>CAWZYM010000019.1:212500-557500 GCA_963966185.1 Rhabditoides inermis | reverse complement strand
GAGAAAGAGCGAGAGAGAGTACGTACCTGTTCCACTCAGGTCATCTCCGCCGTGCGCACGATGAAGTCGTTCGCCTGCGAGAAGTTCGAATCGCGTCGGTGAGCGACAAAACTATTCCAGGATAAATCGATTGCCAATTCTTTCAGCTTCCTCATGTACCTCAACAAGACGCTGATCATCGCCACGAAGAAAGCGTTCGCCGTCATGGGATACATCTGGTCCAACGAGGTGCGCCTCTCTCTCTCTCTCCATATCTCTCTCTCACTCACTCCCTCTCTCTCTCTCTCTCTCTCTCTCTCTCTCTCTCCTACTTCCTTCTTCAGATCCTCCAAATGCTCATCCTGACAGTGGTGCTGTGGTACGGAGGCCATCTGGTGATCAAGGGAAAGGCGAGTCGGTTCGACTACTCTGCCTATCCGTTAGCATTTAGCACACTGTGAGCTCTCACTCTCACATTTTTCCAGATCGAGTCTGGTCTCCTCGTTTCGTTCCTTCTCTATCAGTTCCAGCTGGGAGAGAACCTCAGGGTGAGACTTTACGCTCACTTTTATTTTGAAAGCCTCCTTCTATATGGTTGTAGAGATTCATTCTGAGCCTCAGTCGATAGAAATTAGAAATGAGTTATGGCGGTGGTTTCAGGAGCTCGGTGAGGTGTGGAACGGACTCATGCAGGCGGTCGGAGCGTCGCGAAAGGTGAAAGCTAGTGTCCGAGTACCTCGTAGACATGAAGGCATTCTTTGTATTTCCGTGCCGTGATTTTTTATACATGTTCAGTTGGTGAGGTGTAGGCGTTCCCCCCCCCCGTTTTCAAGTAGCAGCGAAAAGTTTGAAAAGTTCTGTATTTTCATTTCCCTGCAGGTGTTCGAGTTTGTTGACCGCGAGCCCAAGGTGAAGAACAACGGCGACAGGGTAAGTCTCTCTCTCTCTCTCTCTCTCTCTCTCTCTCTCTCTCTCTCTCTCTCTCTCTCCTCTCCCTCCCTCTCAACCCTCCCTCTCTCTCTTCAGGCGCCCGAGGGCAACCTGCGCGGTGCGATCGAATTCAAGGACGTGCACTTCAGCTACCCCATCCGCCCCGATCTCCCCATTATGAAGGTAGACTTCATATCAGAATTCTAATTATCGGTAAAAAGTGTGTCGGTTGCGAATGTCTCTCCATCGCAGGGAGTCTCGTTCACTGTGAACCCGGGAGAGGTGGTCGCCCTCGTGGGTCCTTCTGGAGGCGGAAAGTCGTCGTGCATCGCCCTCCTCGAGCACTTCTACGAGCCCACCAGCGGAGAGGTATGGTCTCACTCACTGACGTCATCTGACTGACGTCATTCAGGTGCTTCTGGACGGCGTGCCGATCAACGAGTACGACCACGGCTTCCTCCATACCAAGGTGGCGCTGGTCGGGCAGGAGCCCGTCCTATATGCGCGATCCGTCACCGAGAATATCGGATACGGAATGAAGCAGTGAGTACTCTTACGGTCTTCCTCACTTCTCTGTCACGCGCGCGTTGTTGCCGTCGCGGTTGTTGAGGGAGAGGCAGGGAGGGAGGGAGGGAGGGAGGGAGAGAGAGAGAGAGAGAGAGAGAGAGAGAAAGAAAGAGAGAGAGAGAGAGAGCATGGTGATCTCACAGCTACACGGACGAGATCGTGCAGCGCTCGGCGAAGCTGGCGAACGCGCACGGCTTCATCATGGACACGTCGGACGGCTACATGACGGATGTGGGAGAGAAGGGAAGCCAGATGAGCGGTCAGTACCAGTACCCATTTTCACTTCTCTTCGATTTGATTCGAAGCTGATGTGTTTTTGTTGTTTCGGGCAAAAATGGTAACCCCACTCCCCTTTCTTTCATGCAGAAGCAATATGTATGTAGTTGGAAACTCTTTAATCTTGTATCCAACAATGTCGATTGTCTCCCATTTCCCAGGCGGTCAGAAGCAGCGTATCGCGATCGCGCGCGCGCTGGCCCGCGACCCGGTGGTCCTTCTACTCGACGAGGCCACCTCCGCCCTCGACTCGGAGTCAGAGCACTCCGTACAGGAGGCCATCTCGAAGAACCTCAAGGTGGGAGTTATGGACATGTAACTATGTTGTATTTCATGTCGTGCTCGTGATATTGGTTCGTTTCATGACATGATTCCAGGGAAGGACCGTCATCCTAATCGCGCATCGCCTGTCTACTGTGGAGAACGCTGATAAGATCATTGTGATCAGCAATGGAGTGGTAAGTGGAAAGCGAGAGAGTGGAAGAGAGTGAGAGATAGGGAGAAAGAGAGGAAGGGAGAGAGTGGGAGAGAGAGGGAGAAAGAGAGAGAGAAGGTGAGAGAGAGAGAGAGTGGGAGAGAGACAGAAGGAGAGAGAAAGTGTGTGAGAGAGAGAGAGGGAGAGAGAGGGGGGAGAGAGATTTTGTTTCAGGTGGAGCAGCAGGGCACGCACAAGGAGCTGATCGCTCAGGAGGGCATGTACAAGCAGCTCGTCGAGAGGCAGATGATGGGTACGTTTTTCTCTCTCTCTCTCTCTCTTTCACTCTCTCTTTCTCACTCTCCCCTCTCTCTCCCCCCTCTCTCTCTGACTCTCTCTCTCTCCCTCCCCCCCCTCTCTCTCTCTAACCCCTCCCCCTCTCAGGTGGCGACTCGGACCCCCGTCCGTCGGCTCCCCCGATCGAGACGACTCGCCCCCGTCGCGTCGTCTCTCCCACAGCCTCCAACACCCAGTCCTTTATCGGCTCGTTCGCCGGCGGATCCAGCTACCTGTAAACGAGAGACGCCTTCTTTCCTCTTCACGCCTCGCAATCCGTCCACTCACATTGTTTGTTCCTCCATCTCCATAGCTCATAGCTTCTGCTAGACCTGACATATACAGATGTATGATGTACGATTCTCTGATGAGACTGTTATTATATTGTTGTGCCGTATAAATAGTATACCTTTTCATGTTCAAGAACTGTGCTTATTGTTTCGCCATCCCCATTGAATTGTCTCAAATTGCCCTCTTTCCTCCTCTCTCCTACCACATCACACAATTACAATTTGCATATTTCAGCAGTGTCTTCAATGGCAGTTGGGGTGACACTCAATTACCGCGCGTCGCTCCATTACCACGGTAGATCGGCGAGGAGGGTGGATCAATGGATGAATAGCACCGCCCACGCACCTGTAATCTCACCTGCTCACTTCGAGCGAACTATGAAACAGACAATCAAAGCAATCCAAACGCGAGACTCTCTAATTAGTCTACAATATGTCGCGTTTGACTTCTCAAATGTCTCTGCTCCTAATCCAATCTCATCTCCGCCACTCGCGAACAATGAAACGTATCGCATGTCTCCGGGAAACGTATCCGATTCGGTGGCGCCGGCCGGTCAAATGTGAGCGGCCCACGAGCAAATGTGATTTATTTCGAGAATGTTATTTGTTTGCTGTGTGGTGTGTGTACGTAATCGCATCTGTGCAAAGGAATTGTGGAGGGCTGGAGGGGAAATGAGAAAAGGAGAAGATCGCGTTTCAGCCCCAAGGATAAGCCGATCTTCCCGCAACCACTGCGTATACATGACATGTCCTGTGTTATGCCATACAGGTGGCACTTATTTGTCGCGCATCTTCCTCTCGCCTTCATTCCTCCATCTGTGCTGCTGACAGCTTGCCTCATCCGCGCGCACTCTCTGCTCCTCTCGCGCGCGCACGCTCTCTCGCGCATCTCTAACCATAAAGACCACCCACTGTGATCCACAATCACGGAGGAGAGATTAACACAAACACCCATTCGCACCAGTTAGTCAATTAGAGCTGTCGATAGCGGGAGAGGGAGAGAGAGAGAGAGAGAGAGAGAGAGAGAGAGAGGGGGAGAGAGAGAGGGGGGAGGGAGAAAGAGAGACTGGTGGATGGTGGTCGTGTCACATCACCTTCGCACTCTTCCTCCTCTTTATGCAAATGAGTGGATGCACTCTATACCGCTATACTCGACATCATCGCTCCCCCTTCGTCGCCACTGCCGCCGACAGCCTAATACAATTTACAGCTGTCTCCCCCCTCCTCTCTCCAGCCTGGGGGTACGGTAGTCGCCGCGCCTGACTCCACCCCCGCCTTCTTCCACTGTGTGTCAACTGGTGTAGACAAAACAACAACAAAAAACTACAGTATACACGGATAGAGTAAACAGTGGACGGCTGAAAACGGAGACCAGTTCCGGTGGAGTAATCCAGGAGTGTACATCGATCAATGGATGGATGGATGGAGAGAGAGAGAGAGAGAGAGAGAGAGAGGGTCCATGATCGAAATCTGATCGATGTCAGTCCCGCATACTAATGCCGGTGCGGAGACAAAAACGGTGCATGGACAAAAACGGTGACAAAAAAAGTTCCGATGTACATATTGATCCGTCAGTGTACGCGGAATAAAATCTAAAAACATAGTCCCAGTGAATTGTAACTACCATCTGCGACTTTCAGTTTCATGCATTCATAGAAGTGATTTAATGGGTCACAAATTGGGCTGGGATTCACTGCATGCAGCTCCTTGACACGTACAGAATACAATGCACATACAAAAACATAGAAAGTATAAACTGGACGGCGGGCACATCAATTTGATACAGTCGCGCGTGCGCCTTCTCCTCTTGGCTCAATCGACCCCCATGAATCGGAATCGTGTGAAAGCACGCGCATTGCAACCGTGCCGATCTGTCATCAAACCATAAATGGAAGCATATCGACTGATTGACGACACAATCAATTGACAATATACACACTCTGGCGTCGTAACTATCCGCGGACAGCTTCCGAGACGACGTGGTAAGGAAGGTCCTTCAGACGAAAAGACGTCCAACTGGACGACGTCGGGACGCGGAATGAGACGACAGGACATCGGAGCTGACTGGAATGCACAGCAGGCGCGGCGGCGGCGGTCGCCGAAAATTATACGAAATTATTCGGGGAGCATGCGAAATGCAATGGCGGTGGGGGCAAATCAACCAACCCGTACTGAATACATCTAGCCATCGCCCCCCTGCCTCCCCCATCACACAACACATACTGCATAATCAGTCCATCATATCTCTATATAACTTTCCCGTCTCCATGTTCATCCAATTCTCACCTCCTAATCTGTCCCGCATCTTCACTCGCCGCCTGAGGGGGCGTGTCGATGGGGCGGGGCCAGCGCGGGCCAGCCAATGAGCGCGCGCGGCGCGGCCCGGCCCGGCCAGCAGTGGCAGAGTGAATCGAGGCAGTGTAAGGGAGGATGCTCGGATCGCTGTGTCACCCGCTGGATCAACCACAGCCTAGTGCCGAGGAAGTCGCCAACTATTCCCAAGTGAGTCCCCTCCCCGATTCTCATTCCCACGCCAACTTAACTTATGCCACCCCTCTGATTAGCATCCCGCCAATTGTGGATGCGCATACAATGAGTTGAATCAACATGCGCATACATTGTGTGTGTTTGTAGGTGATCAAGCCGACATGCGAGGCGTCTTTCGGCGACTGGCCGATGGCGTCCGCCATGGCACCCGCGCCCTACAACAACCACCAGCAGTTCCAGGTACGCCGCCTCTTCCTTCTCGTACACTCCACTCGTTTCAGTTTCTGTTCAACCCGCAGCCGGACTGGGCGTACCAGGCGTCCCAGCACGGCCTCGGTCTGCAACACCTCCCGCCGCCCATGCTGCACACTGACATGAAGGTGGGTCTCCCTCCTCTCCTCTCCTCTCTGTGCCGTGTCAATGTTGCGTGTCCGCGAACGGGTATCCCTTCGCCTTTCTCAATGACCGTCGCGCCTCACTTGCCACTGTCGCGCGTGTCGCAATCGATCCACAATGAATCACACATTATCACCAATCAATCGCTGTGTGTTGTGTGTGTACATTACTTGTGATGTGTCCCTGCTCCTCTTCTCTCTCTCTCTCTCTCTCTCTCTCTCTCTCTCTCTCTCTCTCTCTCTCTGCTCCCACGCCAAATCCCCTTCACCCCCACAGCCTCAATCAATTTCCACAGACACACACAAGCGTCTGCTAGATTACGAGGTGGCAAAAACATAGCGGTGTTTAGCTGGAGTCATCGGTGGATCGGCCGGATGTGATTCGGCTGGCGTCGTCGCAGCAGCCGCTGCCCCCTCCTGGATGGCCCGCCTACCCCTTCCCGGCCGACGACGCCGGCTCGCACGTCTCCGACGAGGCCGGCGAGGGGTGCAGCGACGACCTGGAGGCGTTCGCCAAGCAGTTCAAGCAGAGGAGGATCAAGCTGGGGTGAGACGCGCATAAGTAGTGGAAACGTTTTTTAACGGTTTCGTAACACGACTAAACAGTGAGTAGCGAAGGCGTTTCGAAGTGCTTCGAAGAGTGATCACACCTTCAGCTGCGACTGTAACCCAATATGTTCAGCTACACACAAGCGGACGTCGGTCTCGCGCTCGGAACCCTGTACGGCAATGTGTTCAGTCAAACCACCATCTGCCGGTTCGAGGCGCTACAGCTATCGTTCAAGGTACGGCAACCAGAGGGGTGGACGGAAATGACGTCACTGTTTCAGAACATGTGCAAGCTGAAGCCGTTGCTGTTCAAGTGGCTTGAGGAGGCGGACTCGACGAGCTCCTCGCCAAACTCAGCATTCGAGAAGGTAGGTAGCGGATTTATGCTATATCAATCAATCAATCAAATGTTCATTCGGAATCGCGAACATGATTATGACATGTTCGAAACTTCTTTTCTTTTCTACTATACATGCACATTCGACAATGTGAGCTCCTCCTTTCCTTCCTGTCCCTCCCCCTCTACGTATGCGGCAGTCGTTTCAGATGACCGGACAGGGCGGGCGGAAGCGCAAGAAGCGCACGTCGATCGAAGTACAGGTCAAGTCGCGCCTCGAGTACCACTTCCACAAAAACCAGAAGCCCAATGCACAGGAGATCGCTGCGGTGGCTAACGAACTGCAGTTGGAGAAGGAGGTAGGGGAGATGAAGGGAGAGAAAAAGAGAGAGAGAGAGAGAGAGAGTTTCCCTTTGCAGGTGGTTCGAGTGTGGTTCTGCAACCGGCGGCAAAAGGAGAAGAGGATGACTCCGCAGTTCCAAGACGGGCAGATGCTCCTCCCGAATCCCTACCCCCAAGACTTTCTCTACTCCACACAGCTGCCCATACAATGAACGCATATGACGTCACTTTGTCCCCACGTCACTTCCGGTGAGTCGCGCGATCAGCTCTGATCGCCATCCCACACACTCCATACACCCACATTCCACTGATTGCAAAAAAGGGTATCCCCGTCTCTCTCCTCTCTCTCTCTTCTCGTCTGTACAGTCGCCCCCAGAGTCGTATTTATTCGTGTTTCATCATCATCATCGAGATTTTAGTATACGTTATACGTTTCCGTGTTTTCCCTCGTAACCCGGGCCTTGTAGGCCGCATTGTTTCGTGACCAAATCATGTGATACGTGATAAACACATGTTTCTCTTCCGCTCACACCTCGGCCACTGATCTACCGTATCCCTCTTCTCTCAAAGAGCGCCGCCGCCGCATATAACTCACTCTCGCTCGTTTGCCGTCAAATTGAGTTACCAATCCGCGCCACCGCTATGAAAACGGAAATCAAATGTGGCTGGCGGCCGTTTGCCGCCACGTTTATAGCTACACAAATCACGAGAGCAGAATGTGAACAGTAGTCGTCGTCGTCCGGAAGCCTCGCGCTCTCTCTCTCTCTTTCTCTTTCGCGCCGTTTTCACCTTCCCATCCATAAAACTGGCGCGGCCGAGTGAAGCGTGGCAGACTCGTGAATCACTCGCTCATCTACTATTGTCCGCAGTGCCAGCCGAACCCCATCGATCCCGATTGTCCGCCAATCAACCCGTGCCATCACTCGCACAAAAAGGGTCACGCACCCCGTAAAGCCATAATCCTCTCACTCCCTATCACCCTCCTCTCCTCCTCCAAGCAACAATGCGAGTCAGCCGTAAAGCAGTCCCTACCAGGGGGAGGACACACGGTAATCCGTTTCGAAAAGACAAAGGGCGCTGGGGGTGTCGGAAAGGCGCCGCAATCCCGCAATCCTCACTCGACCCGAGGAATAAAGAGATAATACGAGGCGACACACACCACTTGAACCCCCGGAGAGCCAGCTGCATTGCCCCACACACATACTGATTCCGATCTCGTCGCACAGTATGCTACCGTACGCTTCCAGCTACCGTAGTCTCGGCTTTTCAAACTCGCCTCCTCCAGCCTACCGTAACCTGCCTCTATTAGCACAGCCGCCGCCGCTGCGGGCCCCCCTATCATAACCGATTTGCATAATATTCTCACCTCTCTCCCCCTGTGTTTGCAATGTCGTCATAGTAGCGGTGGACAGGGAAGGGACGAGGGATGATAGGGAGAGAAAGAGAGAGGGAGAGACGGATAGAGGGAGAAAGGGAGAGAGGAGCATCATTGCTATTCATCCTACCTCCACTCTTGTGAATTCATTCATTCCGCCATCGATCGGCGTCTCCCGCTGTGGAGCGAATGTGACATTGTTGAATCACTTCCCTCCAATCGTGTTCCTCTAGAAAAACCCACTATCGCAACACTACCATACGGGGTTTTCGACTCACTCACTACTGTGGAAGCGGAACGGTCGCCTACAGTAACCCCATCAACAGGCAGCTGCCACTATGTCTCTCCTCCCTTCACATCCCGCCTGCACAAAACAAAGCTCATTAGCATATTGCCACATACAGTGCCGCGATGCCGCCTGACCGCTATCTCTCATTCACGCACTCTCTCGCAGTTCTCTGCCGCCGGCCGCTCTCTGCACTCACTCGCTCTCTGGCATGTGGAATTTCTCACAGATCCGACACATTTCAGCTGCTCTATTCGCGCATCAGTGTGATATGCATCTAATCCAGCGAGACATCTCTCTTACAAGAGTATCATTTGAACAAGTAGCGTCCTTCCCAGCTCTGTTCCCTATGGCGGCACCATAGAAAGGCTCTTCAAGACAGATCATCCCACTCCAAGTGTCAACCACCCCCGTATCACATTCCATGATCACCGTATCCCCCACCACACCAAAAGTGAGGGACCACCAAAGGGATCAAAACCATTTAAAATTGGCAAAAAATTGAAAAGACCCACCATCTTCCCCATGGGGGAACAGACCACGAACGGGTGGTACGGTAACTAAGAGCACAGTCAAATTTGAAAGAAAGTAAAACACGAGCGGTATCAGGACTTGAACCTGCGACAGAGCGCACTCCGCAGATTGCTAGGTTAACATCTAACCGACTGCGCCATTGAGGACGTGGCATGATCCTTTCATTGAGCGATGATCTACTGCGCGCTTGTGGTTTTTGTGAAGAAAAGTAGACAATAATGACACACAAGCATGAGAGACGATTTGATTGTTTTCGAAAACATACGTTTCAGCTGAAAATTAATGGTTTTTCTTTGCACAGTCCGTCTTTGATTGATCGCAAATCAACTAGATGTCTCAATACTAGCAAATTGCACTCATCGTCTCTATGGCGCAACCGGTAAGAGATTCGCCTAGCAATCTGTTCGGCTGGTTCAAGACGCGGGTTCGAATCCTCTCTACGTCAGGTGTTTTGCTGAAACCTTGCTACCGTAGCAATGTGCCTGCGAATCATAACTTGTGTAAATTCAGTCAATCATTTGGGATTTTTGTCCACTTTATGAAAATTACACATCAAACCACTACCAACAATCAAATACGAATATTCAACAACGCACACAACTTGCAAAAAGGGGAAGATGAGATGCTAATCACACACACACAAAGACATGTTACAACAGTACGAGATACACATAAATTAGTTTCCTCTGCTCGTCTTCCGTCACTGCTCGTACTGTACCGGCTCGGCCGCCACAGTCGCACTCTCCCGCAGCAGAATCTGCTCCAGCTTCCACTGCTTGTCCTTTAGAGCCTTGTACGTCTTCTGCAGCTCGCTCTCACGCGCCTCCTGACGACGCACCTGAAACGTCCACATAGTAACCCATGACGTATATCTGGAATCTACCTCATCAGTGAGCCTGGAGACTCGCTTGTTGATGGCCTTCTGCTCGTGCTCAGCCATCCGCCTGAACGTCTCCTTCTCGATCAGTGCAAACTCGAGATCGTTGCGCAGGTCGCCAATCTTGTTCATCAGATTCGACTGGATCGCCTACAATCACATCAGTCTAACCATGTTTGTCACATCGATATCACTTCGTACACCGTTTCTCACCACCACTAATCCGTGTAATCCACCCTGGCGCTCTGTGATCAGTGACGCCGCCGGGAGGGATTACTGTATCCGTAGTGGCAGTTCCCAGCCACTCGAGCCATGATACGCAACTTGTTTCACCACCGCGCCGCAACCCCACTCCTCTTTGCATACTAATCAGACTAAGCGGGGCGACGAGAGGCGAGTCGGCCTGTCACTGATACTAGTACAACTCGCTGCGTTCCCATCGCCCTCACTCGGCCACTCGGACACCACCAAATCCCATCCCGGCCCCACCCGAATCGCACACCGACAAAGCGAGCCGACAACAGCGTGAGAACAACGGCTGCCCCCTCCCCCCTCAATCAACAACCTCAATCCAATCACTTTCCAACGGCAAACAAACACCAACACACCCACAGCCGCTCAATTTCCGATAGGCAAAAAGGAGCAAGAAAAAAAAAACGAGATGACATCTCTCGGATCTTCTCTCCAGAGACCACATCTCTCTCCACCCACCCCATCATATCCCCCTCTCTCTTCCTCTCCCCTCCAGCTACTGAGAAATGCATAAATTACGGTAATGAGTTTTCCATGCCCGCCTCCCCCCTCTCCCTTCCTGGGACGCGGTCACCATAAAATGGCGAGACACAAAAGGGAGCAAGAGGGCGCAGAGAAGCGCTCTCCCCCCAAAACACAATAGACATGGAGACGGCAACAAAAGACACTCCTCCCTCCTCCTCTTCCAGCACTGCAGCCACAACCATCTCCCATTCAAAACCAGAATACACCGCCTAGGGATACGGTAGCAGCATGACTCGAGGCCGGCCAGCACTCACCTGGTATCCGCCGAGTTTCACCTTGAGCCTCTTCTCCATCTTGGCAGTCACCTTCGCCTTCGAGTTCATCCAGTCGCGGTACATCTGCAATAATGAGTTCACATCCGTACCATACAACCATTCATTGCAATCATTGACCAATTCCATATGCATATTCCCACGCTCACGCTCCCCACCACACACGCCAGCCAGGGCAACACACGCACGCCACAAAAAAGTTGCCCCCGATATTACAGGCTGAAAAAGCGCAAACGCGCCGAGTAAAAAGGCGGCAACAATGTGCGGTCTCACGCCGCCTCCGCCTCGCCTCACATTGCATATACCGTGTTACCATGCCGTTACGAAACCCGGGGACGTACGTTGAACTGGGTGGAGAGGGCCTCGATTTGCTCGCCCTTGGGGAGGATGGAGATGCGGGAGAACTTGCCGCGCGAGCAGACCAGCTCGCTCTGGCACTGCTCCACCACCGACCACATGGCAGCGTCCAGCTCCGGACCCTGCTCCGTCTCCGCCCTGAACATGATAGACATTGACATTGCATAACTCTCGATGGGCATCAGATTCTCGCTCTCTCTCTCTCTCGCTTTTCTCTCTCTCTCTATCTCTTTTACCCACAACCCACTTGATCATGTCGGCTGCCTGCTTGAGGAGCTGCTCGTCCAGCAGCTCGGGTCTCTTCTCATCCACATCCCACGCCACCAGCTGCGCCATCTCCTTCTTCATCTCGTCATCCGCCTCAAACATCAAACGTTCCATTTTTACAATACAGACATTTGAAAGATCTATTCGAATTTTAAACAATCACATGTCAGTTGTTTATGGTAAAAAATATCACCAGTTATTATCGTAAGAATCGATGATACCACTTCACTACCCAGTGACACATATTTCAAACAGAACTACTTTGCACTAGTTGACATCTGCCACTTTCACCTTGCTGGTTTCATGTGTACGAACAACCAATTCCGATAGTATTCGACTGCTTGCAGCTGCCTCTTCTCTCCTCTATCTCATTTCACATGTCATACCATGTCGCTCGCTCATCACACTCATTTATATCCATCCATCCGCTCTCACTCTTCCCCCATTCTCCATCCATAACCATTCAGCAGACCACCCGCTGTGAACCAACAAACCACCACCATCCCAACCACAACAAATCGCCGTTTACAGGGGATTCCAGCACTCACTGTAAGCAAACTGATCCACTTCCACTTGCAAACAAAATCAACAAATACCTTGTTCAGTTCAGTCCTGTTGACAGACAGCTTGAACGCAGCGTCGTTCATCTTGGACGGCTTGGGGAGAGAGCGCTGATGCACCTACAAGAAATGAATGTTTTTCGTTTCAAAACACGTTCTTTTCAATGTGATACTAGCATGTGTCGCCTACCTGGCTGCGTCTGGCAAACTCCTTCTGTCTGTGGAGTGCCCTCCGCTTGGCCCTCTGCTCGTCCCTCTCTGCCGCGTCCTCCACCCACTCCTCGCTCTCTCCCTCGCCATCATCTCCCTCTCCCTCCTCATCCGGCGCCACTGAAACACAACATCATGTCCACCAAAATTCTTAACTAGTTGCATACGATCCTTTTCTATTCCACCCTCCACTCCACTCACCAATCTCGTAGTCGTTCTTCGGAGTCGGAAGGGCGCCGAGAGCTCTCTTCAGCTCCAGCCTCGCCTCCAGTCCTCCATTCGCGCCATCGTTGATGCCCATTTGATCGCGCATCGGCGTCGCTCCAGGAGTCGCGCCGAACACTGTCGACGGAGTACCTTAACAAATAACCATATTTTATCAGCTGAACAGAAATTATAATGTCGCTGCGGTCAATCCAATTACGCAATTCAAAACAAACAAGCAGGTGTTAGGTGCGCGTGGCGCGTATTTGCATAAAAAATAAAACTGACCGGGAATGCTTCCGTGCACTGGGGTGGCGGCGACGGCGCCGAGGACAGTGTTCGGGGTGGCCTGCACGGACGGAGTCGGCAGGATGCTTCTGAAACAACACATCCATCATGTATCAATCAAACACTCATTCCTTTCCCTTCTCTGCTAGCGCGCGGTCGCGTGCCTTCCCCTGTTATTCTTCCGACCCCTGAACAATGCTGTGCGGCGGAGGACACGAACCGGACTGGTACTCGATTTTGCTACTCTCTACATCTACGGCATTGAGACTGGAGAGAAATCCTCGAAGACGATGAAACTCTCGGAGACGTCTCTTCGCGATCGATCGTTAAAGCCCGCATCTTCCGCCGCCGAGATCGAAACTTCCCCAGAAGCCGCAAGCAGGGGATGACAAGCACCACCAATAGCACGTACGAACCCTCGGGACTACCGAAATCCATGTTATCGGGACTCGCAGTAGGCGTTGCATTACTGTATTTTACCGTAACCTTGTCGTAATTTCCATAATTGTAATGTGCTATTTGATTCGAGATAAATATTCTAAAACACTGTACCTGAAGTCGGCCTCGGGCATCGGAGTGTTCTCTCCTCCCTTCAGAGCACTGTCCACATTCTGCAGCGCGAGAATGTTCTGCACCTCCTGCAAGAAATCAACATCAGTACCGACATTCGCAAACAGAGCATTATAAAAAAAAACGTACGAGTTGTACAGTGTCCTTGGCGGCGGGAGTGCGCATCGTCCTCGCGGCCGTCACCTGGGCGCGCGCCGAAGCAGCATAGTCCGTCAGAAGTGCGCTTAAAGGTAGTGTACCCTCTGAATCTGGGTGTATGCGTAGATATAACATGTCATTGTTTACGATTCAATGAGTATATTATGATAATGCAAATATACATTCTGAAACAAATTAGTTTTAAAAAATCATTTGAAAATTGGAGCGAGAAATCGTAGAATCTAATAACTTTTAATCAGCTCGGGGGTGTGTGCACAACCTGCACGAAGTTACACAATTTGACCACACTATCGGCTGTTTCATTAACGACAATTTATTTCCATGTGTTTATATTGTTTCTTATGTCATTCTTATTTTGGATAACATTTTTAATATGTGTTTCTTTTACGAATTTGGCGGGAACAGCTGATAGAAAAATGATCTGCTAAACGCAGTAAGTTCTGTGAATATCATAACTCATCTCGTTGCGTGAATATGCGTATCATGGTGGATTTAAAAGAATTTTTGATAATTTTTAATTTCATTATTTTTCATCACAAACTACCACAAACGGCATGAAAATAATTCTAAAAGGCATTGATAATACATTCGTGATAATTTTTATTATGGGATTCAGAGGGTACACTACCTTTAAAGAAATCAAATTAATGATACGTAACTTTCACAAAAAAACACATAATACGGTGTAATATTTCATTAAAAATCGGAAATAATTCCAACATTTTTTCCCCAAAGCAAAAGTACCTGGTTGGGTTGGTGTCGGCAAATTGACGAACAGAGTCGCTAGCGTGTCCAACCTAAATTATATACGCACGTAAAGTAAAGCAACCGTTAAATTTTCTACTAGTGTGAAGTGAATTGTGAATACCGTACCTTGACAATCTCCTCCATCTCGCGGTCGCTGATCTGCGGCGCCGGCAGGATGAGCTTGCTCCTCTTCTTGTCCTTCTGGAAGATCTTCTCCGGCTCCTCACCCGCCTCCCTAAACACACAAATATAAATCAAACGAATTTAAAAAAAAAATCTTAATTACTGTCGCATAACGGTGATCAACTTGATTCATTTAAACATATTCGCTATGTTCATGAAACGCGATTCTAGATAAACCTTTGACTTTGATATTAGCTAATATTTTTTCTTGTTCTAACTGATTCATCGATACCCGATTAATAAAATAAATCATGTAAAAAAAATATAAAATGGTATCTGACTAGACACTAGATATGTTAACACGGTGCACCCACTTCCTCCTCTTGAGCTTCTCCCTGTCCTGCTTCCTCGCCTCGTTCTCCACCTCCACGCGACGCGGCTTCTCGTGGTCCTTGATCGCCTTGTGCAGGTTGTCCAGCCTGTAACCAATCCATCACATCATGTCCTCATTACAATCTTCATATCTCGCTCACTTGCTGTAGTTATCCTCGTTGGGATCGTGGAATCCAGCGGGCACCTCCTTCTCGAACGGAATCTGCAAACAAATCAATCCTTTCTAACTTCAGTGATATGCTTTGTACAATGAGTATTTGTTATATGAATCCAATTTGCTCACACACTCCTTTTGCTCACCTCTGCACTGTAGTCGACCTGGTTCCTCTTGGGCGGCTTGGGCCTGAACCCGCCGAGACCGGCCATGCGCAACTCGCGCCTCTTCTGCAGCGACGCCAGACGACGCGCCTCCGACAGCTGACGCTCGCGCGCCTTCCTCTTCGCCTTCTTTCCCTGTGTGTTGGCGAGACGAGCGCGCGCCTCCGAAAGCATCTCCAGCTCTGAAAACGACCATAAGAAAAAAAACTGAAGACAGACAACACCGACCGTCATCGTCCATGTCGACGGGGTCGGGACGTGCCGGCTTTGTCTCCGGGGTGGGGTCGATCTCTCCCGGCTTCAGCTTCTTCGCATCCTTCACGTCGTCCTCCAGACCCTCCGCCTTGCGCTGCGCCTCGTCGAGAAGGTGTTCATACCTGCACAGTAATAATAAAAGTTAAACAAAAAAAATGATGGTATGGCAATCCACTCTCATGGTAGCCAGAAGGCGTCACAGGCACAGCACCATCTACGTATTCAAAAACGTAATTCAAGACGTCCGACGCCACTCAACCCAACTCCCTCTGCTGACGTTGTCGTAATCAAAGAACCCTATCTTGTTCTCGACTAGGAGGACCCCGGATTCAACCGGCTAAACAAAACAAAAAAAATATACAACGCACCTCTCGAGACACTGCGCGGCGGTACGGCCGACGATGGGTGCGATGGTGCGCCACTGGGTGGGCATCAGCTTGGCCAAGTGCAGCAGCTTCTCATCCTCCTCCCTGCTCCACTCCGTCTTCTTGATTCCAGGGTCCAGCCACTCATACCAACGAGCCTGAATAAGAATGTTATAATAAAAAAAAATAAAAAAAAGAACTACAAAAACAGAACTAGTCGTTACATTCAGACTATCTGATACCTTAACTGTTAAACCTTAACTGTTAAAACGTCAGAGTGTTACGCTTGTTGATGTCAAAAATAAATAAATAGAGCAAACGGCGCTTGCTTTGAATTGAAAAAAAACTTATCTAACCTTGCACTGCTTGGCGCTCTTTCTGTGGAGGAGCGATGCGATACGGCTCCACTGGTTCTTGCCATACTTCATAATGGCTGCCTTGAGGATCTCATCCTCCGTGTTCCTCCACACACCTCCCTTGATGATAACGCGCACCATCTTCGAACCAGAGACGAAGACCGGCCACTACCTAAACACAACACGATTTAAAAGAGAGAGAGAGAGAGAGAGATCATTTCAAACATGATCGGCTCAAACATAGATTGTAGCGCGCGGAGCGACAGATTCACAACAATTGATGACACAATGAGAATCATATACATTTACTCACGAGCTAGTTATTCAGATCAACTATTAACAGTTAACTCAGCAACAATTACCTAAACACAACAAACAAACAAAACAAACAATTTTTTGAATATTCGAAAAAATAGTACGGTACAAATGGCGAATATTGTCTAAATTTCAGAACAACACGGGATGCAGACTAGCAGACGGTCACAGACGCAGAGTATTTTCAATCAGAGCAAAGAAACTAATCAGCTGTTTGCGATAAATATTTAATATTTATTAACATAATACATCAATGCATTAATATGCAGAAATGTTTCTTCAACCCGATAGACTAGACAATTAACTGTAGGCCCTTTCTTTTCAACTCTACCTTGCTATTCTCTCTCCCTCTCTCTCCCTCTCTCTCCATCTCTCTCTCCCTCTCTCCCTCTCCCTCTCCCTCTCTCCCTCTCTCTCTCTCTCCCTCTCTCCCTCTCTTTCCCTTTCTCCACCCCCTCTCTCTCCTCTCTGGATCTTGCTCTTTCCTACAATCGTAGTTTTCAGATAAATTTGTTTGTGATACTCATTCAATAACCTCGAAATATAAATAGAAGAACTGGTAACAGTAACATATGTATCACACTATCCGTTGAGGAATGGAACAATGTGGGAAAAAACACTCTGATGGGAAAACAATAAATAACACAGAATGAACTAATTTGATGTCATGGTCTATGCCAAAATTTGATTATTGGACAAGAACTACCAACGACTTCGCCCTTGACACTTCGTGCGTAAAATATTTATAGAATATTGTGGACACCATTAATAACACAGAATACAATATGAAAATAGTGCGAATCATGCATCACAATACGAGATACCCGTAACTACACATGTCTTCATGGAATTGTTTGTAAATAGATGTTGTGACATGTGCTGCTTAACTACTGTTTCATACACTGGGTATCTACTACTTTCTCTCTCCTTCTTTCTCTCGATCTCCTAGTAAGTCGGATTGAAAGCATGAAGAGTCGGCGCCTTCGACCTACAAAACATTCAAATTAAATTTCCATGAAAATGTCAGCACTTATCCGAAGTAGCTCATGATATAAAAACGAGTGGCGGAACGGTTATAGGTCTAAATTGTGAAATGTAGTTTGTGTATTGCAATATACTCACCTCAAAATTTAAAAATATGTAAATATTAATAGCGGTCAGAAACGCTCAAACTCGCCGAAACGCCTGCGAAACCTTTTTGAAGCCGATGTTTTGAATGCAAGTCATGTATCAGCATGAGACTGCGTATGCAGTAAATTTTTTATATATCACTCCCAAACAGCTGTGTGTGGTCTGACCGCTACTAGAAGCAAAAATACTTTGACGAACCTGCTGATGTGCGCAGTTTGCTTGCGCGACTTCTGTCGTCTATAGCAGATATACGCGGAGAGGAGACCCAGCGACAGACCCACGCACACCACCGCAACCACTGAACAGGCATATGGTTTCCTCGTTCAAGAACAATTCGATGCTGACAGGATATTAAAAAAGAAGTAGTAGAGGTACACATCTATTCACAATTCTAGAGTTGAAGAGACAAGATAATTCAAATAGGTACCCACCTATGGCTAGTCCGACGGCCCAGACTGGTGCGAGGGGCCGGGTCTGGTTCGCCGGTGGAGACTCACTCTCCGCACCCCATGGAGTCGTATTCGATAGCGGAGCGCTGGTCGAGTTGGCTTCCAACGCCTGAAGACATGCTAATTAGGCACGTATAGTAAGTACAATATGCTTAGGTTAGTATAGTCATCATTAGACAGGCCCTCAACAATGTTTCAATTACTAATAACTTAAAGATCTAGTAAAGTATTACGTATTCTTTCGTGAGGGACTGGGATAGGAGTGTCCGGCGCGATAGCGGCATCGCGAAGACTCCCATTTCTTCCCTTTCCTCCCTTCCTCCTTATTCCTTCCTCCCTCTTCCTCTCTCCCCATCTCTCTCCATTATTCCTTATAGCTTTCTCCACCTCTACCGATTTCCGAGCCATTTGCCCTCTTCCGGTAGAAAATACTGGACAAACATGCACTAAAATCCAGCGCGAATTCGTATATTCCTTTTCTTCCCTTTGTCAAGAAGGGATATTGCAATATCTTTTCAGTGTAATTACAGCTTTGTGACCATCTCTCGCAACTTGCAATTTGCATACGCACATCCCAATTCGTCTAATGAATCCTGGATCCGTCACTATTGTGATATGTTATCACTGCAAATGACATCCCTTTCTCCTCTGAGAGAGAGGGAGAGAGAGAGAAAGAGAATGAGAAGGAGAGAGTGGATTGTGGGTAGATCCATTACGCGCACCTTTCCGGTCGATGAATACGCCGCAATATCCATAACACCAATTGGTCCGACAGCTCTGCGCTCTCTCGTCTTGCACGCTCTCTAGCATCACTCTCGCGCATGACTGAATATGCAAAGCGACTGACTGACTGACTGACTGAGAGAGAGAGAGAGACAGAGAGAGAGAGAGAGAGACAGAGAGAGACAGAGAGAGAGAGACTAGCCACCGCAACTGTCCCTCACTACTCACTCTTTTTGAACGCCCGTACCATAAACTGCCGGGGAAACCCGTCCATCCCCGAGTGAGTCTTGGCTCTACGAAGCGTGACATTTGCATGGGAACCTCACACCTCACGCGATCGAGTTACGCGCATGCGCACAGACAACCCACCAACCAACTCCAATCAAAGTTAGACATAAACGATTGAAAACAATGAAGAATTGACAACGCAGAGAAAGTAGTTCACAAATAAAAAAAGCAGTTTGACTTGCATCCCTCGATACAGCTGAGAGGAAAAACAAATACGTACCGTAACATTGGTCCTTCGCAGCACCACGGAGATGACTCCCTCGGCGTAGTCTCCCTTGGCGTTGAGGGTGCAGTTGGACTGGCACCCCACCAGCTGACAGTTGGGCTCCCCGACCAGCGGCTTGAAGATACCAGTGAAACTCACCCCGGCACAGTCTGAAATGGTTTATTGTTTCAGTGTTAATAATCGGTAACTCGTGTCCAAATAAGTTCGAGCGCGGCACTTCTCTATACGCAATCGGTGAAATTGTAGGATGCAGTTTGCAACAAGGATTTTGTTTCACATTTCATTTTCATTTCCACTCTTTCTGATCACCGTCCCCATTCCCCCCTCTACCGAATCCCTCCTCTCTCGTATTTGACTTGTCTCTCTTTTTTGTTTTTGCAAGAGATTGACGGGTGAAAAATGATACCCTTTTCAATCGACTCGCGAACTGAGCGACACGCGCATTTTTTAAACGGATACGTTGCAAAAAGCGCCTGTAACGATACGTTTTCCCATATGCGCTATTCAAGGGACAAGGCCGATCGTCTCTCCTTTTGTACGGAACGGTTAGTCGAATGCAATTGCACACTCGAACCGGTATATCGCAGTCACAGCGAGTCGGGATTACTAATCACTGCGTGGCAGTAATCACGACTTACGACTCTGTTGACAAGCTCGCACTCTCCCATGACCGGCGTCTCTAGATCAAGAGCACCCCGCAACCAAGCACCATTATGCAAATTGCGCTGCGACGGCTGTTGCCTCGAACAAACACGCCGCGCCGCACACCGCACTTCCTATGGTCCCCTTGGATACGGACCCAGTGTGGACCCCCGAATGGTCTGCGATAAGGATACGGACCATCCCGAAATGGATCCGATCCGGTGCCGAGCCAGAGGCAAAAACGCAGCGAAAAACGCGTGCGTGTTGCTATTTGTGAGCTCTCGAGCGGTCATTTTGAGAGAGCAAACAACAGCGGGTGTGGAATGGGGAATGGGGACAGATTGAATGCCAATCCATCCGAACACTCCATGCCAGCTACCCTCGAATTGCTAGCAAACATAAAACACACTCACACACACTCATGCATTGTTTTGTTTGTTCCTGCTAGCATGGTGAAACTAGAGCGGCCCCGGAAACATGACCTGCCCAGTCTATTCATTATGAAAATTGCTGGAGAGAACTTTTAAAAGACACTGCGGTCGCGTGGTGTGTGTGTGAATATCGCTTTGATATCACAAAATCAAATACGCTCGCTAGCTAGCTGGTTCGCGCAAATATGTCAGAAGGCAGCTAAAGCTTGCGGGCAAATAAACACCGATAGCCTCTTCGATACAGAGGAAGTGTTCTCTTCCTTTTGCGCACCTCCCTTCCTCCAATCACTCTTCCTCACTTAGCAACGCGCCGCTGCTTGAACTAAACACGCAGGGGCTATTACTGGTTACTTGGCTACTCTCACTGCAGTGAGTGAAAGTGAGACGAGTGGATGAATGGACAGAATGGAATCACCGGGCTATGGACACTCTCTCTCTGTGTCAAGAGGTTCCGCGCGCGGGGAAAGTGAACAAAGTGAACCAACTAGGAACAGGAATAATAACATAGCCATAGCATCATCAGCACACCTGGCTTCCTAGAGGGCTTCCCAACAAACACAAATACCTATAGGGATTCGTCTGTTCCTTTCTATATGGTTTCCCAATAAAACAACGAGTAGCAATCACTGTTATCAATAACCAATGGAAAAAAAAGAAAAAAAGGAAGAAAAAAAAGACTCACTGAGTATGCCGCAGCAGACTTCGAGGCACTGCTTGAGGTCGTCCGTGTGCTGGGACGAGATGACCTGGCTGCCTTCTCCGAACCGCTGCTGCTCATAGATCTTCAACTGCCCGCAAAACACGTCCAATCCGAACACACCAGGTAACAGGTACAGTAGCAACAACAGCATACTGTACTCGGAATACGGCGACAATAGTCCTCAAGTGGTCTTTGAGACAACAATCAATAGGGGCGGTGGTCGGGCAGCGCGGAAGGAAGGCGGGGGCGGGGCCTCACCTGCTGAGAGAAACGCCCCCAGGCGATCGCACACCTACCTCTCTCTCACGCTCACCTGAGGATCGTAACGCGACACCATAAATGCCACCTTGTTATTTAGTGTTATGGCTAGACTAATGTGAAAACATGTATTGTTCTTGTTTATCATATGTAGCATACGGTAGTCATGACAACTGCTGGCACAGAGATGAGCCAATACGAAAACCACACACACACAAACACCCAATCATGTTAATTACAGTAGTATGGGTGACTGTTTACGGCTCGCGCACCTGTTGTGTGGGGAGGGGAGAGGGGAGGGAAGGCAGCGAGGACAGGTGTTGCAATAGCTGCTGTGTGAAAATGAGGGGGTACATGTACATGAGTAGAGGGTTGGGTGCTATTGGGAGGGGAGGTGGAGGAGGGAAGAGCGACGGCGTCTTCTCCTGCTCCTTCCGACGCTCCTCCATCGCCGCCGACACTTTGAAGTACTTGGAGCGCCGGCCGAAGCGCGAATCTGAGAATCATACTATACGTGTTAGATGAATAGAAACGTGAAACTTATTAGGTTTAGACCTTTTACACAATACCAAGTTTGTGACCTGCCAACTGGGATCATAGTGGTGCATCGGTAGTAAAATTTAATAATTGAAAGGAAGAAAAAATACAGTACCCCTCACTCACTCATGGGAGACATTCCAGCCCGGAGACACTGCTGAAAACGGCACCACTTACAGCCGGTGCGGTTCTGACCCTGAACGGATTACGGTATGCGACTACCGTAGGAAAGGGTTACTGTACCTTGACACTGCACTCTCCGCCGCTGCGACACCGAAACGTAGTGTGTGTCTTCTTCATACACGTTCGACCGAAGAACGACTGAGTTCAATTTGTGTAAAAGATTTCAACATTAATTTCAACAACGGTACGCATTGTAGTGGTCATATCCGTACAATCACAGTTTCCAATCGTCAATATCCGCAGATCTGCACAGTGGGAGTGTTGCGTTCGAAAGTTCGTCTCCCATAATGAAAACTCGTCTGGTGACCAGTCCAATTCACTCAAACTCTATCGCATCTTATCCGTTCCTCCTTTGAAGGTGAGGTGGACCCCGCTGGGAGAGAGAGAGAGATGAGAGAGAGAGAAAGAGAGAGAAAGAGAGAAAGAGAGAGAGAGAGAGAGAGAGAGAGAGAGAGAGAGAGAGAGAGAAGAGACAGGAGAGGGAGGCAATGCGATTGGATTTGATCAAGATTGGAGTCGAGTGAAAGTTTGAGCGCAAATCGAACAGTTTCATCCATAATTCCTCTATTCTAAATATAAGGTCTGCCCGAAAAAGTTCAAAACACGTTTCATCATATAGCGACTGTCCTTGTAATCATAAAAAGTGAGAGATTGAATGATACTATCCATCCTCACCTTGCATCCCTCGCAGGTGAATGCTCCGAAATGGAATCCGCGAGCCGCCTCCCCACACACTGCACACGAGAAAGAGGCGGGCTGCAACCGACCATAATCAAGGAATACTTATGTAGTTATACATCCAACGGCATAAGGAATGTATGACTATGATTATACCCACTTTCTACGTATGCACTTTGTTATCAGGATAAAGCGACTCTGGCAAATTGATTGATTAATTGACTTACCTCTTCACTTCTTCCGGCCGTTGCTTCCATCTCTTTGCCGTCTTCGACCGGTGATTTGAAACTCTCCTCGCACTCCGACATTGTGAAAATGCGGGTGATTCAATGATTAGGTTCTTATTAGTCGAATTAGCTGATAGATGCACAATATGGTAGACGCGGTTACCGTACCCTCTCTCTGAGTGCGCGACGGTGGGACTGGCGCGGTCTTGGAAGGAGGGAGAGGGGCGAGAGCACGCTCCATTGACTCCAATCGACACTCCAATCATACAACCGCTTTCATTTCTCGCAAAAAGACCAAGGCGACGCCCGTTATACAGTGAGAACGATCTGGGAAAGGGCGAATTAGACGGGGGGTACGGTAGCCCCATCCCCGTATTGTACAATGCAATGTGGCGCTGAAGAACGACAAGTGAATGTTGTATCTTTCTTATTATTTTTTTAAAGATTATATTGCATTTTAGAGGTTGTAGAATAATGAAATTTTATCTTTTTAGAAACACATCGGCAAACATTCGGCTAGTTCGACGTGTTTCATAGTTTCATTCGCGAGATCAGCATGGCGTCCTGTCCTGAGATAGATGGAATGCCTTTTCTGGCAGTTACTTCCAATGACTCAATCAGACTCACCCCACTAAACCCAATGTACCGTGTGCGATCGAAAGCGGTTCAAACTCTCGCGGCCTTGAGATTCAAACGACTGCATTCACATTCAGAAAAATTTCTGTAATCGTAGTTCCTCCATGCCGCTATGAAATTAAGAAGCCATCCTGCGTCGTTAGTCTCGATTCAACAAGCAGTTGTCCCTGGATTCGCGGTGATTGGGGAATAATGGGCATGGATACGCGAGGTGTGCTGTGTCGGCAGTCGCCTCTCCGAACCCCGACGATGACTGTCCTCCTTCTCCTCCTCCTCTCCCTCGCCAGTCTGCCCGCCAACCACTCCCAAGATCTGGACATCATCACTAGCCCGCACCACGCTGGAGCCCGCACCACCTGCGAGCCGTCCTCAACCAAACCGCTTTTCCCACAGCAACCAACACGACCGCCGCGTGAGTCAACGAATCAAGGATTCCATAATAGTAGGTATCTTTCTAAACTTTCCTTTTCACAGAATCACCCCGCACCCGGAGGCTCTGACGTCGTTTCATTGGCAGCAGTACATCACACACTTCTTTGACGGTCGCATCAAACAGGCGGAGCAGATGCTTTCCATGGATGATCCTACCTCCGCTTAGAGCTTTTAGGCTTTTTGGACTGCGGACCGGTGAGTCTTGTGCAGTCGCTTTCGTCTATGTTAGGATCGTTTCTGTGATTCCTGTGGCCAACATAGAGTAGTCAAGAAAACTAGTATTTTTAAAGCTCTTTAGTCACAGGAAGGGGTCGAAATCAGGGGTACGAAAGCAAGCATTAGAAAACCCTTTTAAAGCCGAAAACGGTCGCAGGGGCCCGTTTGAATGGCAACCACGTTTGCTTTTCAGAACAGACAAATTTGGAGCGACACCATCGTACGCGTGTACAGAATAAATCGGCAGCTTCCGAAAAAGGTTTGATTTAACATTAGACAGTTTCTGTTTCTCGTTTTAGACGTTCGTTACAATCGAAGAAAGAATGAAATACTCGACAGAGATGGGAAATGAAATTCGTTTTTATCACACTAACGAAACACTGATTGCAAATACAACAAACTCAGGAATGTCGTCAACCGTGACACGCACGCTTCTCTGCAATACAAAAAAATGAGGCTCAATTTAGTCGGAAAACTGATCAAGTTGGAGTTGTTAACAAACGAAGTGAACAACACTTGCGAAAATGTGCTAATTCCACTGATGGCGTTGATAAAATATACACAAGCAGGATCTAGTGAGGCTGAACTTTATTTAAAAAAATGAAACACTATGTTTAGTTACGATTCTCTCGAAAAACGAGAATATCTTCAAATCGTTTATCGACGGATGGGAGAGAACTGAGCACGTGGGATACCGCGCGTCTCGTCCTGCGTGTGGAGCTGAGATTCCACTCAACCGATTCACTTTAGACGATGCGATCAAGAAAGGTTGCAGTTGCATACAAAAGAAATTGTATTAATAATTTATATTACAACGTTCAGGAGAAACAGAAACAGTCTATTCGCGTACTCGTCGTCTGAGATGATGAACGGATTTTACATAAACAACGTTCAGTGTTTCATATGGAGATGAACGATCAATAGCCCACTCAAAAATATATTCACGTTGAAAACCGTTGCTTCATGATTTCTGCTTAGTTTCAGTTATAGTTCGCTGCTGCTATTTTTCTGCGCTGCTTATTTGCATATGTGTATTTCTCCTTCTGGGTCACAGCAATGAAAACATTATAAAAGTATGAAGTCACAATTTTGAGTTCTTTCGTATCCGGCGTACGTCACGCTCATGATTTGTCACTCAGCCATGAAATTTTCGTCCACCTTTTCGTTTGCACTCGCACAAAAATTGGATAGCTCCCGATCCTATTCGCCATCTAGAGTACTGTCTCATATCGAGACAGGCTCGACAGATGTACGCGCTCGACCTACAAGCGGGAGAGGAAACGACACGAGGCGGCGACAAATTGACGGAAGGTTGGCATGTTGACCCGTCTAGAGCACCCGACGACAAGTGTCGGCGGGACTATATAACAAGACCGGATCTACGGGCCAATGGAAACCGCGCTACTACCATGAAACCAATGCTGCTATACCGTGATAAACCATAAAGAGAAGACCACCACCGAACTATACACCGACTTGTACAAGGACGAGCTGCAGTGCAGTTGCCGAGACCAGACTACACCCCTGAAAACGCTCCTGACGTGATCGTCTAAAGTGCGAGCAGCCCTCTCGCAGATAAATACCGGCAAGGCGCCCGGTCCTGACGAAACAAATTAGATGAACAAACATGTTCAATTTTTTTATCATCGGGTGAAAAGTCTAGAGTGTGTAGCTACATTATATAAAAAAAACCATGTAAAGAATATAGACCAATAGACTTTTGAACATCCGAATAAGAGTTGTACAATCTGAGTATAGTCGATCCAAAAACTACAAAAGAAAAACAATTGAATGCAATTGCTAAATCCTTCACATCCATAAGGTGTAACTGTATTTTCTTTAAATTTCCTGAAACCATCGTTTTCACAGATCAGATCGATAGTTATGACACTTCCATTACCTTTCGTCGTATATGATGTCACCAAATTTCGGTCAGAGTTGAACTGAAAAAAGTATACTTTCGAAACGCTTCAAAATGATCACTCACTATGAAAAATAAGCTTCCAGGGGTGTCTTCAAACACCGTCGTTGTATCACACGTCAATGTCCTGTATATTTCGTATTATACTACAAACATTCTGAATTTCATTTTTGAAAAACCTTTGGTGCTGGAACGGGCATACCAAGTTTGTCAAAATAAACTTTATCTTTAGCAGGAGTAAGTTGCGATATTGTACATGAGTTACATGCTGAAATAATTTAAAATGAATACAGTGTGTTATTTATAGTATCTTGAAAACATTATTTTTAAAAGCGTCATGTATGTATTTGATGAGCATAAATAACGAACTTATTTGTGATAATGTCGTTGGTGATATCGTCGTTCGCTCGTTAAAGAAGATGAAGTTGAAGACATCGTGGAAAATGTCGAAATTGTTGATATTGCAGGTGGATATGCATTTGACAAAAACTTTGAACATTGTATGTATCATCTGGGATACTAAGAATATCTTCCACTCTACTTTAGTTTATCCGTTCCATTACAAACTGGATTCTAATACATGTGACGAGCCTACGCAAGACAGAAGAGGAGACGGACCAGTGAGCAATCCACTTGGTTGCGTACCCATTCATTGTCGGACCCAGTCTTGAGTCGTGGTGCATTCCATTGGCTACTTCCCGTTAGAGGTATCTCTCCGCCGCTCCTCTTTTTCCTCTCAGATTCGCGTGACACACACCGATGCGCTCTCCGATTTCCACCTCGTTCCCACGCCTCCTTTTTTTTCGCGTCTCACTTTTTTCCTCTTGCAGAACGAATATGAAATTGTAGTAGAAGTAGAAAAGTGCATACATCATGGGGCGAAATGAACAAAGGAAACAGTGGATGGCTACATATTCCGATTATGTTTTTCCTCTAATGTTTCCCCTGCAAAACATTGCGACGGTGATGCAAATGTAATGTGCTCCTCTATGTACATAGCATGGGTGGAGGCTGCAACTCTTTGGTCGGCGGCTGATGGATTCGCCTATTCAGTGGACGTCAGTGAAGTGTGGAAAGTGAATCCCAAATTGACCATCTCACTCTCACACACAAATGAGAAAAATAACATCCCCGACCCTATAAACTCAGAATAAAGCGTCACACCCTCGGCAACCCTCCATCTCTCTCTCTCTCTCTTTCTCTCTCTCCCAGGCGAGACTGACCGCTGCTTGTCCGAAAAAGGGCTGGCTTTTGCAATTTTGGTGCAGATGCGCCCCTCTCCACATTACCCTGATTAGCCGAGAGAGAGAGAGAGAGAGAGAGAGAGATGGAGAGATGGAGAGAGGGAGAGAGAGATTGGGGGAGAGAGAGAGAGAGAATTGTCAGGACATCCATGGATCCCTCAAAAAGAGAACTGCTCGCAAAGTGAAGTGCGAGCCCGGAAGTTGGGGTGGAGTCTCCATCTCTAATCTCCCCCCATCTCTTCATTTTGACTGACGCCCGCACTCCCTCTAAAGAAGTGGCATATCTGAATAGGCGTAAAGAGGTAAATATTCGGCGGCCATTGTCTGGGGGCAGCAAAGCATAGCATATTGTGCCCATATATAAAAAAAATATCAGACTATAGGCGCGCGAGAGGCGAAAGAGAGAGAGAGAGAGAGAGAGAGAGTGTGAGAGAAATGATACGACGAAAACAATAACAAGCGCAAGGGCTCTGCGCACTAACAACCAAAGAGGGGAGAGAGGGGAGGGAGAGGAGGGAGAGGGAAAGATTTCAATATCAGACAACATGGCACTAATCCGGGATGGGCCAGAAAACACATAGACTCGTTGATGCGCCATATTATGCATGCTGCAAACTTCGGGCTTCCTGGGAACGTGCAAACCTCGAGCTTATCCCTCTCCTATTCAGTCTCTCATCCTCCTTTCTCTCTCTCTCTCTTTCTTTCTCTCTCTCTCTCTCTTTCTCTCTTTCTCTCTTTCTCTCTTTCTCTCTTTCTCTCTTTCTCTCTTTCTCTCTTTCTCTCTTTTTCTCTTTCTCTCTTTCTCTCTTTCTCTCTTTCTCTCTTTCTCTCTTTCTCTCTTTCTCTCTTTCTCTCTTCTCTCTCTTTCTCTCTTTCTCTCTTTCTCTCTTTCTCTCTTTCTCTCTTTCTCTCTCTTCTCTCTTTCTCTCTTTCTCCGTATAAGGTTAATGGAATATGCATATTGTAAAACTGTCGTTTACCACTTTTACGCATAGCTGCCAACAGCACAACACACGGTGGTCTCTGGTCAGCGGGTGACTGAGTGAGTGGCTGAATGAGTGACAGTGCTGCTCCTGCATCTTCTTACTAATAGCAGCAGCACCCACCACCCACAACAAGATATTTGGGAGCCCGTGGCTTGTTGTAGCTTGTAGCATTTCCAGCACATTTATGTCTTTGGCACACTCACACCAAATTGCGTTACACGTAAGCTTGGATGACTAGACGCCTGGGTGGTTCTGATTAATGCGGAAGATGAAAATTATCACTTATCACTTGTTCCATTACTTTCCTGGTTGCTCACATAGCGCAATACATTTCCGGTCGCATCTCTCTTCCATACTTTATTAACGCGGATTAGTCACTTTATATGGCGGAGAAAGCGGGCAGAGCACAGAAAACCAGCGCCCGGCTTTCATCGAATCTCTCTATTCCCCTGTTAATGCGCCTCAATGCTATAGCAAAACGGTCAATCCGGATAATTCAGTAGGTTCGAATCCGCGCCGCGACACGATACTAATGCAATCACTCGAGCAATATCAGGAGTGCTAATACCTGCGGGTGTCCGTGGCGACTAGGCATCGCACACCAATCCCTGCATTACCATAATCCCAGATATCTGACCACCCCCAAAACATGCACAACACAGTAGCGGTCACTTCTTCGGAAAATTTCACAGTCGAATTCTCCTGCCACCCAACTGTCATCGATCAAAACGCGCGCGCGCGGGTGTGTGGCTATCAAAAACCGCTGCTGCTGCTGCTTCGCCATGCGATATCCCTCTCTCTCTCCCTCCTCTCTCTCTCCTCCGGAATGCCCTCAGGCGGTGTGCCCTGGGGAGGCAATCGATGCGCGGCGGGGCGGCGGTCGCGTGCGGCGAGAGGGAGCGCTAGTCGCCCCGCCCCTGCTGGCTTTCCAGTGCCGCGGAGAACACAGCCCCCGACAGTGTGCACAGGATGGCGCGTCTTCTATCCTCCCTTCTCGCTGTCGCGGTCATCTCCAGCACTCTCGTCGCAGCAGCGCCTGCGGTACGTACAGTATCCCACCCCCACCCTACAGTATACCTAGGTCGACAAAGCTGCCGCGAAGAAGATTAAGGCGACTTCCACCAATGCAGCGGCAGCCAGCACTGAGCGTGAGTGCTGTTTCGTTGATTTGAACACGCACTATGTTTTTGTATCGGCGATACGCACCAATTAGTCTCGTTTACTCATCTGTTTTTATCTCACATTTCCCGCGTGTGTCCTTTCCCACCGTGACCGTAATTAGTCCCAGGCCCCCCTTTACACTTGTTTACTTTATCACCTATAGTACAGTGGTATTTGTTAATGCTCTCTGGGGAGTCGCCGAGTACTACGCAGTAATCACATTTTCGCATGCCGTCACGCTGAAAAAAAAGACATGCGGTGAGAGAGTGTGATTGAAGTGGTCGGTTTCAATCGCGAATGCAATCGCTCTTTGGAGTCGCCTATACATAATATATGTAGTGAGAAGAGGGGAGTTTCGTGATTGACTACACACACAGCGCTCATTTTCCTGTAGGGGGTGATGAGAGAAGAGAAGCAATGCGATTCACTCGCTATGAATAGGGTGAATAGCACAAATACTGTGTGGCATTCTATGCCGCTGCACTTTTTCGTCTCGATTCCGCATACCCACACATGGAGCGGAATAACGCAATAACATTTCCTGGCTTCTCCCCCTCTTCCTCCGCCTCCCCCATATGATATTTCTAGGAATACAAACCGTTCAATCTCTCTCCCTCTCTTTCTCTTTCTCTCTCTCTCTCTTTCTCTCTCTCCTGCGTGTTGCGTGTCCATTGGCCGCCTCTCGATCCGCGGTCATTTTCGTGTCACTGCTTCCGTGTCACACAATTTCCGTGTAAAGCTTTGGAAAAGCAAAAGTCACCTGCACCCACTATGCTGGCGAGTCAGAAACCCGCCTAACAGTGTGCACGCATCCAGCTGGGAAGTGCAAAGGTAGTTGGGTGGACGCAATTATTGCATCCTCCCCTCCCGCACATTTCCTCCCGCCGTATTAGCGGCAGCGAGTCGTGTCACATTTTATATAGCACTATCCGGGCGAGGCACTCATCTATCCGATCCATCACTCCTCCTCCCTCCCTCCGAAGCTCGCCCCAAACATGCCAGGCCGGACGGACGCGCAAAAAACAACCGCAACCCGCGTCCCTCTCTCCCTCCCTCTCTCTTCATTTCTGTATGTGTGTGCACGGAGTAATCAAATGAGGTCTTGTAAGTGGGTGCGCCATATGGGGCTTCCTTATCTGACAGCACTCCCACTCCTCCCTTCCCCCTTCCCCCTTCCCCCTTCCCCCTCTCTTCTCTCCACCCACTCCTCTCTCGCCCTGCCTTCTGTTATTCAAGTTTCATCAGCTCGCTGCAACATTGCCAAACAAGATGAATTGAAAAGAGAGAGGCTAGAGGCAACAGCAGATGATATGACACATGGGAGCTGCATGCTCTCACTGCTCTCTCCTTTTGCTCACGAGGGAGCCGCCTTTTATGGATATTAGCTCCGGAAGCTGCTAAACCATCATGTGGCCCATAAAAATGCAATGGACATAATGCATATTCAACACAAACCTCAACAAAGTCATGATGTATACTGGTAAATATGCAAATTCAGAGAAGAAGCTGCGCCGGGGGAAGCGGCAGGTGATCATTCAGGAGGCGCCTACGGAGGAAGAGCAGATCGAGGAGCAACTACACGGTAACCACACTCATTCATGATTCATTTACATAATTATACTTGTTTCCGCTTCTCACTATAATTGCTAATTATGAATGCCAAACAGCCGTAATGCAGGTGTAAATGACGGCTATGTGACAATTGTGAAATGTTGTTCGCGAAAAGTGCAGACGGTAAATGTAGGATGTTAAAGGTGTTTGTTCTGAAAGTTTGAAATTGTAGTTGTGTTTGCGTGTTTTTATGGTTAGAAAAAAATCGTTTCCCCCAGATTTGCATTCACACAAAAAGATTCTCTCATATATTGCTTCGTATATGTTTCTAATAACTCGGTGGGTGTCGACCACGTCTATCATCAAAAATATTAATACCGCTTTTCAATATATAGTGATTCATTTGCTCCAAGTTTGCAAACCTTTAATAATTTGAAAAGCGAATATTCGCGCGCGTTTTCCCGCCGTAATTAGGCGCGCTTCGGACGCAGGAAATTGCTTTTTGAGAGGCGCGGGTGAATTTGTCTCATTGCTCCGTGGCAGGTTGCAATCAGCCGGCCATTTGCCATTGTCTCTCCATTCCTTTTCTTCCGAATTTGAATCGCAATCTCTCAATTGCGAGGGCCTAAACAATCATTTCATAATGGGGTAAGAGAGACGTCCGAATAACATCATGATATGACATCAACACAATGACATGAGCCGTCTTATCGCCCCTTTAGTCGATGAGATTCGCTAATTGAAACGTGCCACTCGAAAAGACGAAAAGATTCAGTTATCCCTCTGGCAGAAACAAGCCAACTTCCTTCTCCGCACCAAAGTAGTTTCTTTTTTTGCTGGCTGCACATTCACCACTTTTAGGAGTGGCCACTGCAGTTGACACTCATTCTCTCTCTCTCTCTCTCTCTCTCTCTCTCTCTCTCTCTCTCTCTCTCTCTCTCTCGCCCATTTACAACATTCCGTTTATAGGATCGCTCGCACAATTGAAAAGCACCATCAATGACGCACAAATGCAGCAACACATTCATAACAACAAAATAAAAAGAAGAACACGAAAAAGACCCATGAATCAAAAGCTTCAATATTATCTCATCGTTTTCAGAGTTGTCGGACGATGAGCTAGAGTCACTGGCGGAGGTCGTGCAGGACCAACTGGAGAGGTACTACCAGCCGGAGACGCCACTGGAAGAGTACGAGGTACGTGGTACGAGGGGTACTAAGGGTACGAGGGGTACGATGCGTACGACCACGCGTTTCCCCTTTTTTGTTGACGGGTGCATGTAGCACGCACTTGTGTTGATCAGTTCCTAGTAAAAGTATCACGTGTGCTTTTCTCTCAGCTGCTCAGCATACAAATGCTAACGTTGCTTTCCTTTTTTTTCTTATCACTGACTTGCAACTTCCAGACGAATTAGACATCGAGCCAGCATACCCCGATTCTTTTGCATTTCAAAGGAAGAGAGAGAGAGAGAGAGAGAGAGAGAGAGAGAGAGAGAGAGAGGCGCGATACACAAGGACATCAGATGTCTCGAATAGCCTTCGCCTCTCTTGTTATTGTCGAATTCTCACACCAGCCGGGGGGCAATTACCCATAATATGCATAGTCTCTCGAGGCTTTCCAGCGCACTTTGCGGATATGCCATCACACGTAAACAGGTAGATGGGGATATTAATAGGGATGAGGACCGAGGATATGTATAACTGTATAAGTATATCTGTAAAACACGCCACGAAAAAAACGCACTTTTCGAATACAAACTATTGATGTAATCGTTTTTTTCTTCTATTCTGTCCTGTTTGTATTTTTCGTCATACAGAAGTTGTCAAAAGAAACAGTATTAATCGGTGTCATTAATACAAATGATGATTTACATTTCCAGATCGTGCGTATCCCGTCGTCGGTGGTGCGGCCCCGCCGCTCGGTCGCCGTGCCCGTCGTGCCTGTCATCCAAGACATCGACGACGTCGACGAGCCAGAAGACGACGACGAACCGGAGGTGGGGATTCCAGCTTGATTACAGTAACGGTCAGTCTCTTCGAAACTCCCTTTGATACTGACATCGAAACGCCTTCGAAACACGACCAAACAGCGTGTTTCGAAGGCGTTTCGAAGGGGCTGTTTCGAAGAGACTGACCACACATGCACATTACATGATGCTCGTATTACGCCCTCGAAAATATGTAGACCATAGTGCAGTAGTAGTTCCTTTTCTCGCGTCAAACATCCAGAAATGAAGTGTACACACGTACTTTACTTGTTCGTAAATAGTTTCAAGTCGCTCGCCTACGTATGATGTGCTCGTACGAATAGAGAGGACACAGTCCACTCCTTGTCTACATTCACATTGCCTGAGAGATTAGAGCGTTTCTCTTGTCATATAAGCATAGTACACACTGTCATTCACCAGCCACATTCACAAAAGGAAAGGGATTAGAACACACACAAAGGCTGGCTCGCATTTCAAAAACAGATATGCACTCGCCGCCCCCGAAGCTCCTACGCTTTTCTAGCCATTCTTTGCTCGCACTTATCTCATCGGAAGTGCAAGTTCGTCGAGCATTTCCCCAAAGGACTCATTGAAACCAACTACGCATTTCCCTAGAACTCGACATTACACCGATGATGTGATATGAAGCTTTTTTATGTACAAATCCTGTTTTTTGTGAGGGATCTTCAATATCCAATATCCGTCTATCATCATTTTCTGGAGCAGATTTCTCTAAGACACAATTACACAATATATGTTCTGTTCTCGAGACAGCGTAAACATAGTCAGATTCCCACACTCATAGACACGGAAAGCAATCAACATACAAAAAAGAGAAAGCGTGTGGGGATGGGATATGGGTAAGAAATTTAAACGTGAATCATTCAATCAAAAACTAATTCCCTCGTTTCAGGTGGTGGTTGTTCCCGAGGAAGTGTTCGAAGCAGCCGTGGAACAGGAGCTCGAAGACGAGATCGAGAGCGAATTGGAGCAGCAGCTGGAGGAGCAGATCGAGGAGCAGTTGGAGGAGGAGCTGGCGGAGCAGGAGATCTCGGAGCAGCTGAAGCAGGCGGCGGAGGCGGCGGAGGAGGCGGCGGCGCGGGACGAGTTGGAGCTGCGGGAGAGGATCGCGGAGATCGCGGGTCTGCTGAATGAGCGGGCTGGAAGACCGGCCATCATAGCCGTCGCTGCCTGAGCGACCGCCTGAGCAGCAGGTGCCATCCACACACACGCCATATCCCACCCACAGCGTCGTCCCCTTGTTATCGAGTTCTATTCTCTCCCCTGACCCAACCACCACCCGTTGATTTCTCGTTGCCGTGTATACAGATCTTATGTATATGTACTTGATCTCTTCTTATAGTCAGCATCTCTCTCTCGCTCGCCACATGGGTATCTCCCTTCCCCTCTCCCTTCTCATCCTTCCCATTCCACACATGTAGACGTGTCGGTATCACCAATGTCACTCCTGTCCCCCACACATCCGAGTAGAAAATAAAACGTTTCCCTTGTTTGAAACTATTGAAAGGAGGTGAATGTGAATGCATATTGTAGTCGGGGTGTTGAGAGGCTGATTCGGTTTGTAATAATTCCGTTGTTTACGGGCGTCTCACGATGAATACATTGTGATGCTTCATTAATCATTATATAGGCAAATTATATTAGCAAGGTGTGAGAAATGAGAGGGGCGAAGAAGAATGTGAAAGATTTGAGGTTTCTTCGCCTAGAGGCTAGAGGTAAGAAAAGATGTTACAACTAACAAAAATATATAACCAATAACACGCAATATAGGTATCACAAAGAAAACGTGAATTTGGATCATGTGGTTTCGGCTCCTAGCATCTTACCACTTGAGCCTTTCATCAACCCGGAGTCACATCAGAGACGAAGTTGATGGAAAAGTGTTCACTGAGTGTTCGATATGGGTGGAAATACAGACAATTTGATGTTTTGTTGTGATAGAAAACGTGGGCAGGAATAGGGGACGAACAACATATTAGGGTGGCAGGGAGAGGAGAGCAATAGGCTGCGATCAATGAATGCGACTACTGAATATCGTGGGCAGTTGTCATACAGTAAACTGAAAGCAATGCAATCGACATTTTTCATATCTTTAATTTGCTTATTTTTTCACAAGATCACATGCACGTGGCGTAGTGATAACGCTCTCGCTCGCTCACTCAGCAAGCAGCGTCCGCGGGTCCGATCTTGGGCACGGACTAGATGAGTGCCTGTGATGGATCGGCTAGATGTGCACCCAATTTAATTTTGGCTAGGGTTTTGTATGGGGAGTGCCTACAAGATTCCATCAACACATAGCGAGTTGTGGGGGGTGACCTGTTGCCATTTGCTTGTAAGTACAAGCGATTTTTTATTTCTGTTTTGTTTCTCGGTCCTTTTCTTTTCTATTTTCAAGCTATTTCCATTTACAGTTGTCACCAGTTAACATTTGAAAAATATCACACTGTCTCTGTAAGAATCGAACACTTTTCGGGCATGTGGTTACTAGGAGCTATGTTAGCGCACATTAGGGTTATCAAAGGTCCTCTACAAGATGCAATTAGTCGTTTTTGTCAAATATGCAAATTTGGCCCATTAAGGGACCACTACCTCAAATCGGTCAGTTTTTGTCAAAACACTTCAAAAAAAGACTCGTTCGATTCCTTATCCGATTTCAAGAACTTTTTAATATACTGAACTTTTCGAAAAAATCTGATTTGAAAAAGTTATGACCAAAAAAATGAAAAATTTGCATATTTTTAATTTTTATGAGTATGTTCCGATCCGAAAAAACAAAAATGAATTACACCATTAGAAAGAGCGTTTTATGTTTAGTTTGCATGATTTTTAACACAGAAATCGATTGTACCGTCTTTCGTCATCCAGACGATTGAAAGTGGTCCAGGCAGCAGAAATGGGGCTGTGTGAACGTTTTCATGTTATATCAATCCGAAAAAACAAAAACTAAATGCACCATCAGAATCTACGTGTTTTGTTTTGTAAATGAGCACGTTTTCACGAAAATCGATTGCACCGTCTTTCACCATCCGGACAGTTGAAAATGATCTGTAAACATTGCACACAGTTCTGTTCAGTTTACCTGTTGTATCAATCTGAATTAACTAGAACAGATTGTAGTATCAGAATCTACGCATTTTGTACTTTATACGGAACGCGTGAACTCTCGTGTTTTCTTGAGAAATGAATTCAACTGTAACTTATTAACGACGTTAATCAATCCTTTTTGACAACTTTCAACTGTCCGGATGGTGAAAGACGGTGCAATCGATTTTCGTGAAAACGTGCTCATTTACAAAACAAAACACGTAGATTCTGATGGTGTATTTAGTTTTTGTTTTTTCGGATTGATATAACATGAAAACGTTCACACAGCCCCATTTCTGCTGCCTGGACCACTTTCAATCGTCTGGATGGCGAAAGACGGTACAATCGATTTCTGTGTTAAAAATCATGCAAACTAAACATAAAACGCTCTTTCTAATGGTGTAATTCATTTTTGTTTCGGATCGGAACATACTCATAAAAATTAAAAATATGCAAATTTTTCATTTTTTTGGTCATAACTTTTTCAAATCAGATTTTTTCGAAAAGTTCAGTATATGAAAAAGTTCTTAAAATCGGATAAGGAATCGAACGAATTCTTATTTGAAGTGTTTTGACAAAAACTGACCGATTTGAGGTGTTGGTCCCTTAATGGGCCAAATTTGCATATTTGACAAAAACGACTAAGTGCATCTTGTAGAGGACCTTCGATAACTTTTATGTGCGCTGACATAGCTCCTAGTAACCACCTCGTCCGATTCTTACAGAGACAGTGTGATATAATATGACAATAATCTGATATCATGAATCTGTCTGATTAAATACGCGAAAGTTTGATTGAACATTTGAACTCGTTCGCAAATTTCGCAATGAAATTCGATAGCGATGAAATGTATGGGTGTCCTAGTGCAAACTGTTTTGTTGTCTGTCTCTCTCATATTCATGCTGTCTCTAGCTGAACATCGACTGCATTGGCGCGAAGAAATGATGCACTTGAAAAGACAGTCATCACCTGTTTCGTTTGCTTCGCTCGTTTTGTATTTTGTTTGTTGTTTTCTCATAATGTTTGTTTGTTGCATAAGATGTGTAATTAGTGTTTATTACAGATATGCTGATCAAGGTGAAGACGCTGACGGGTAAGGAAATCGAGCTGGATATCGAGCCTAACGACAAGGTCGAGCGCATCAAGGAGAAGGTGAGCTGTTTTCTTGTTTACTTTGTTATGTTATGGAAAACGATTCAAAACGAAAAAAGTGATTTATTGCAGAAGCGGAATTGAGTCAAAAGCTATTGTTTAAATGCACGATGGGGTTATGCGCTTTCTAACACAAATGTCAAAACTTGCGATTGCTACTACGTTGATACAAATACTTACTTACTTGAATACTTGAATGCTCCTTCAGCTTGCAAGCGCGGAGCCCATCTTTCGCCACAGTGAACGGTCTCGAGCTGCAGTTGCCCACTGCTTGTAGTTGTTCCTGCGCCCATAGAACAGTTTTGTATTATTGCGCAGAATCTGCCCAGCGGGTTGGCGGCCGTCCGGGTTCTCGAGTGACGTTGCGCGGCCTCCAATCGGTAGTCGCCCGTGTCCATCGCCCGTCCGTCCTCCTTTGTATGTGTCCGGCCCATCTATGTTTGCTGCGCGCCATGTAGGAGGTTGGGTTGGTCAACGCGGATCTTGCCCGCATGTCCTCGCTGCTCAGTCCCTCGTCTCGCTGCCGATAGAGTGAGTATCCCAGCATCTGTCGCTCCATTGCGCGGTGTGCGGTCTGGATGCGACCGAGCGTGGTGGTAGTGTAGGCCCACGTCTCCGACTTGTAACACAGTGCGGGGAGTACGCACGTGTTGAAGAGGTTCGCCTTGAGGTGTTTGTCGTTCAGCGTGCCCAGTGTCTCCTTGATGTTGCCAAATGCCGCTCATCCTGCTCTCGTTCTCCTTGCCAGCTCCGAAGTGAGGGTGTTCTTTGCGTTTATGGCCCGTCCGAGGTAGACGTACTCCTCCACCTCTTCGATTGCCTGGCCGGAAAGATGGATAGTCTCAGCGGCAGCCTGGGATACAAATAACCAAACAAATACATGTTGTGTGTTGTAGGTCGAGGAGAAGGAAGGCATTCCGCCGCCGCAGCAGCGACTCATCTTCGCCGGCAAGCAGATGAACGACGACAAGACCGCCGCCGACTACAAGGTACGCACTGTTTTTTTCTTCCATTTTTTGTTTGTACAGTATCTGATGTAGTATATTTAATACATTGTTTGATGCGTTCTTTGATTTTATTTTATAGTCTGTAAGCTTTACACGCTTTACGCAGTCAGTTATGAATGAACATATATATGCTTCCTGTTTGTAGCATCCAGTTCGATAGCCTGCTCCACATGATTATCGTGTTAGGATGCACTACATGCTTGCTTGCAGGTTGCTGGTGGTTCGGTGTTGCACTTGGTGCTGGCTCTGCGCGGTGGCTGCTGACCGTGTCCGACCCGTCGGCACAGCTCCCATCACCGGGTCTCATACGGTTAGCACCCCATTCTCTCTCGTCCCCGGTGTAGGTACATGTGCTCTCTCAACACAAAACTTGTTCATTTCCATATTTATTTTCACATCTTTTTAATAGATAAACACTGAACATCACACGATACGGTTTTGACGATTGATTGCACAAACAACACGATATTCGGAGGATAGGTGGAAGTCTACCCGCTATGTACATGTTAGATGGTTGATATATATCTCGAAGGGGGCTTAGACGGCGTCTCCGGAGCGGCGCTTCTGTAAGAACACGATTATGCAATGCGACATATGTTCGTATCAGCTGCCGTTCTCGCAATCAGTGGCTCGTTCCTAATTGCGCGCATGATCTTCCTCCGTCCGACCACCACCGGGCTCCCACGGCTAATCCCTCACCCGGATATGGTGCACAAATTCAGTGATTACGGTGACGTCATAGTTGACATAATGGCGCGGAGGTTCGGGCATCGAATGTACGCGAGTTACGGTAACGATCAGCTAAGGGGCGTCTGCCTAATTGATGGTTTGCCGATCCGAGATGGGCAATTTGCCGTCCCCTCCTGTACAGATTCTCCCTACCACTCTAATTGCTTCTTAGCTACTCGTGTACGGTACACAGATGGAAGTTGTTGATATTTCACGATGTGGTGTTGTTGTTTCTTAGATTCGCACTACTACGAGACATTCGAAAAGTTACACTGTCTCTCTCCCATGTTTGCCGATGCCGATCTTTGCCGATCAAAATGAACATCACATTACAAAAAAGGTATATACGTACCGGTGGTCGCTCTCCGGAGTGCCATCTGAGATGGGCCTTGAGGTGGCTGCTCTTGCTGTACACTTTGCCGCACCCTGGCACGTGGCAGTTGTGGATTCCGCGTTTCTTCATAGGAACGTTGGCCACACCTGCAAACGATACATTTGCTATCGTGAATCGTAATTAATATTTTTGGAATATGTAGATAGTATGAGTTTTAGAGCGGACAGCGGATACGATTATGTGAAGTTAGTCCTCGATACTGTTACAGTAAGACGTTTCAATACCGGCTATCTACAGGTAGCCCGCAGATGGCGTAATCCCACTGTCTGCATTGATCTCCCCCATTGTCTGTGGCGAGCCCACCCGCTGCGAGCTACGAGCTGCTAACGACATAATGGGATTAACACTCTTGCACTAATTACTGCAGTAGCCTTGTACATGTGTACTCGATCACTGTCCATCACGAAGTTCCTATTGCGTAGGCGTGTTTCCGGGTGTCCTTGTGTAGCAATGCGTCCCGAATTGACGGCTCTGCGAGACTGTCTCTCTCTCCCCTCAAGGTTATCATAACTTGCGCAACAGCTTCGGCCATTATGGACATTTGTGATATTTGATTCCACAGAACCCATTAGAGCGCGTTGTAAATCCTAATCCTTTCTAAACTCACAAACCCCCGGTGACCCTATAAACCTTTGAAAAGCGTCATCGATCATGGAGTGTCAGGGAGGAAGCAAAGCGGCCGCCGGCTACGGTAGATAGATGGAGGGCAGCGATATGGGTGGCGAGGGTGAGAATGCGTGACCAAAGTGCGGGAGCTTTTATGACGAGATAGCCATCTCTCTAATCTACTGTTATTGTAATGCGCATCCCACCGGCGGATCGCTATCCTCTGTCCCTCTCTAACCCGGATCCCAGCACTCCTTTTCCAGCGCGCGTGAAATCAATGCGAAAACGGTGTGAGAAGGCGCGCGCAACGATGCGTCGTTTTTCGTTGGCTGGTAATTGGTGGGTTCGACACCTCTCTCTCTCCTTTCGATTCCAAAAAGAGAGCATCGACTGCACTGAACACCTGCATTTGCATGCCCCCTTTCTCTCTCTCTCTCAAAGTCGGCACTGCCACCTCATAACTCATAACCGTATCCGCTCCCCCGAAAAAAAAACCGTCAACTAACCTTGAACAAGTACATAGTGCTACAGTAGACCAAGGAACGCATAGTAGAGTACCCACCTATCCTCTCGGCCTCCTGGCAGTTGGGGCACTCGCAGTTGCTGCGTCCCGTGTACTTGGGCGCGATCTTGCCCCCTCCTCCTCCTGTCATCCTGCCACCCATAGTGGACATGGCTATGGAGGTGGTGAGGCCACCGCCGAGGGACGGGGAGGTGAGGGCCAGAGAGGAGGGAAGACTAGTGGGCAGGGCGGACGAGAGGGTGGTGGGCAGAGGCGCCGACGACGACGGCACCGGGATCAGCCCCAGCGACGAGGGGAAGTAGGGCTGGTACGCGGAGGTGGTGTCGGCGGCGGACGTGTACGGCAGAGACCTGGAAAGGGATGATGAGAACTGGCTAGCGTGATTGTAGCCTGCGCCAGAGCGATAGTTTTCGATCTACCTCGCTTATAGTTATAGTTCGAAATACGGTGCCATCACCGTCTGCGTCTCTTGTTTTTGCGCAATTGCCGAGAGTTGACTCTCCGTCTTCCTCTGATCTACCCCACCGCGCACAATTTCTTGCGAGCATAGAACTCTACTGACCATGCAGCCGCACTCGTGTCCCATCCCCATCCGGCGCCGGCTGCCGCGGCGGCTGACCAGTACGGGTACTGCGCCCCGTACGCATCCGGCACGAACGCCGACGACTTCTCCAGCGTCTGCAGCTGCAAAGGATGATGATATCCACACTGGGAATGTCAAATACGATTTGGTAACAGAAGCCACACTAGAATGAGGAGCCAGCCTACCTTCTTCTTGTCGTCCACATCGAGCTTTCCTTCGTTGGCCAGTCGGTTGTACTGCTCCACTAGTTTGTTCAGCGGGTTCGACTCATGCGTCTGAAAGTAGGGAAATGCGAAATCGCCGAGGTTGGATAGGTAGAGGCAGTGCGGGTACACTGCGATTGGGGAGGAGAGGGAGAGAGACGAGACCTATCAATTGAATCACACAGTATAATCATCACATGGTCGTCGTCGACGGATAATGCACCGTTTCGGCTGTATTGGTAAAAAGACGCGGCGGCGCCCTGGCTGCCGAGATTACACGGTGCAAGCGTACTATTACTGTTATCGCGCAGGGAAACGTATAAATGGGCAGGGAGAGAGAGAGAGAGAGACTTACCGGTAGTATCATTTGAGTGGGTAGAGTGAGCGGTGCGCCGTCGGTATTCATCACTTTCGACTAGAACAGGGGAGGAAGTATGTAATCTCGGTGTGAGGTGGGGGGATATGATTGTGTGTGGATCCACCACCCTCAGCCGCCGCCTGACCCCGCCCCCTCGGGTACTGTAGCCAATGAGCGGCGGCGGCGGCGGCTGAAAAGCATCCGGCTAGGATAAGCGAACGAGAGAGAGAGAGAGAGATCGCATCTCGTGTGGGAACGAGTTAAGCCGCCGTAAACTAAACTGTTATTGTAACTTGTGTGATTGGTGTTGTGAAGGGTGGATTCAAACGAGACGTCTTGGCGCCGGCCCATTACCCGCAAAGGGGATGAGAGAGTGAGTGTGGAATGTTGAGCCCATTCCTACCCAATTGACCGTGACATGGAGTGCGATCCAGAAATCTGTCGACTCACCTAAATGTCAACTTGGGATGGGAACATTCTTCGAACGCTACATCTGTCCATTCTCTGAATCTCTATGAATCCCGCATAGCTATGCTCACCCATACTGTCGCGTGAAGATGAAGACACACTTGTCAACATATAAGGAATGAACTGTTATTCTAACGAGCGCTTCTCTCTCTAAATGAGTGAATGATGTCCATATTGCGCTGGCACAGGTGTGAGAGTACATGAAAGGGCGCCGCGGGAGTGAGGGAAAGGCGCGCCGGCACCGATTAGACCTACGCAACTACGGTAATTGAGTGGCAATCTAAACGCGGGACAGCTGAGGACACACGAACACTGTTATCAATTAACAGTAACTACCAGTTATATATTACTAAGTGTAGTAATACATTGCGATAAACAGTAATATACGTGCTACATAGTGTGAAGCCTGTAAAAAAGGGGGGCTTGAAACTCAAAAGCGAAAGCGGATAGAGCAATCTGTCGCCATGATTTGCGATCCGCACGCCGATAAAGCACCCCCAAACCATCCCCGCTCTATCATTACACAACCGCTATCAATACCCCTAATTTGCATAAGCTTTCCTACCAGCCGGTGCGATGCGAAGCAAATTAGCATATTCAAACTCTACGACCTCGAGAGAAGCTCCCGCTGCGTGAGACTCAGACCACCCACAAAGCGAACCGCCGAAGGCTAGGCACTCTGTTAATTGGCGTAATGTGTGTATCGAAGGTGCCAACTCTATTCACACACAACTGTTTGGGAACACCTGTCTCTTCTTGCCTCTCCAACTTGCCTTCCCACCCCGGGGCAACTATACCATCTGCAAGCCTCAAGCATTTCACTTCCAAAACAATGCGATTCGCACAATACTTTATCACCATCATTCTACTCTAAATCGTAGAACACATACACACCGGTGGGAGAGGGATTCGACCAGAAGAGAGAATAAATATCGCAACTTATTAGATTGAAGCCTATGCTGGGAGAGGGAGGTCGTAGTCCGTAGTGGCCCTACTTGGTGACGTCGTGGAGGGCCTTCGCGAGGTAGCCGACATTGTTCGACGAGATTCCGGCGACCGAGATGCGACCGTCCTTCGTCAGGTACACAGAGTGCTTCTTCGTCAGCTTCTCCACCTGCAATCCTCATCTGGTAACTCCGCCCTTCACATCATCCTCACCTGGTCGGGGCTGATTCCGGTGAAGCAGAACATACCAATCTGGTTCGTGATGTGCTCCCAGTTGCGGGTCGAGCCTTCCTGCAGCAAGAATACACCGTTACATCAATCGAAAGCATTATTGTGTGTCAGTGTGTCCCATCTTGCCCATTACATCATGATTCGCGAATTTTCCTTGTAAGGTTATCACGTGATAATACGATATCTTCGCAACAAATGAAAGTCTACACGCTCACCTTGGCGAGGAGGCTCTTGAGCTGGGTGCGCATCGAGATGATGCGGTCGGCCATTCCCTTGACGTCGGCGAGCCACGCCTTCTCGAGAGCCGGGTCCGACAGGATGCGGGACACAATGCGCGCGCCGTGGATGGGCGGGTTCGAGTACATCGGACGGATCAGGATCTGAAAAAAGGATAATAGGAACCCTAGTCTCACAGTTAATATATATCCCTATCCCTGATTCTTCCCCTACCTACCTTGAGCTGGGAGGCGACACGGGCCGTCTCGTCGGCGTCGGTGCACACCATCGAGAAGGCGCCCACGCGCTGGCCTGCAATCAATCAATACACCAATCAATAGTCCGTCAACGCACCGTAGAGTCCCATGTTCTTGGCGAACGACTGCGAGAGGCAAATGTTGTGGCCCTGCTCGATGAAGTACCTGCAGCAAATCGAGGTAAATGGTTACGATAATCAAACATTGTCTATGTCGACCCCCTCCGCAGAGTAATCTCTTGAGGGATACCTTTACCCTTACTAATCATGGAAAATTGGAGGATTTCATATTGTTGTGATTGCGATGTCATTGTCACTGACTCTGCACTGGACACATAAATGTCCGCTTCGCGGACAGTCATGTTCACGTATAACGATTCCGGATAAATCTCTGACTCTGACTAATCAATCATATCCCACTCGACCGCTCACCTGACGGCGAACGCGTCTCCGTCCACGTCTCCGGACGCGAATCCCTGGTAGGCCATGTCAAAGAACACAAACAGGTTGCGCTTCTTGCAAATGTCCGAGATCTTCTTCCACTGCTCGCGCTGAAAAACGAGACAACAATCACAAATTTGTATATGAGCCATCTATAGCAATCCGTAGTCACCATGTCCCATACTATATCGTGTCCGCTCTCACTACCTCCTCTCTCCCCCACTCACAGTGAGTTCACCATGGTTCATACTGGATCGACAGTATGTACTAGATAGGTGTACAACATCCCTACTTCCCCCAGACTGTCGATCAATTATGATTCATACGTTGATCGACAATCTGTTCTAGATAGATACACGACATAGCTATTCCCCCTTTCTCTCACTGACAGTGGGGTCGACTCCGGTGGGGTTGTGTGCGCATGCGTGGAGGAGGATGACGCTTCCCTCCGGGATGGCGGCGATATCAGCGAGCGCTCCCGCCTCGTCAAAGCCGCAGGTGGCCTTGTCGTAGTACCGGTATTGCTTCACGTCCATGCCAGCGAACCTCAAGGACATCATCAAGGGTTGATTCGAGGGGCCCTAGACTGTCTTGGCCCACTGTATACTTCCTTGCCTATCATTGTGATGTCATAATCAGCTAAAATGATTCCGGATAAACACTTGAACTTGGGCCCTAGACATACTCACTTGAAGATGGGCACGTGGTTTCCCCAGGTGGGAGTGGGCTGGTAGATCGTCTTCGTGCCGTGGTACTTGGACTGAAACAAGGAATCAATAAACGCATTGCAAGAACCCAAGAAGTCCACTTCAGATTTCAGACAACTGCCCATAAGCGCACTAGCACAAAACTTGTGTCGATGAAAACATCTTAATAATAAACAACAACAGAATAAAAACGTACGAGAAACTCGGCTCCGATGCGGAGGGCTCCGGTTCCGGAGATGCTCTGCATGGTAGTCACGCGCTTCTCCTTCAGAGCCTGCAAACATTCCTGATTCACTTTTCATTCTTGTTCACTTGTTTACAAACAACCGCTGTACACTAGTTACTTTATTCCCATGTCCCCAAGACTGGGTCGCCTCATAACAAAAACACCACGCGATGCTGGCCACTGGCCACTCGATATCACTTGGGCACTTCACACTGATAACAAAACACCCGCCACCCAATGTAGCAGCGAGCAAAATGTCTAGCAGTGTCCAGCTCTAAAATGTCTCGCTGTCTAGCAGCAAGAACCTGGCGTTTCAGCAGTACAGAGGTGACCACTCAATGAGACCAATCGAGCATCTGACGAAGCGTGGCTAACGATAAGGCGATGAGTAAAGGAATTAGTGCTAAAGGTGTGGTCAGTCTCTTCGAGACAATCCCTTCAAAACGCCTTCGCAACACGCTGTTTGGTCGTCTTTCGAAGGCGTTTCAAACTCGGTATCGAAGGGAGTTTCGAAGAGACTGACCGCTACTATGTTCAATGCTACCTTGCTGTCCTTTCCGAGGGCGAGCTGGATCGACTTCTGCGTGAAGTCGGCGATTCCTCCGATGCCGGCATACTCCATGTCCAGCTTGTCGGCCACAATACGCGCCTCCGCCTCGCGCACCGACGGAAGCACGAACGGCTTGCCCTACAACAAATGTACTGGTACTAGTTTCTTAGTTGCCCTTACATTTTGATCAAAAGACATAGTCATGATGTTGATTGTTGTTCACAACGTCTGGTCATGAGTGCACCAACCTGGTCGTCCCTGTAGGCGCCGACGCCGAGGTTCATCTTCTGGGGGCTCGAGTCGGCCTTGAACGCCTCGGTCACTCCGAGGATCGCGTCCGGAGGGCCCATAGCCACGGCGGACCACCACGACCTAGACATACATGTTGCATGTTTAGATATAGAATACCCGATTTCATATATGTAGTTTTTTTTAGAAACATTGCAATCTATATATCAATATCATACATGTTTTTTTGTAAAACTCTCCACCTCTCAAATGAACATACTTTCCGCGCACGGACGTCTTGAGAAGCTGACGGCTCACGCTCATGGTTCTGAAACAGGTGAATGAACATCAACATACCATATACGTGCAAACCACGAGAAGATCATTTGAAAATGTGGAGACTGCAAGTCTGCATGTAGAGATGTGTGTGAAGGTCATTCGCGACAACAACATGGAACGTTCTCGTATGTCGATAGAGAATACAGTGATCGCACAAGTTGAGACACAACAAGTGGCGTAGCGGCGACCCGATCAATGTTTGCGCGGGGCTGTGCAATAAACGTGTGTTTTCGCACGGCATGCGATACCACGCAGTTTTCGGGTTCACTCTGAAAGTGGGACAACAGATTATCGGCATTCTCACACACCATGTAATCAGAGGCCGTAGTGTGGTTTGATGTTTGTTAATTGAAGCCAATGCGGTAAACACAAATAGGAGAGGTGAATTTCTGCAGAAGGGTCGCAGATCAGAACTCTTCTGCCGAGGGAAAAGAGTGTTATGTTATCGACAAGTGGGTGAAGTGTGGCCGAAGAGAGCCGAGAGGAGAGAAAAGAGAGAGAGAGATGGCGGAACTGCGGCGGCGAGCAGAGACTGACCGAAAAACGGCAGCTGCCTTCGCAATGGCACGTACGTAGGAGAGGGAGGGAGAGAGGGAGTGACGAGAACACAATCCCCCACTGCACACTGCTCAAACGAACGGAGCCACTCGGTAAATAGCGGTTGCACCGACCGATAAGATACCATAAACACCAATGAGTGAAGAAAATACACCGAAATTACGACTTCCTCGAAGGGCGGCTGGATGGATGACAAATTAAACGTTGCTCCAGTGAAATACAGTATACGTGTCTGATTCTCTCATTTTATGCACTCTCTCGTTTCATTAAATAGCACAAAAATGTAACATTCATTTCATTTCTTAAAATGAATACTAATCAATTCGTGTGTATTTTGACATGAAATAAAACAACGCAGAAAAACAAGACCATTGACATAATTTATAAAATATGAAAATAAATTTGAAAAAGAGTAGTGTCAAATAGTGCAGTGTTCAGTAAGTGTCGCACAAATTTTACGAAAAGACGCGCGCGTATTTTGTTGGTTCACATTTCACGTACGTTGTGGTTCTTTATTTCTACAATTCCTTTATTTTATAAAACAACTTAGAATGGACGAGGATGGCACGGGACTAGAATACACGGAGCTAACACGACTAGACTCGTCGCTTCCGTCGTCGTCGACAGCGGCAGACGCCCTCGCGGCTGCGCAGTGGCACGGCGAGTACCAGTATGGTGAGTGTATTGTCTTTATTATGTATGTTAATATATAATAATGACATCACCAGACGACTCCTCGTTCCTCGCCTACTCTCGGCGTCAGGCGCAGCAGGAGGACCGCACCAACTCCCGATGCTCCTCCGTGACACAGTAAATATTACCTGTTTTTACTACAGTTTATTAACTTTTACTTTAGGTACTCGGCGGCGGACACGGAGAGCAGTGCGGTGAGTAGCGTATGGATGGACTACGACCTGCTGCGGGTGAGTGCACCACCACATGGAGGTGATGCAACTGCTCGCATTCAGCAGGACTGGAATGAGCAGCCCTGCTCCTCGACGCACCTCCAGCACCTGCCTGCCGGTGTGCCCAGCTCGGCAGTCAGCGAGGAGAGCGAGCGATGGTGAGTATTATGACCATGTCTTGCTTCTGAACAGCATCATGCATCAGTCATCATTCTACTCTAGGTGGGAGTCTGCGTGGAACACTGCGAACGCGGAGCGCCTCGAGTGTCCGACGCCGCAGTCGCAGGATAGCTGGGCTACTCCCAGGAGGTGAATGCATTCTTTCTCTGGTTTGTATACTTTTTAATGTAAAGGTTGGACGGTCTGCGCACGCCGGAGACGCTGGAGGAGCTGGAGCGGTATGTCGACCTCGACGAGAGCGAGCTGGACAGGCGGCTAGCGTGCGTTTCTCCCTTTTCATCATTTATTTATTATTATAGTTATTATTATTTCTCAAGACATCCCCTCCGCAGAGTGAATCTCTTGAATCGGGGGGATACCTTTACCTTTACCTTGTTTCTCAAGACCAGCGCAATCCACACCTTTCAGCGAGTTGGAGAGGACGATCGAGAATGATCGCGAGATCCGCGCAGAGCGATTCGCGGACGACCGCATAGATGTGGAGGGAGTGGATGGACCAGGGGCGAGTGTGGAAAGGGAAGAACCCGACATTGCACAGATTGTCGAGCAATTGCGGTGAGTGAATGCATGATATGGTTGTCAACTAAATGTCGCTTCAGTGCTTTGGAGAAGCGCATCCGGAAGGATCTGCGCGGGATGCGCGCCAAGGCCGAACGAGAGAAGGCCAAGCACAGATTCCACGACGAGGGAATGGCCGTGAGTTGAGACTGTACTCATTTTAAAAGATATGGAATGATATGAACCATTCAGCTTCTCTCTTCGGCGCTGGGCGACTCGCATCCCATGCTGCAGACGTTCTGCAACATACTCGCCACCAAGTTCCAAATGGTGAGACATCAGATTGTTTTTGTTGTGTTTGTGCATTGTGTAAATACTTCTATCACTCGCTTTGTGACTTTTTTCTTTTTCATGAACCTCATGAATGAGCTATGAGCATACTTTTGCAGAAGGACTCGAACAAGAACTGCCCTTCTCGACAGAGGGACGAGTGTCTTCGACTGCCGAGAGAGTACGGATTGCAGGTAGGAAATGACGCATGTAGCACGTTTAAATATATTCAATTCAGTACCGCAAGTCGCGCTGGCTGCTGTGCGGACGGGAGATTGGGGAACTGGGGCAGTGCACGCGCACCGCCGTCGTCTACTACTCGAGGGCGCGCACCGGATTCGCCCGAGTGTCAGTCTCTCTCTCCCTCTCTCTCTTTCTCTCTCTCTCTTTCTCTCTCTCCCCCCTCTCTCACTCGCTGCCCTTTCAGTCTCCCCGACATGTCCCCCTCTGCTCCTCGTTCGTGGCGCTACGAAGCTGACAGAAAGCGGACATCGGCTGATCCGTCGCCGTCGCCGCATCGAATGTGAGTTGTGCTGATGAGTATGGATCGATGCCATTGGTAATTAGAAGAACATTGTTTGTTGTATTTATAAAATGCACAATGTAAATACTCGTTCTCACTCTCTTTGTAATTGGACGCATTCAGAAGGAAGTCGTCTCGGGAGCCAGTCCGCGAGAGGGAGGAGGTGCTGGAGTGCGACCGGTGCGAAGAGACGTTCCACACCAGGTGCGTCCATCTAACTGTGCCCATGTTGTCGGATAAACTGTTGAGTTGATTGAATGACTGATGTTGACATTGTTGACAAGTGTGATTGTAGGGCCGAGTTGGAGTCTCACGCGGCGAGTCACGTAGCGATGGAAGACGAGGTGGAAGAGAGGGAAGAACAGGAAGAAGGAGAGGAGGAGGAGGAGAGAGTGACGTGCGAGGACTGCCAGCACGTCTTCCCCACCGATCCCACCGAGCAGCAGCAGCAACAGCACTAGTCAGTGTCCGCTCATCTGTCTTGCTCACTCACTCACTCTCACTCTCACTTTCTCTCTCTCTCCCTCTTTCTCCCTCTCTCTCTCTCTCTCTCTCTCCCTCTCTCTCCCTCTGTCTCTCTCTCTCTCTCTCTCTCCCTCTCTCTCACTCGTTCCGTTGCAGTTTCCTCCGCGAGCAGTGTGCGTGTGAGTGTGGTCACTCGGGCGAGCTGACCGCGTGCGAGAGACGGGAGCACGCCAATGGGTGCGAGCAGGCGCCGCCGGAGTGGACTGCGAGAGAGGAGAGGTATGAGAAATATTATACATTTAAAATTGTTGCCATTTGATAGGTGTGCTGGGAGTGTGTCGTCGAGTGGAGATCGGAACGAGGAAGAAACAGATGGGAAGGCGGCGAGCAGCAGCGTTCGAAAAAAGAGGCGAAAGTGCTACGACCGCGTGAACTGCCCCGGTTGCGGATTGGATATTAACCACGGGTTTGTTTATTTCGTTTCGAAAAGTTAATGACTTGAATCTTTTGTAGTAGCTTGCGGCGCCACATGAAACGCGCGGGATGCGTAGATCCGATTGAAGCTGTGAATGAGAGGAAGAGTCGATCTCCGAGGAAGAGAAGAGGGGTGGCGTGGGAAGACAGTGCGGACGAGGGATCACAGAGGGAGAAGAAGAGTCGCCATCGCCTGGTCGATTGTCCCAAATGTGGCAAGCAAATCCTACAACAGTGAGTTGAAAATGTTTGATTTTTTTGTATTTGACTGATTGACTGGTTGAATGGTTAATCAACAGCAGGATTGCAGTAATCTGCAGCGTCACATTGGCGGAGCTCGATGCGTGTCGAAAGAGGAGGAGGCGGAGAAGCGCGAGGAGCGAGGCCGCAGCAAGGACTGGAACTACGACCGAGTCAACTGTCCCGGATGCAACGTGGAGATGATGCGAGGGTATGTATAAGCAGACCATACGCGTGATTAAATTGTTCTTGATTCGATTTCAGTAATCTCCGACGTCACATGAAGCGGAGTGGGTGTGTGGGTGATCTGTCGGAGGTGAATGCGAGGGAGCACTCTCGCACCCGCTGTCCACACTGTGCCACGGAGGTGCACAAATCGTGAGTGGCATTGTGTACAGTGGAATCGGGAATAATGCTCTATACAGGGCTCTGCAAGTACATGTTGCGAAGACGGGATGTGATGGACAAAAGGCAGGGAGCAGCAACAGTGAGAAGGTCTGTGTGTCTCCCACAGCTTCCATATCCACTTTTTTTGAGAATTCACGTACGCGTGTTATGGAACACTGCTTACAGGTGGAGCGACGGGATGTCAGTCACTCATGGGAGTACGAGCTCGTCAAGTGCCCCCAGTGCGCACTGGAGATGATACGATCGTGAGTCGAGTGCTGTCCTTGTTGTTCATAGTGTCTGTTTGCAGGAGTCTGCTACGGCACATGCGACGGACGGGATGTGTGCATCCGCAGGATGGGAAGACGGGGCGACGGCAGCGGTCCTCACAAGGGAGAGATGGGGATTCCGCGACTGTGGAGCAAGGGAGAAGGAGGAGTACGCGACGTCGCACGGTGGCCAGGCGAGTGGAGGAGGAGGATGGAGACTCGACGCAGGATGATTCGGAGGGAGAGGAGATGGAAGATGACTCTCACTCTACGGCGAGCAAGGAGAAGGGAGACGAGGCGACAGCGGATGGGGAACTGGAGGAGCATGCGGAGATGGAAGAAGACGAGACAACAGCGGTGGTGGTTGTCTCGGGCCATGTGATCGTTCGGGAGGATGAGATGGAGACGGTGCAGGCGGCTGAGTCGCCCCCGCTCTCGGATGAGAGAGAAGAAGAGGAAGGCGATCCGGGAATGGAGGTGGAGGAGATGCGAGTGGAGAAGGAGCAGGAGATGCAGGAGGACTCGGCCAACCAGGAGAAAGCGTACGTGCCGTGTGAGGAGGAAGTGGGAGGTGCTGCTCCGGCCGAGGACGATGACGACAGAGAGGGTGAAGGAGAGGTTGTGGGATGTTCTGCCGCCTTGGAGGAGGAAGCGGTTGACGCGGACGTGTCACTCAAGGAGCTGTCGAGTGTATTCGACGATCTGTCCGATTCGGAGGAAGGAGAGGAGGAGGAAGTAGTGCAGTCGAAGAACCACCTGTCGTCGTTGCTGGATGAGCTGGATGGGTGGGACGGACCACATCAGATGGCTGACGCTGCTGAACAACATGCCGATGGAGAGCAGAAGGGAGACATGTCCGAGCTGGCGAAGATGCTGGAGATGTCGGATTCTGAGGATGAGGAGAACGGGGAGACGCCGAGGGGAGAGGCAGAGGAAGACGCTGCAGACACGAGCAGTTCCGACGCGGTGGTGCAGGATGGAGTGGTAGAGAAGCAGGCGGTCGGAGACGATACGACTACTTCAGTGGATTCACCCATTGAGATGGAAGAGGAAGAGCGGAATGTGGTGGCAGCACGAGCTCTCAGTGGAGGAGAGGACCAGCCACCGCAGCTACCTACGGTAGACGTCGCGGAGCTGGCGGATCCACAGGAGGAGCAGAGTGGAGAAAGATCGGAGCGCGTGAAGGAGCAGCTGTTGCCTGCGGAGGAGGAGATGGAGTTTGGCCTGGAGTTCGAGGAGACGACGCTGGATGACTGGGCGATCGTCGATGATGCGGCACTCATGGAAGAGGGAGGAGAGGAGGAGGAGAGTGTGAGTGATGAGTGTTTATGATGCATTGACCCATTGACTTATTTCCATTCCAGGTCGATGCGATGTCGCCTTCCGATGCGCTTGCGCCGTCTCTGTTCACTCCAACAACGTCGGTGGTTGTGATGGGGAAATGGATAAGTAGTATTTTTCAGGCGCTCGCATCCGATAACGTCGCGTATCGTTGAGTTGGTGGAGAAGAATACTCTGGAGATGAAGACCGTGGAGAAGAAGACGGTGGAGGAGCCGCCTGATCCCTATCCTGAAGAAGACGATGACGGGGAGGAAGAGGAGGAGGAGCAGGCTGAGCCATCCCGCCCCATCGAATCGTCGACGACCGAGTGTGTAGCTGCACCGCGACTGGAAGAGGACACTAGTATGGCTTCCGCCGATCCCACTCTCACAACACCCGCAAGGCTTGTTGAAGAAATGTGACTAAAAATGAATGATTGATTCAGCCATCGCCGCAAGAACCCGCACCCGCACAAGTCGCCCATCTTCCTGCGGCTGGAGAGGGAGAGGGAGGAGAAGGAGAGGAGGGAAAAGGAGAGGGAAAAGGAGGAGAAGGAGGAGGAGAAGGAGGAGGAGGAGAGGAAGCGACGCGAGTCTGCCTCTACGACCAGGTCGTCTACCTCGGATTCCGACGCGGCGTCTTCCGTCACTTCAGCCCCATCTTTCGGAGAGGTGGATGTGGGTTCTGTGTTTTGACGTTGCAAGATATGCATGTGACTAACGAGCAAGGAATGGCAAGCAGTGATTCGTATCGGAATACGAAACGGGGATTTGATTATTCGTTTGGAAATTGTATGTGTCGCACGCAGTTCCCGGTAGCATGTAGTGGACGAGTGAATGGTTCAGGCGGCTGAGGGAGGGAAGAGAAGGCGTCTGTACAGATTCCGCGCTCTGCCCAACGGAAAGTTCCGCCGGGTGGGTGTGGTGAATAGGGTATGATGGAAGTAGATTCTTGCCGTACTTGATCGCCGTACTTCTATGGATTAGTGCGCGGATAGCATTTACTGTGGGTGTGTTGTAGATTCGTGTGGCGCGTTTCGAGCCCGTCTACCCGTGTCGGATGGTGATGTCGGTGGACGCGGTGCTTGCACCGATCTCGGAAGGCATGATGAAGATGATGGCAGGTTGTGTGCAGGTAGGAACTAACAACAGTTAGGGCTGTTGACCTTCTTTTTCAGGACTCATTGACTGCATTGATGAGAGAAGTGGAAGAAGAGGAGGAGGAGGAAGATGCGAGACCGCTCGTTTGCTGCACTTGTGACAGGTCGTTTTCCAGCAGGTGAGAACACCATTTTATTATTTTGATTACTGTGTTTTGTAGTATGCTGCGCGGCCAGCACATGCGAGAGTGTCGATCGCAGCCGGGACCGAGTGCGAAGAGGAGCAGAATGGAGGAGGAACGGGAGGAGGAGCAGGAGGGGGAGAAGGAGGGGGAAGAAAGGTAAGACTATCAGGACGTGGTGTCCAACATTCGACTCTTTCAGGATCGAAGACGGCGTGGCGGAGTCGAATCATCACAAGGTCTAGCCCCATATAGTATATAATAGTGTATTGTAGAGTATTTATTTATTGTGTGTGTGTTAGTTCGATTGTACGCGTATTCTGGAGTGGCGAGAATCTATGTGAGCAGATACTACACGCGATCACGGGTCTCTCGCTGCCACCCGTCTATGCACTTTTGTTCTTTGTTGTTTTCTTTGCGCATTTTTTCACTTTCGTTGAACTCAATGTGACTGCTGGCTCGAGAAGCTTCCAAGTCACTTATTTTCTTTCAGAATCCGATCATCAAGCTGAGGAAACGTTGTTTATGTGTTGGATATTGTTGGCACGGCCAAGGCCGGCCCGCGTTGCCTTGTCGTGTACGGCTCAAGAGATAAATACGTTCATTAGTTTGTTGTTATGAATATGTATCAAAAGTTATGGTGTCTGTAGGAGGTGAAACACTGTGTGGTTACAATTTTTTGTCGAATGATATGAACGTGATTTCAGCTGATGAAAGGTCATAGAAAAGTCACCTTGTGACCCACTTGCCTCTTACCCGCAACCCGCACCCTACCCGCATCTTACCCGCGCCCTACCCGCATCTTACTCGCATCTTACCCCCGCCCTACCCGCATCTTACCCGCGCCCTACCCGCATCTTACCCGCATCTTACCCGCATCTTGCCCGCATCTTACCCGCATCTTACCCGCATCTTACCCGCATCTTACCCGCATAAGACACGGCTGATCCTCCATGCAAGACACTACCAACGCTATACCGTAGTATTATTCACTGCGCACTCTCGAGTGATACCGCGCGTGTCATTGTATCGATCGACCTGGTGTGTTATAAGTCTGTGCGTGTTTCTTTCATTTTGTTGTCGCTTTTAGTTGTGTGTCATGTGCGCAAAACAAAAGCGGCTGAAAAACCTTTTTTGGATGACCGGAGACCGGACTCGCCAATTGATCACACAGAACTGGATTTAAATGAAATTCGGAATGAAGTCGATTGCACATTGCACCGTATCTTTTTTAGTCTTCCGTGGATTCCCCACATGTATTAGAAACCTGTTCATACCGATCTGTTAAACCCATTAAAAAACGAGAGAAATAAAAGAGAGGGGGGCTATTGGTTTGTGCTAATATTTATAAATGAAAACATGATCATGTTTCCCTAATGTTTTACTATTATCCATGAGAGTGAATAAATGATAAATGAACAAAAACAGTGAACAAATGATAACTGAACAAAAACAGTGAATAAATGATAAATGAACAAAAACATCTTATTTCAAGATCAAATTAAATCATTTTTTTCAAAATCAAATCAAATCAATTACTTGCGATATCAATAATATATAATATTATCAAACAACATTTGATACAGCTGAATTTGCAACACGTATTTCCCGAAAATGGAATCTTTGAACACACAGAAAAATACAGACGATCCCGACTTATAGGCCATTCCCCCTTTTCATCGTACGGCAATATCGCTGGCTCGCCAGACAGACGAGAATTTCATACAAATATGCCCCGATTGTGTGTTTTTGTACTCAAGCAACGTAGAAATTACGAAAATCGAAAAATCCAGCACTAGAGATCTGCCGTACGATGAACGGGAGTATGCCCTACTGCCCTACATCTATATATGAATGAGATCACATACGAATGCTCACACGTTCATGTACGCCCATACCCATACACCCACAGATTTTACAAGCAGACAAACAACACGAAACACAAAAGGGGCAACACGTACACGATATCATTTCATTTTAATACCGTCTCATCGGCCTCTTCTCGCCCCGCTGCTCCCTCCCCTCCTCCTCCGTTTCTTCAATGTGGCGGTAGAGAGCCCTCTGTCTCCTCTGAAAGTTCGTTTATGTTGTCAGCCACTTGGGTGTGATTGGTGCTAGTGCGCACTCACGCGGTGGAACAGCGCCGATCTTATCCAGAAGGCGTTGCTTCCAAGGGGCACCGGTCGGTTGAGCGGCCCGATGAAGCTGGAATGTTTTGAGTAAGTAATAGGTGTGATAAGTGTATACTTTCACGCTTTTCACGAGCGACGTTAGGGTGGCAAAAGCCCATACAATGAGGTTTGTAACTTGGCGAAAAATTGTGACAATACCACTATGATTGCTAGCTAGGTGTGGTGACAGCTATGTGGACAGGAACTTAGAATGTGATATGAAAAATAATTCCAACGGAATCAATTGTTCACATTCCCTAGATTAGATATCTCACCCTGGCCGCTCCTCAACGAGAAAGTCCGGGTCGAACTCGAGGGAGCGCGGGTTGTTGCTATTGCCCTCGTCGCTGTCGGAGGGCAAGATATTCTGCAAGAAATATTTAGTGAGAGGATGTTGGAAAGTCGACTTACCAGCACATCCCTGACTGCCGCTTCATCTCGGGTCCCCACGTATTGCAGGAAGATGTCGTCATCGTCAAACGTAAGGGCGAACTCTTCGGTCCGCTTCGCCTCCGTCTCCTTCCATAATGTGTTCAACGCAATCACCTGAAAGCAAACGATACGCTTTGTTTCTTGACCACGTGGATGGACGCACCTGGTCCTCCAACAGGATCGGCATCTCTTGGAAGAACCAGGCGGTGTAGTTGTCATTGTCCAGCTGTCGCTTTCCCCATCTCCTCCATTTCTCGCTGTCGGGCCAGCTGCTTAGAGGTGTCGGCAGTTGGAAATCGAGGAAGTCCAAGGCCTCCGCCATGCGGTCCTGGAAACGTTGTTTTTTATTGCTTGCATCGAATTGTGTCTTACCCAGTCATCAGTTCGGACGAGCTCTTCGATCATTTCCACTTCCTGTTCTGTTTCTTCTTTCGGCTCGGACCAGATAGCATTCCCACGGTACCCCATAACTTCTGGCTCTTCCTTCTCCGCGTCCTTGTCTACGTCCATGTTGAGCATTTGCCGGAGCTGCTCGTAATTCTCGTCGGCCTTCTTGGGTTTGTATGTGTTGGGCAGTGCGACTGGGTGGGGTGGACTGGTCCACGGCTGCATGTAGTCGCCCAGCGGCACGAGCTCGATCCACTTGGCCCACGCCTCCGAGTTGATCTGCTGCCCGGTCGGCCATACCGGCTCATGCTCCAGCAAGCTTTTGCGATCCACAATGGTCTTCACAAACTCCATCGCCTTCTCCGGTGTCGCTTTCTCGAAGAGCCGCATGCGAAGGTAGTCCCTCGTCCACTCCGAGTGCAGTTGTCCTTGTCGCTTTTGCGAGACCATGATCTGAAACACGTGTTTGATAGAAGAACATGTTTGATGTGCACTCACCGAGTGAAGGTGAGGTTGGTCGTATATCAGCGACTGTGAGAGGAGCGACTCGGGCGGGTTGGTGATGTTGAAGAGCAGCCGTGAGGGGATGTCCGCATGCCGCTCCCGCAGCTCTTTGTTCCGGCTGCGCAGCTTCTCATTTGCATCAAGCCATTGTTTTTGCAGCTCGAGCTCATCGCGATCACGTTCCTTCTCGAGCCGGGCTGGCGCGAAAAACACCTTCATCTCGAACTTCGAGAGAAGGGTCCCAGGCTGAAAAACATAACTCGTTGTGTGATAGAAAAAGTCGATCACCTCGATCTCTGGCGCGCATGAAAGATTCCACTCTATCAGCCGTTTGGACCACTTGTTAAAGTTCTGAAAAAACAGTTAAACAACTAAACTGTTGGCTATCTTACGGTGTGGTTGTCGAACTGCGCTTGGAGTTTGCAGAACGCCGTGTATCCGAGCGGGACAATGAAACCGATACTGCAATGTTGTTTGTCAATGTCAATACTAGCAACGAGTGCGTGACTCACATCGGCCATGGCATCTGCTGCGCGTCCGCCGCATACACCTTCGTGATCCACCCTACGAAGTACACAGCCGGGCCGAGAGCAACGAACGGGAGGTTGCGCTCCACCTCCAATATTTATATTATCAATGATATTATTAATATTTATATTATATTATTCTATTATTATTAATATATTTTTTATATATTTTTAATATTTTTATTATTAATATTTATATTATCACTACTCAATGCTTTCAGCTTCAATAATCGTTATTCTTCCTTAACATTATATTAGTTTATTACCTTCCCGATGCGGATCCGATCATCGAGCGAGCCCAACATGACGTGCTGGCGAATCACCTTGAGCTGGGGGTGTTTCCTGAAACAGTCAAAAGTCGATGCAATATTCCCACCTCACCTCTCGATCGTGTGCGTGAGCCAGACGATGTACCAGCACAGGATACAGGGGACGATCATTGCCGCACACATAGGCACCCACAGGTGTGACGTGTAGACGGCGAACACGCCGGTGTTGGTCCACGGAGCGAAGATCTGAAGGCCTTAATCAATCTGAATTTTTTCCCGTCTTCCCACCTCTGACCAGCCATTGAGGGAGAACGGGACGACGGCAACAAAGGCGACGATGATCGGGACGACACAGCGGCACTGCAAAAAAAAAAATGTTTTGCCAAACAAGCCAAGACAGTCTTACCCCCCAAGAGAGGTAGAAGTGGTGCTTGCCGGACTGATCGACCCAATCATTCAGGGCTTCCATTTTCACTGTGAGGTAGATGTTGTGAGCCTCCACCGTCCAAAGCAGCATTCCTGGAAAATGTAAAAAAAAACATTCGTGATTCGGTGCAACTAACCTCCCACCCAGAACGAATGAGCGACGATGTAGCTAGTCGCACTAAGACACTCTGGGAGTCTGAACAGCTCCGGCACCCTTCAACGGAAATATGAATTAAAAATAGAAACGTGAAGTTTTACCATCCAATGATCGAGATCAGGTTGCCAGTGAAAAATGACACCTCCTTCGCAAACTGGATCTTTGTTTGCGGGTCCTGGAATAGGTCATTGAACAAAACGTAAACAATGAACATACCTCGAAGTGCTTCTTCTCGGGCTTCTGCGTGTAGATCTTGACCACAGTCACCAGAACAGCTATGATGGTCTGCAAGGTGGTCCCAACGATGATCGTGAACGATGGGATGCTGGTAGCCGTTTTCCTATCAGAGCAGGTCCTGCCATACCAACCAGCAAAGCAGTTGCATGACAGGGTTTCCGCCTTAAACATACACAGACCCGTCATTCATTGTGACACTTTAACTCACGTTCATATTGCAAGTGCCGTTTCCGCAGGCTCCAGGCGTACAGAAAGATCGACGCTCACAGTTAACACCCTGAAACATTTTTCTATTACATGTTTGTCCCTATTTGACCACAACTTCTCGCAAAAAATATACCTAGGATAAGTACCTTGAAAGCTTTTAACTCAAAGTAGAAATCATACTCAATACATGTAGGAATTTTGTCTGCAGCTCATATTTGGAAATGAGGAGAAAGGCTGAGCCTTTAAATCATAGTGTCTTGCCATACCGAGACGGTCAAATTGTTGCTTTCCACAGAATTTTAGTTTGTTCGCTATATGAATCATATACATGTGATGCGCACCTCCCATTCGGACAGACACTCGCAGAAAAAGCCGCCGTCACTGGGAGTACATACCGACGTTCCTCGCGCAACGCACATCTCACACTTCTCAACAAGCACTGAAACAAGAGCAATGAACTGATAAATTTTGTCGTAGCATTACTCACTCGGACTAGACGTCATGTTGCGAGACTGAAACATGGTCGATGATGAGGTTGCCGGTTGCGATGTCGAGGCAATTAGCTGGGTGGTTGTAGTCTTGGAGTCTGTTGTCGTTGGGGTTACGGTCGATGTAGAAGGAGAGGAAGAGGATTGCGGAGCGGTGGTTGTGATTGTTATTGTAGTCTTGAAGTCTGTTGTCGTTGGGGTTACGGTCGATGTAGAAGGAGAGGAAGAGGATTGCAAAGCGGTGGTTGTGATTGCCATTGTAGTCTTGGAATCTGTTGTCGTTGGGGTTACGGTCGATGTAGAAGGAGAGGAAGAGGATTGCGAAGCGGTGGTTGTGATTGCCATTGTAGTCTTGGAGTCTGTTGTCGTTGGGGTTACGGTCGATGTAGAAGGAGAGGAAGAGGATTGCGAAGCGGTGGTTGTGGTTGCCATTGTAGTCTTGGAGTCTGTTGTCGTTGGGGTTACGGTTAAAGTAGAAGGAGAGGAAGAGGATTGCGAAGCGGTCGTTGTGATTGCCATTGTAGTCTTGGAGTCTGTTGTCGTTGGGGTTACGGTCGATGTAGAAGGAGAGGAAGAGGATTGCGAAGCGGTGGTTGTGATTGCCATTGTAGTTTTGGAGTCTGTTGTCGTTGGGGTTACGGTCGATGTAGAAGGAGAGGAAGAGGATTGCGAAGCGGTGGTTGTGATTGCCATTGTAGTTTTGGAGTCTGTTGTCGTTGGGGTTACGGTCGATGTAGAAGGAGAGGAAGAGGATTGCGAAGCGGTGGTTGTGATTGCCATTGTAGTCTTGGAGTCTGTTGTCGTTGGGGTTACGGTCGATGTAGAAGGAGAGGAAGAGGATTGCGAAGCGGTGGTTGTGGTTGCCATTGTAGTCTTGGAGTCTGTTGTCGTTGGGGTTACGGTTAAAGTAGAAGGAGAGGAAGAGGATTGCGAAGCGGTGGTTGTGATTGCCATTGTAGTCTTGGAGTCTGTTGTCGTTGGGGTTACGGTCGATGTAGAAGGAGAGGAAGAGGATTGCGAAGCGGTGGTTGTGATTGCCATTGTAGTTTTGGAGTCTGTTGTCGTTGGGGTTACGGTCGATGTAGAAGGAGAGGAAGAGGATTGCGAAGCGGTGGTTGTGATTGCCATTGTAGTTTTGGAGTCTGTTGCCGTTGGGGTTACGGTCGATGTAGAAGGAGAGGAAGAGGATTGCGAAGCGGTGGTTGTGATTGCCATTGTAGTTTTGGAGTCTGTTGTCGTTGGGGTTACGGTCGATGTAGAAGGAGAGGAAGAGGATTGCGAAGCGGTGGTTGTGATTGCCATTGTAGTCTTGGAGTCTGTTGTCGTTGGGGTTACGGTCGATGTAGAAGGAGAGGAAGAGGATTGCGAAGCGGTGGTTGTGATTGCCATTGTAGTCTTGGAGTCTGTTGTCGTTGGGGTTACGGTCGATGTAGTAGAGTCGATGAAGCATGTCTTGTACTAAAAATAGCATGTTAAAGGAGAGGTACTGAATTTCAGACGGTTACAAAATAATTTGCGATATCCTAATTTTCGGATAATTTTATAATGAAAAAATACAGTAGAAAATCTTTAACAGCAATTGGGAAAAGTGAAAAACAACGAAAAGATAAAACTTATATCAAATAAAAATGAGTTAAAGGAACAGTGGCGACTTATTTCTGCCACAGCCTGCCACAACTCCTCATTTTCATGCGAGCAAACATTTGGCGGTTACAGAAATCGAAGCTCGGGCCACAACGCGGCGCACATGCATTGAGCTGTTCTTGCGCAAAAGTCGCCCATGTGTTAGGTAAATATAATTTTTAATAATACACCTAGTCAAAAGTAAGTCGCAACTGTTCCTTTAAACAAACAAAAACATGGAATTTCGATTCGAGATCAAAACCAGCTGCGATGTGCTCCCTTCTTTCACAAAAGATCACTCTTCTCGGAATCCGAAGACCCGAAGTGTTCCAAGAAATTACCTTTCTTTGTATTGTTTAGATTGAGCATATCGGGGTTATTTGGGGCGGTCCGAGTGCTGTTAGGGGGCATTCAAACGTTGTTCGGACGTGATTGGGCAAAGTTTTTTGCTCAATCACGTCCTCGATAACGTCTTTGTGGTCAACAGTTTCGGACAACGGAAACGGCTTTGGGACTTGTTTGGATCTTCATTGGATCACCCCGAACGATAGCAGTGAGAGCAGTTATGCACTCGCTATCTCATCGGGCGCAGAGGAAAGAACCGCGAGTGACCGGGGGAGTCGATCGATATTTGTATATTCGCACAACGCCGCTAGCGGTGGCGGAGGAGTATAAAAGGCAACTATAATAAGATAAAAAAAGGCTGCAAATAATTGCACAAGCGGTGAAGAACACGCGAAAAGGAGAGGGCACGGCGATTCACGTTAAAGGAAAAGAGGCGTATACCAGAACCGTTTGGTAATGAAATTTTCAAATTCGCACGAAATCACCACGCGCCGAGGTGCATGTATGTTTCAGGCAAAGTTGCAAACAGGAATCGAACCCGTTGCTGCGAGAGTGATAGCCCACAGTCTTTTCCACTGCGCCACGCAGCTCATTGGGTCATCACGCGCAAAGACCGCTGCCTATCCCGAGAACTGACTTCTTTGCGAAATTGATCACAATATCGATCGGCCCCGCGAAAATGGTGCTTCCCGCCAAAACACACATTTGAACGCCTATTTTCGTGTGGTAACGGGACGATGTGTGGTAATCGGTGTGGTAACGCGGTAACAGCTTTGAATCGTTATTTTTTCGTTTGTTTTGCATTCCAATGGGTCAATTATGAACCAAAGTCGAAAATAATGCGCCACTGTTCCTTTAATAAAATAAATCAAGTCGCGTCGCGGTTATAGAATATTAATTTTGATTGGAGCGCAAAGTTTACGCCATTCTGAACGAAAATATATTTGTTTTCCCTTTTGTACCGGGAGCCTAGCAGATTCTGCAACAACTCCCGCAGGGAAAAACTGATCGTGAATTTGCCGTGGATGGGCATATTTTGAAAAATGTCAGTATTGCAATAATTAAAAACATTCAATCGGAATCACCTTGTCCAAGATGGTAGTGAATAATTCATGATCGCTCGCAATGCAGCAGTTGTCCGTGGAACCGTAAGCCTCGAGTGACCTGAAAGAAACTTTCATGAAAAAGTCCTTGCTTAGCAGATTTATTATTTTTTGTTACGTTATCAATATTATGTTATTTAGAATCGAACACAGTCGACAGTTATTTTGGCGAACACAGGGGTTATCATGTTATCAAAAATAATCCACGATGTGTTGTTGTCAATATTTTTTTCAAATGTGCAAATTAGGCTCGTAAATAGTGCATTTATCACCAGATTCTGAAGCACTCTCCATCTCCAAACGACCAGCAAAATGAAGAGTTAACCCCGGGAAGCTGTTACTCTCTCACACCGCCACACCCTCAAGCTACAGTACCCCGGCAGTCATAGGACATTAGGGCGCGCCTCTCTAGATCCAGCGCGCTTCCCTTTACTAATTGGTCCAACTTACTATACTTCAATGCCTACTATACCCCATGATCCTCATGGCCTCATTGTATGTTTTTTTCATGCGCTCACTCGTCTACTGACTATCGACTTAATCATATCATCCCGCCCCGACTTGTTAGTGAGTCTTGTCTCGAGTGCTCATCTAATATGTAGTGTAGATCTTATTAGAGAGTTCCGAATCTTACTGATCATGTCTAACAAGTTAGTGTGTATGCGTTTTCATTGGAACAAAGTGTGACTGGTTGTTATCGGATTGTGATATATTTCTATGCTCGGTTTCAAAGGAGATAGAAAAGAGATCACATATTCTCACCTCAACGCATCTGTTGAACCGCCATTCGTACCTGAGTCGGCGCAACCAGCATTTGCCGAGCAAATGCAGAGAAGAAAGGTGAGGAGTGATTTCATTACCTAAATAACTCAGTAACTGTTTGAGTAGGCAATAATAAATGGATGAGTTACAGCTGAAAGTGAATTCAGAAGGGAAGAAGAATGAGCGTGGATACCGCTGTCCCACGTAGATGGGGGCGGATGAGGCCATTAATCGTGCCGCATCTCCTCGGATACTGACCATAATGATCCGAGCCATTGAACACGCGAAATGACTAAAAATGTAACGATATACTGTTTCACGTCACAATTGCACAAAGTTGATGTCAAAAAACAACGTTGCATTGTTGTACCTGTATAACATGCGCGGGTAGTGGTAAATATCTACATTAACCTATTTTAACTGGACATTCTGTAAAGTGTAGATGAACGATATGTCGCACGCTGATGTCGTCACTATACTTCGTTCGCATGGCACAATTCTCAAGTCGCTCGCCTCCACCTGCGAGCAGAACTCGGCCAATCTGGTTATGCTAATGAAGCTGCCACTCCTCCTCGTCCGCTCTCGTTTGCCGACATGATGCGTGTCGTGCACAGCGACACCGACGTCATCAACGACAAGGTTATCCGTCGGGCGGAACGAGGAGTCTTCCGACGAGTGCCTGCGCTTACTACGACTTCCTCAAGGAGCTGGTTGCCAACAACAAGGACGTCCTGGACGAGTGGAACGCCGCGCGCGTCATCTCTCACCGCCACGGCATCAAGAACACTCCCCCCAGAAGGAACATCAAGAATCAAGTCTTCTCTCGCCTGGTGCGCACAACGATTTTCTCGCAGACGCACTTTCGTGCACGACGACATTTCAAAAGCAATTTTTGATAACTGAAATGTTCAATTACATTTGTTTTAGTCTATTCGACCAATTAGTGCTGCTGAATCAAAAAGAGCATGAGTGGTGGCAGTTCGTTGTAACCTAAGTAAGTCCTTGCAAAACAACAGTATTTGTGAACTTGAAAAGTTATATACAATGGGAATCGGACCCGCAAAGCAGGCTTACTAGGGAACACCGCTAACCATTCGGCCACATCAGCGATGATTCATTGATTCCTAGTAGACATGCGTAGGATTTTTGCAGACGCAGTTTTATGCAGAGCGATTTATCCACAGACGCGCTTTTGATCGGCGGCGGCAAGAGTCAGACTGGGAACAGAAGGACAATAATTCAATATTAAGGAGTAGAAATTGTAAAGAGTAGGTTTGTATTGAGGAGGGTTCTTAGCTACTCAGTAGACCCTAACGCTTGTTCGGACCTCTGTGCTCTCCGTGAAAGCACGCTATGTCGTCGTTCGTCCACTCGTCTCTATCGCATTGATAGACCCAAACACGAGCCTTGATCGAAGCGCGTTAGAAGCTCGATAGAGGGGTGATAGAAGGGTTGATAGAGGGTGCCTCGAACAGAGGCGAGCCTCTATCAACTCTCAAAGAACCCTCTATCGCTCGGATTGTAATGGAAATTCGTTAGGGTCAAACGCTCGTGTTTGGATCTATCGATGCGATAGAGGCTCGAACACGCGAGAGGAAGACGAAATAGCGTGTATAATATTGTTCAGGGAGATAGTTTGACGCATCACGGTAGAAAACTGATCTACCCTCTAGTCGCATTTGATCTACTTCCAGTCGTGAGGAGACCACACGCGCGCGCATTCAAACGATAATATTGATCAAAGAAGCCGGCACGCGAATCAAAGAAGCCGCGCTACACTCTAGCCTTCTCCCGCGCGTCTGACCTCTCTCGCTCGCGATTGAGTTTTGCCAACTGACCCCGGCTGTCAATAACAGAAACTATCCTCTAGGCGGCAACTATATTCGCGGAGACCCCAGAAGTCCGAACGAGCGTTTGGGTCTGTCGAGTAGCCAAAAACCCCTTTAGTGAAACTTTTTTTAAAATAGATAATGTAAACTCAAAGTGACAAAGCGAGCCCTAAAATAACGATCGAATGCCGCGATCCGCCACTGTCACACACGCTCCGCCCACTTGACTCGACTCGGCAGCATAAGCGCACTTTAGATGGATTGAAAATACCCGCAAATTTATGCATTTCCTTCATCTAGTCATTTTTATTTTGGAGTCTCTAACACTTTGTAAGCTGTACTAGGAGTAAATAGAGCTATGTAGAAGAATGCCAGCCGCCATATAAACACAAAACACACTACCACCACGTTAAGGGCATTGACCTGATGTACCGGATTGTTCTGTGTGTATGTATGTGTGTGTGTGTGTGTGTGTATGTGTGTGAGAGAGATAGAGAGAGATAGAGATAGAGAGAGAGAGATAAAGGAGATTTGTGTTAGCAACATACGGATCGAAATTTCCGTCCACTCGCGACGGTTATGAAAAAGGTAAAAGCAAGTTTATTCTGACGCCTAAACAGAACACTTCATCTTCATTGGATCATCCATTTAAACACGAAATCGTAACATCTAAACACATTCTTAGTAGAATGTATTCCATATCCATATTATTCTTATTTAGTTCAGTCATTTTCGATTTTGCTCATCCATGTTTGAAAACTATTCCTTCCGATACTGTGACAACACTTCGTCCCTATACTTCAACAAGTAAGATTCGTATTGACATTATTGTATTTTTCATCAATGTTTAGATGCGTATTTAACTGGATCCACGACAATATCGAAAACAACAACTGCAACAACTAGAAGAACAAGCTTGTCAACGACATCTTCTTTAACCACCACTACTACTACCGCCACCACCAACACTGTTAGTTCGATCACAACAACCAAAACAGTTCCCCGTAAGTTGTTTTGTTCCTTGTTCCTTGAAAAATTTCGACGAGTAACAACATTTCATAATTTGTGATTACAGTATGTTCTACTTGTACTAAAGATCTTCTCGGCCTTAAACAAGAAGAAAATGGTCATGAACCTGCTTTCATGGCCGAGCCCACTATCTCACAATCAGTTAGTTGAACATTTTCGCTCATTTAGTAATTTGCTCATTTACAGACAACTGATGATTGTGCGAAAGCGACTTTGTTTTGTGATGTAGCAGAGAAATACCCGAATCGTGTATGGGTATTATACATCACGGTAATTCACTTTCGAACTCAAGTACATTTAAAAAAAAACGTTTAGTTAAATACTGATAAGGATATGAGAATATGGCATCAGTCGCCTGAATCGACCGTCACTGGCTTTCTAGAATGTGGATCAGATGGAGCGTGGTATAACAAAGGAAATAAGATCACAACATATGGTTGCGAAGCAGCTGGAATGTAGTGTTTATTGTTAAATTATTATATCACTATGTCTATATTTGTATACGTTGTCATTGTTATCGAGTATTTTTGTCAGGAATCCATTTAATTTGCTGTCTCATGATCAAGTGCTTCATCGAGCGAACACATGTACGTAAAGTAGACATGACAAAATGTACGTAAAGTAGACATGTCAGGAATCCATTTAATTTGCTGTCTCATGATCAAGTGCTTCATCGAGCGAACACATGTACGTAAAGTAGACATGACAAAAGTAGATAAATGTTAATATCAAATAATAATCATCCGAAGAATTTGACGAATAAATTATCACGCTGTATTAAAATCACATTCGCATATTCCGTAGGATATAAATAATGACATTAACATTTTGTGGTACATCTTAATATATGTAGAAGTGTTAATTCCAAGTGTAGCAGATCGCCGACTTTGAGAAGTCTTGTATGGATTCATTGGTAGAATACATGAATTGGCTATCGTCTGAAGACAGTGATCAGTGGTTTGCGTTAGTACTCAATGCTCACATTTGCGGACTTTTGGCGTAAAATCGGAAAGAGAAGAAGTGGCGCCGCAGACTGGTCGTGATGCACAGTATCCGATAATCTCTGATTCACTCCATCCTTTGGCGGAGTTGAAGAAACCAAACATTTGTTCGTTGATCGATACGATTGACACTAAAACAAAAATTTGACCTATAAGATGAGATATCCCCCATCTTCACGGTACGGCTGTTCTTGGCGGTCGGTCATACAAGAACTATCTACTCAAAAATAATTTTCAGAAAATTTCAGAAAGGTAGGAAAGTCCTGAACAGAGTTAGTTTCCATTAAAGAAAAAAAGCGAATCGCACGGTCAAATGAGCTCACGCTGTTCCATAGCGCAGTTGAATGCGGTGAAATGTTGTCTAGAAAACAAGCAACGATATGGCTTCCGTACCGTGAACGGAGAGAACACCCTATATAAGCGTAATCACTCTGTCCATCGGTCACTGTCTTCACTGCTGCGAGTAGCGGGACGAGTGCATCCTCGCATGTATGGTTCAGCAGCTGTGTGAAGTCTTCAGGCCGCATCAGCCGAGCAGCTGTAATGTCATGATGTATGTCATGTCACATTCAAAGCCACTCACAAGTTCCCGTTTCCACGTAGTCAAAGCCACTGCTCTGCTCCAATACACTGTGATTCGTGTGGTAGAGATGGATGTCTGCTCCGAGTTCGAGGGAATACTTTGTCCTGTCCACGAGATCAACGAGCACCTGAAATCGTGTGTAGCCGAGATCCCCGATCCTCGCATGATCACTTCCGGCGGGATTGTCCTGTCGAACGTGTACACGTACACTGTCGTGTCGGTGGCGCTTTCCTTATACTAAAAACAAGCAGTTTAGATCTCTAAGAGCGTCGAACCGCCTACTAGAGAGCAGTCGATGAGCGCGTTGACTGGACTCTCGATCGACAGCAGCTGCTCGAGTGACCCATTCGCGCGGTTGAAGAAGTTCGTGATGAAGTGGTAGCGGAACTCGGTCACTGCTTGCTGTTCCGTGATTCTGAAATAGTGAGGTTGATGTCATATTCGACTGTTTCCAGGCATTGATGGAATTGTGACAAAAATGAGGTTCGAAAAGAAATTGCAGATGTTGTTCTGTGTGTATTTTGCAAATTCTAATCACATGTTGCATATTCTAAACTGTAAACAGAACTCACCGTGCCGTTTGATTGGTTGCCGTGGGAAAGGCTGTCTGATTGAGGACCGCGCTCAAGAAGTGGGGACTCCAGCAGATGTGCTCACAGATGACTGGAATCCCTTTCGCGTGATTCGCGGGCAGACTCGCAAAGGCGAGGAGGAGGAGGAGGAGGAGAAGGGGAACCGCCATCGTCGGTTCGGGAGCGAGACTGCCGGATCCCTACCCGGGCTGCCCGTATACATGCTCATTATTCCCCAATCACCGCGAATCCAATGACAGCTGCTCGTTGAATCGAGACCAACGATGCTCAATAGGCCCTTGGTGGCATCACACGTTGAATGGGGGAGAGTATACAAATGAGGAAACTTCAGGGAAAATATTGTGCGCCTCTTGAATCCGAAGGTCAAATCTGCCTGCAGTGGAAATACTATCACAACCTGTTCATTGGGTTTATTGGGGGGATGATGTTGAAGTCAGTGAAAGAAAGTAGAAAGAAGTAATAATGGAGCAAATGTTCTCACTTTTTCAACATCATACTTCGTCATGACTATATGATGTTATCAGATTCTTAGATTACGACGACTTCAGATGAGGACGACCGTTATCAATATATATTGTATACTTTTGTTTGTTTATGTGAAAGTATCGAACACAGAGTTTTCATGGAAAATTCATTGATAACTCATTAGCGCCTCAGGCGCCGCAGGGAGACAACGTGGAGAAGACCACGCAGTTTCTCGACATCCTTCAGAAACACTACGGTATTCGACGACTGCCCAGCGGCGAGGCCATCCAGCAACCAGCAACCAGTGCTAGTCCAATTTCATTTTTGTGCAAGGTGTGGTAAAAGTCAAAGTGCGAAAAGGAAGACTGACTTGAAAAAGAACATTTAATTTGCATTTTGTATTGGTATGTTGTGTTTTATCGCATTTATTCCACGGTTCTTGTAATAGCCATATCACCCAGGTGTTGTTTACATCACACGTCTGGTGAAAGTAAAACGAACTTTGTTTTCGACTGATATAATGTGTGATATCACTATAGATAAGAGGCAATGGGGGAATACCTCGTGTTATCCTTATCAGTGACTAGATCACCAGACATCATACGTTCTTCTTTACGTCGTATGTCTAGTCCCTTTCTTATATAGTTTAATAATGTGCTTTCTAATTTGTTTTTACCATCAGATGTCTCTTCGAACAATCCACGTTGAAGTCTCCAATGGAAACCCTCGAATATGGGAGGATATGGAAGATGTGATGATGAGGGTGTGCCAGGGTGAGAAGAGATGGAGGGAGGGAGAGAACGAGAGAGAGAGAGAGAGAAAGAGAGAGAGAGAGAGAGAACGAGAGAGAGAGAGAGAGAAAGAGAGAGAGAGAGAGAGAGAGAGAGAGAGAGAGAGAGAACGAGAGAGAGAGAGAGAGAGAGAGAGAGAGAGAGAGAGAGAGAGATCACTTCAGATGGCTCCTACAACCTCGACCACCCTACTATCCGCCTGCTGGCTAGAGATGAGAAGAGAAAAGGAGTGTTTCTGGTTGATCAAGAAGGTACACAGATACGTGAGCGATTGAAAATCTCTGGAATAAAAAATTATCAGGCTGCCTTCTCGGCGCTGCCATATGGGCAGAAGACGACAACCTCGCTATCGGAGCCTTCTTCACAACTCATGCATCCATCCGTGGTAGCGGAATCGACGCGCAACTCGCGCGCTTAGCCGCGGAACGCACGCGCGGCAAGACAGTGGTACTGCGGGCCGGCATGCCGTTCGTGAAACCTCTGTTGGATAAGATGAACATGGTCTCCGGGCGGTACAGGTTCACATACACACTCGGTCTGAGAGACGCGAGGCGACTGTTCGAGCCGAGAGAAGTGACGGGAGACGCTGTGATGGTGGCGACAATGGGGCGGGGAGAGAGGGAGAAGGTGCTGGGATTCCACCGCACAGTGACCGGCAGAGACAGGAGGGAGGAACTGGAGAGGCTGTGGAGGGAGCGGGGAGTCGAGGTGAGTAGAAAGTTTCGGATGATTGAATGTCTTTTCAGATATGCGCCCTCGTGTCGTTCAATGGAGACGTTGAGGCGTATGCCGGAATGTGCACCATTGGAGACGCGGACGCGCCCGTCTATAAAATAGGTAGAGTTTCAACAATGATACATGAATAACCGAATCGATCATACAGGACCGATCTACGCGTGGGATCTGTCCACTGCTGCCCAGGTCGTCACTCCTCTATTCGCTTCGATCCCCGAAACCAGTCGCGTGCAACTGTGCATTGTGTCAGAGACAAAGGTACAATTCGTATAATATGTTTTGTGTATTTCAAACTGCAGGGTCACTCTCTGCTCGATCCGCTAATTCGAGAAGTGTCCACACCCCGTCTCACGCTCACTCTATCCACGCGGAGAGTGGCAGACAGTGCGGACAAAGATATGATTATTGCTCCACAGGACTCAGTTACACTCTGGGATCTATAAATAACGCAAATCTTAAATGTGATAAATTAAAAACGACGATAAACAATTTCCAAACTGTGATGTGCATTGTTGTGCCACACCGGTCAGACACCGTTTCGTTTATTCGCAGACAAGCACGTGGAGATTCGTTGTGCCACACCCAAGTAAGCGTTGCATTTGTCACTACGAAATTTTGAATACATTTGAATATCCTTTTTTGTTTGTTCCTTTTTTGTTGTTTATTTGTAGTTTCTGAAATTGTTTTCTCGTTTTCATGTTCACTGCACTAACAAGTCTGATTGTAGTATGTCGTCTGAAGAAGTTGTTGACGACGCTGAGCTTGTTGAAATGGAGGACGAGGAGGTGGGAGACGAGGAAGCGGAAGAAGTGCTCGATGAGCATGAGGAGACAGAGGAGCACGACGAGATTGTCGAGGAGGACAACGAGGACCGCTCCAACCACGACGACGGTACGGTACTTGCATTTACATCTTATTTGGATGCAGTCGTTGCACGTTGACTTGATTTCAGAAGTGGACGACGACGAGTTGGACTACGAGGAGGAGATCGCGGGCGCGGGCCAGGAGGAGGAAGACGTGTCCGACCTCGAGCTAGAGGAGGAGGAGGTCATCGAGGAGGTATGCCTTCTTAACACTTGCTATGACTAACTGGGATGTGCAGACGATCTCGGAGGACGAGGAGAAGGCGTCGTCGAAGGGCGGCGAGGGCAGGGAGAAGGAGCCGCCGGTGACCGAGGAGGAAGCACTCGCCGAGACACTCCCCGACTGGGACATGCGCACGTTCCAGCCGAGCGGCGTCAAAGTGCGATTATGATTTTGTATTTCAAACGTTTTTGAAATTGTAAACCAGTGTGATTCTGTAATGCACACGTTCCAACCAAGCGGCGTCAAGGTACGTTTCATATGTTTTTTGTATACCTAACGTTTTTTTTTTTGAAATTGTGAACCAATGTGATTCTGTATTGACATGCATAGATGTGACTGTGATGCACCCGTTGCAGTACACGTGGATTCCGTGGAGTCGTCGCTCCGTGCCCCTGGCCAGCGACAGCCAGTGGGAGCTGTTTGTCGACGCGATCGACACGTTCAAACCGGAGGAGATGATCAACTGCAGGTGCGAGTTGTGTTTTGTGTTGTGGTGACTGTTCGATTTGTGGGTTGTGCTCTGTGTTGTGGTGACGATTACTTGTTGAGCGAGGACTTTCTGGAGACGCTCAAGGCGATGATGGCCAGCACGCAGCGCTGTATCAAGCGGCTCGGCGACGTGGAACACTGTAAGTATTGTCAAGATCTTACCAGTCACATCATCATAGAACTTCTTGCCTATTCCCATTCGTTTCAACTTCTGTTTTCATTTTCCTTTCAAGTTAATTTTCTTCAGAAGTTCAGAGGTTCCTTCCCCCTATTACCGTTTGCTTTGAGCCGTGTTGATGACGGAGTGGTGTCTGTTCTCGCTGCGGGACGTGGAGTGTGTGGACATGTGCGCGGCGGGCCTGGACCTCGTCCGCCAGCTCGTCACCTGCTCCAAGGAAGACTACGCCAGGGAGATGCTCGTGAGTGGATTGTATTGGGATTGATATGAAATTGTTGATGTGCTAGTATGAAACAGTACAGTTTATGAGACAGTATAAGTATTGAGAATGCATTGTGATTCATGTTGTTATGGTATTGATGAGCGTGTTTCAGGAGAGCGGTGTGATGTCGCCGCTTCTGTGCATAGCTCGCGACTCTCTCGTGTCGGCGCAGCGCCGCGCCGCCATCGAGTGCATACACCTGTTCCAGGTGAGCACACGGTGATATATGGAGAATGCACATATAATTCTATGCTCGCGCGATAAGTTGCGCGAGATGGGGTAGATCAGAGGTAGACGGAGAGTCAACTCTCGGCAATAGCGCGCAAAACAAGAGAGGCAGGTTATGGCACCGAATTTCGAACTGCAAACGATGTAGATCGAAAGCTATCTCTCTGGCGCAAGCCATCTGTGTCCGTCCAGGTGAGTTCGTCGTCGTGGCGTGAGATGTCTGCCCGCGCGAGTGACATAACCCTGCTGCGGGAGAAGCTCGCCCTCGTCGATCTGCTCGCCAAGGAGCAGAACACGGTAGGTCTTGTATATAATGAATCCCCATCACGATCCAGATGTACTGTCTTGTCCCAAGGCTCGATGGATGGTTTACTTTTATAGAATGAGAACAATGTTGATGTGTTGAGGAGCTGCTGTGTGTGGCCGAGCGGATCGTGCACCACGATGTGTTTGTGTGCGCTCTGGACAGACTGCAGAGGGTGGTGTGCGCAGAGGGACACAAGGACAGGGAGGAGATGGCGGTAGGTGGAGTGGCGTTGACAATATGTAGCTCATTATGCTAATCATGCTCATTATGATGCCTCGCGCTGGTTCTCGCACTTGTTCTTATATGTTCACGGTAATAACTTTCTATTATTATTATTATTATTATTTTCCCTTTTCAGACATGCGTGCGCGCCTTGTGGTCAGCGGCCAGGGAGCTGCACTCTCTGGTGGGAGACGAGGGAGTGGGAGGAGGAGAGGGAGGCAAGACGGAGCCGGCCGTGCGCTGGCAAGTCCCAGCCATGTGTGCCAGGAGGTGGGTGATTGATGGAGGTTGCCATCCGAATCACAATCACAGGTACATGTACTGTCACTTGACTGTTGGCTGTTTGCAGGCACGTGTTGACGTTGCTGACTGCGTGTCTGAGCCGTGGCGTCTGTGTGGCGGCGCGAATGCTCGAGTGGCTCATCGACATGCAACAGCAAGCAGGACTCGTCTCCATTGCCACCCATAAGGTAGGAGGAGAGGGAAGACTGACAGGTGTGACTATGGAGGTTATAAGTAATATGGAGTGGGAGAAGTTACATCGTGGTTTCATTGTGTATTTCCAGTCTGCGGAGGTGCGTATGTGCATCAAGGTGCTGGAGTGGATGGAGCAGAAGGAGAAGGAGGCGGACAAGGAGGCGGACAAGGAGGGAGAGAAGAAGGAGGAGGAGCAGGAGGGAGAGCAGGAGAAGCAGGAGAGAGAGGCGAAGTCTGCTCCTACCGTCGATCTGGCAGACCAGCTGAGGCTCACGGAGAAGTGGACGATTGGAGGGCTGAAGAAGAAGATGGTTGGTGACACAATGCTCAAAATTAATTTTTTGGTATACCCATCATCTTTATTAGGTGTACGGCCTGCATGTGCTGCAGCTGTGCGATCAGCTCAAGTCAGCCGTCAGTCGGTGAGTATCGATCGAATATTGGTCGATTATCGATTCATGTGTGGTTTAGCGCCGCTCACTCGTCGCACCCGGAGGAGACAAAGATGGACGAGATTCTGTGCCAGCTGCACGTGCTGCTCAGGTGACTCTCTCTCGCTCTCTCTCTCTCTCTCTCTCTCTCTCTCTCTCTCTCCTCACCGTCTCTGTCAGGTGTGAGGATGGGGAGCGTGCCCTGTTGTCCGTGCTCCCGGAGCGTGGCTACCGTCAGTTGTGGGAGGCAGCGGGTGTGGCTGAGAGGTGCGGCGACAAGGCCGCTGTCGGAATCGGATACGCCCATCAGCTCGTCGAGGTGTGATATCGATTAGTTATCGATTCAAATCAGTTCAAGTCAAATGTTTATTCGGAATCGCAAACATGATTATGACACGTAAAACGAAATCACTCATAAGAACCTAAGATGGTCGAGGTTTTTGCGCCGAATGGAAAGATGCAGATGCACTTATCGGGCTCTTGCATTCCCATCCTCGATTGGTTCTGATAGTGATTCTCCAGTTTGTCGTGTATCGCTGTCGGCGCGGCGCGTGGTGGCTGGACGCGTGCAAGCTGCACGCCGAGATGAAGGCCAAGAAGATCCGAGTCAAGTAGGCGATGTGGTTTGTGTTTCGATGTCGAGTCGTGTGTTTTGTAGTATTGCTGACATGCACAACTACTTGAGTGTGTGGATGGACGGGAGGATCGCCAAGGGAGACGCGAACGCGTGGGTCAAGTGAGTGGGGAGAGGGGAGAAGGCGACGGAAGAGTTGACCATGTCTCACTCGTTCATTTGGTAGGGCACTAGGGGCAATGGGAAGCAGGGAAAGAATATTCATGCATCGAGTGTCGTTGAATTAGGATAAAGTACTCGCATTTCCATTATGCATTGCCTACATTCATTATTATCTACTCTGTGAATCTTCCTTTTTTCCACAATGTTATTTGTCTATTCTCTCGTCACATTTCTCTCTCGGCAGAGAAAATTTCACAGCTCGAGTAAGTGCTCTCCAGGACCCGGGTGTTGTAAAATATTGATGCTATCAAATGTTAATAAAGCATTTTGTATTTACCGAGAATGTGGAACGCATGTCTGCTCTGTTGCAGGCAGTTGTTCGGCATTGCTCGGGGCACTGTGCTTCGCCGGGCGGATGCCAAGGCAGTGGCCGTGTTCCGCGTGCTGCGCTGGATGATCGAGACGAGCGAGAACGAGGACGGTGAGTGCGGGGGCAGGATCGAGAAGATTCATTCGTTCAGTGATTATTATTGTATTGAGTATTGTCCATCTATGCGTCACTTTTTTGTCTTCGCTAGACAATGCGGGGTCACTGAAATGAGAAATTGAATATGTGTGGTCGTTGCAGATTTCTCGTGCGCGTCCCTCGTCGCCGAGCTGACTGCCGTCCGCGCCATCCCAGAGACGACGCGATTCGTCTTGGTGAGAGAGTGGGTCGAGGAGATGATTGTGGTTGCCGAAAACTGAGATTGAGAGTGGTCTCGTCAACGAACCACTCGATCTTTGCAACCTTGCCCATCTATCTGAGCTATCATCAGCCAGGCCTCTTCAAGATGTTCCCGTGTTTGCAGGCGTGCGCCCTTGTTCCACACTCTCTGTGGTCGAGTGGAGTGGTGGACGTGGAGGGGGAGGGGCGATGGGCGGAGCTGGCCGAGGCGGGCATGGAGCTGGCCGGACTGGCCGGAGAGAGTGCGCGCAAGGTGGAGGGGCAAGTGGACAGGGACGATGTCAAGGTACGGGTGTTCCGTGAAGTGTGATTATGATCCGCAACAGCGTTACAGTCTTTTTTCCTTATTCTTATTCTTTTCCCCGCGGCGTGCGGTCGGGTCCTCATTTTGCCCCACCGCCGCCGAATGTTCGGTCATCGACAAGAATCCTTCCCAGTGAGGCGACGGGAAGTACACTCACGTGAAAGCAGCTATGGCGCGAGGAGATACTCATTGGCATGGAAGCAAAGGAGTTCCCGGAGCTCTACACTCTACACGTCAAGAATGGTACTCTAATGGTCCAGAAATGAATATCGAAGTATCGTCTTCCCACCACTAACCTCGTCACCTACCTGTCTTTCCCCAGCGTTAGCCTATGTATCTAGCATCTTAGGCACTATTGTATGCTTCATATCATTATGATTGTGTTGTCATATTCAGATGTAACGATTCCGGATAAACGATTGATTAAGCGTTACAGCTAGTTACGTAATACTTTTGCGATTGCGAGCTGAAATAGTGTCGCGGATGTTGTTGTAACTTATACTTCTTTTTTTGAGTGCTGTGGCTGTCTAGCGAATCGCTAGTAGCGATCTCGAGTACAGTTACCCCACTTGCAGTCGGCCCTGGTTCTGGCGTGTTCGGTGCTGCACTCTGTCGACTGTAGCAGTGGCGCTGCGAACAGCGAGAGGCGGCGCTCGCTGCGCCGGCTGGCAGTCCGCATGGTGCGCCGGTGTGTGGGCCGAGAGGTGGGGCTGGCTCTCGCCCACCTCGCACACCTGTTCCGCGCACCCGAGACGGTCACCTGGATGGGCGCCATTGCACACCTCGCACTGTGGTGAGGGGGGGGGAGAGTGGTTTTATTTACTGTCGATATAAAGACTACCACAATGGAGATGAAACACAATGTGTTTAGTCTGCGTGAAGTGTAGTGGTTGTGTACGCGTGAATTGCAGTCTGATCGACGAGGAGCAGAAGGCTGGAGGAGACGTGTCGGCTGCTCTGCGCGAGAGTGGCCTGGCCGAAGTGCTGCCGGAGGTAGGGCTGTTTATAAATTTATTACCGCGTTATGAAAACAAAACATAACATGTACATGAGCAATACAAAAAAATGATTGTGTAGGTGTGCCTGCAGTGCAGTCTGCCCCTCCAGCAGGCATTCGTGGAGGAGCTGCTGCGGCGGGTGCTGGAGAGTGGAGCAGGAGCAGGAGGGGAAGGAGGAGGGGAGACGACTGAGGAGACTGTTGTCAGGTGTGTTGAGAGGTATTTGTATAAATGCGAATGACGTTTGATGTCTGATTGGCATCGTTTCTCTGAATCACGGTCCGAGTAGTTCCTGAGATCGCTACACGCTATTATCAGATCGTGCAAATCCGAGTATAATGTATATGATTTCATTCTAGACACATGCTTAAATCGGTCTCGCAGCGCGTCTCGGTTATGTCGTGGAGTGTGGCGGACAGCAAGGTATACTGTACTTTGAATTCCAGCATTTTCTAGTACTAGTAGGGTTTTACAAGTACGGTACAGTATAGGTACAAAATACAGTATACCTACATTACATTTTAGAGCGCGCAAGCTGCAAAGAAGGAGGCAGCCGAGCGCAAGAAGGAGAAGGAGGGCGGCGAGAAGGCGGCGTCGGTGGCGGCAGAGGAGGGGATGCCGGTGTGCACACGGGACAGCGCCCACTCGGTGCGGGTGCTGCTCAGGTGGATGCAAACCTGGCCAAGGCTCGCGACCCTCCTGGTCAGCAAGGCGAGGTGAGGGGGAGGGTGAGAGAAAGAGAAAGGGAGAGAGAGAGAGAGAGAGAGAGAGAGAGAGAGAGAGGTTGCAGCAAGTGTGCCAAGACTGCCTACTATGTGGATGTGCTGGCGTCTCGCGCGTCCGCCACCACCGACACCGGCGACAAAATCAACAAACAGCTGGCAGACGCCGTCAAGGTATTGATTGTATTATCGATTGGTTGATTAATTGCATTTAGGATGTGCTGCTGTTGATGTGTTCGGCGCCTGGGTGCTTTGTCGCGGATGTTGTAAAGAAGGAGGAGAATGAGAATGGAGGAGTGAAGACGGAGGAGCAGAAGGAGAAGCAAGTCAAGGAAGAGAAGGAGGAGGAGGAGGAGGGAGACGAGATTATGGAGGAGAAGGATGACGGTTTGTTCAATTTCGATTTTATTCGGTTTGGAAATAAGTACTGGTATCCAGACATGGAAGTTCTCGACTATGACGAAGTGAGCAACCACCCGGACACGGATGCTAAGGAGAAGAAAGAGAAGGAGCAGAGGGAGAAGGAGCAGAGGGAGAAGGAGCAGCGGGAGAAGGAGCAGAGGGAGAAGGAGAAGGCGGAACGGGCAGCGGAGAAGGAGAAGGCGGCAAGGCGGGAGCGCGAGAGAAGAGCCGAGATGGTGGGTGGGGTGTTGAGTGTGCATGGGATGTGATCTTGTGCTCTGTGACGGCAATCTGTCCGCAGTGGCTGCCTGCCTCCCTTCCCCGCACCCTCGTCTCTCTCCTCCTTGAGGTGCGGGGCGATGAGATGCACTCGTGGATCGGCACTCTCGAGAAGCACTGGATGCCGCTGGTGAGTGATGAATTATTGTTTCTAGTTTCACGTATTGTTTTTGAATTCGAGTGTTTTTGACGTGTAATTCCAGATTCGCGTAGTCGTTATGGAGAAGGGAGTGACCGAGTGGCTGGCGAGTATCGACCGCGAGGGTGAGTCGATATTGATTGGTTATCGATTTATTGATTCATGTATTGCTCTAGGCATGGCGAGTGTGCACCTGCCGACTGTCCTCAACGCGCTCTGGCCGGAGGAGGCAGATGCGGACAAGGCGAGTGGAAAATATGGTTGATATGCAAAATGTAAAAAAAATCACAGTATTGTGAATTTGGTTTTTAGTGCGTGCAGTTTGCGGTGTGTCTGAGTGTGAAGGCAGGAGAGGCGCGGCTGGCGAGAATCGAAGAGGATCTGAAGGACGAGGAGAGCGACGCGGCAGAGGTGGGAGAGAGAGAGGGGGGAGGGAGGGAGAGGAGAGAGAGAGGGAGAGAGATTGAGAGAAAGAAAGAGAGAGAGGGAGAGAGAGAGAGGTGATTGTGATGTTCAGCTGGCGATGGCGTGCCTGCTTCGCTTCTCCTCTGCTCGCGAGCGCCACTCTGCCGGAGCAGTGGCTGCTCCCAGGGAGCAGATGGGCGTGCGTCTGGTGGAGCAGGCGGAGAGGGAGCAGGAGGAGGAGGAGGGCTGGGAGATGATGTGAGTGGCTGTTGTGATTTGCATGTTACCACTTGCCTTTCTCACCTGCTTCCTAGTAGCTGTCTAATGTCTAAACACAATGGTTCTGTCTCCTGCCGCTTTCCAACGGTGGCTCCCCATTTGAGATTCGTTGTTGTTGTATTCTTTTTCCTATCTTGTCATGTTTGTACATTTTTTCTTTGTTCTGCACGAGTTGTTGAATACCCGTATAAATTGTGATTTCCAGCGCGGCCGCGTGTCGCGTGCAGTGTGAGATGAGTGGGACTGTGTCTCGGGAGGTGTCGAGGAGGGGCGGCAACGGAGCCGGCACCGCCAAGCTACACGCCATGATCACACAGGGACACACGTCAGTGGGAGGGGGAGATAGTGAGAGAGAGAGAGAGAGAGAGAAAGGATACCGTAGTGACTAGTGACTAGACTGGTAGTAAAAGTGTGATAAGATTAGTGACACCATATTTCCAGGTTCGTGGAGGTGGTTCCGCCCCGCGGTGCAGCTGCCGTCCAGAACAAGTCCTACAAGGTTTGCTCCAACTTTTCTTGAACATTCAAATCACTGTCGTTGTTCAGGATAAGGTGCAGGCGCTGGCCCGCCGAGAGTTCTTGAAGAGGCAGGCGGATGGGAAGAGGAGGGAGAAGGAGCAGCGACAGACGGAGCAGAGGAGGCTCGTGGAGCAGCTCAGCAAGGACGTAGTGTTGGAGAAGAAGAAGGAGAAGGAGGAGGCGAAGGATGAGCTGGCTGACGTGAGCATTGACGAGGATCAGGACATAGTGGAGGTGAATGAGGAGGAGGGAGAGGAGCAGGAGCAGGAGGAGCAGGAGGAGGCAGACTTGGAGATGGAAGAGGTCGAGGAGACCGAGGAGTAGATAGTGTTTTCGGATGTTGTTGTATTAGTACTGGGTTTGTTGGACTATTGTTGTATTGTTGTCTGGACTGGATAATGAACTGTTTGAAGTTGAATCGAATCTATTTTGGCACACGTTCACGATTTGGCGGGAAAGAGTAGTTGGTTGATTTGTGTGGCAATGTTTGAGTAGACGTAGAATGTGGAGTCGAGCGCTCTCTGAGGCAGCGACGACATCTGAAATGTGCACTGTTGTTACAGAACATGTTATTTCTCACTCAGAAGAAGAAACGTTGTACTTTATTGTTGGAAAGTCTTCAAATTTGGATATGGCTTGAGAGTTTGAGCGTTTTTGTTGAGTGTTTGCGAGAAGCAGTGCTGTGTCGCATGCAATTTGATGCTGTGCAGGTGATATTTAGACATTGATTACATGCGTGAGCAGCTATGCATGTGATGTGTTTCGTTGTTTCTGACTACGTACCCGTACTACGTATTCTACGTACCCCACGTACCTGACCCACGATGAGCGTTGGCTGTGGCTGGGCGGGGAAGTGCCGGGGAGTGTCTGTGGGGGTGATGGAAGGGAAGGGCTTGGAGAGGGGAGCAGGAGGAGAGGAGGACGGGTTCTGAAGATGCTGAGTGAGATGACTGCGCGAGGCTGACTGCGAATAATGTTCTATATGGTTGTACTAACAATACATACCACATACCTGTGTGCGGCCGCTGTTCCCGCTTCGGGCCGAGATGTCCCCGTCTTCTCGGAAGAACGCCAGCCGAGCTCGCTCTCTCTCCAGTCGAGACTGCGCCACGATCACTTCTAGCGCCGCTGAAATTAGGCTTGTGTACTTTTTGGTGTGGTATAACTGATCAGCAAGGTATGCGCGCCGAGGTATGGCAGGTGAAAAGCGATTGATTGGTTTCGCATGGATTGTATTTTTGTATTCTCGCATGACGAAGGTCGAGCATCGAGAGACTCAAGAAAGATTGGTTGACGTTGGATACAGCGAGTTGGCCAAGAAATAGCAGATGCCAATTCACCTGTGCATACGGTAAACAGTGAATACAACCTGTTTGAAACAGCTTTATTACGGGGGCGAATCACAGTCGATAGGGGATGTTATGTTGTTATGTACAAACACAAATTCAAACAGTTGGCACGAAAAGGATTCAGGAAGCTATAAGTCTAAGTGGACGTACTGAGATGGCGAGGCGACGAGGAAGAGAGTTCCTCCTGGATGGTCGCCGGTCGACTGCTCAACGCGCGCGGCGTCACCTGAAGGAGACAGGTGAGGTAAGGATGGATGTCGTTTGAACATTTGACAGTTTCGCTCTACGACCACTGGTTGCCGCGGTGCGATTGAATTATTGAATCAAGCGCTAATGAGCGGTGCATTTGCAACTGACTGCAACGCTCTCCGTCGATACCTGGTAAAAGAAGATACATGTTCATGTAACACACCTGCATTCCCTCTCCCACACGAATCATTCGGATCAACTCCGCCATCGTGTGATGACTGCAAGCAATCAATAATCAATCAATATATTTTAGTAAATACCACTCACTGCGCCTTCTTCTCTTCCCTCGAAGTGCGCGCGGTGAAGTAGAAGTCATTGACTGATCCAATCGACAGCCGGGAGGGATCTAATCGCATGAAGGTGGGCGGGGCTTGTGTGGGCGGCGCCTGTAGACGCTCCACGTTGACCGGTTGTTGAGCGTGCCGCTCGCCGGTCACTGGTTCGATTTCGATTCGCGGCGGCTGACGTCGTTTGGTTCAAATTATGGAAATGTGGTAATACGAACTGACCTTTTCGTGGTGTTGTTTTCGCGGCGAGAGACAGCAGCATATGGAGAATGACGCAGGCGCCATTTCTGAAACAAAAGAGTGGCTGAGATAATAATGAAATTATAATATGCGAGACATAATGAGGGTAGCCGAGCGGTATTGATATAGGCAGAATGTATGGGAACGCGCTCTCGCCACTCTGCGCTCTCCACACTCTCTATCGCGCCCTGTGTACAAAAGCAAGAGCGGAGCTATAGCAACTGACAAGAGAAGCCTGAGGCGCGAAATGGAGAGTAGAGAGGTGGAGAGAGAGAGAGAGAGAGAGAGAGAGAGAGAGAGGCACTGCCTAATTCCATGTTGCACATCGCTTCTTTGTAAGAGGTAGTTGGCCAATCACGACACTTATATCGTATATATTGGTATCCGGGAGTTCTCCTCTCTGTATTGATGTATGTTCAGTCAGTATCACTTGGTTATAAGGTCTTTACTCCATCACTGGCAAAGCATACACTAACGATATCAGGCCGCGCGAGGGGCGGGCCTACACAGAACAGGAAGGGTCACAGAGATACAGTAACCCTATGCACAATCAATCAATACCAGTCCCCTATACCACGACATCCCCATTCAAATGAGAAAGCCGTCCTCGGCGTTAAGCATGTGGACACAAATACAGCATTGATTGGGCGATGCGGAAGAAAAAATGAAAATGGAGGCGATCTAGTTCAGGAGTGTGAGTGTAGAGTGGGTGTGGGAGAGATAGAAAGGAAGGTGGTGTCGGTCTTCTTCTGCGACATCCATGAGGCTTGTGGTAGAGACAGGAAACAGGAACACGTCGGGTGGCAGGTGCGCAACCTCTTGACGACGTTGTAGTCGATGCAGATCCGACATCCGAACGAAGTCTGGTCACAGGACGCTTCTCGCAGTCGAATTAAACACATGTTAGCCTACCTATCCTACAAACTACGGACCTTCATGAATATCCAGCTTGGAAGCAACACAAAATAGTGTCTAATACGATTCAACGCTGCGATGCAACGGAAATTTCGCACGACCACTATCAGTGAAACTCAACCACATCATAGGAATACACTTTTACACTATTTTATACACGGACTTTTTTCACACTTGAATATCACGGACGAATTTACGAGAGGCAGCTGTCTGGGGAATTTTTCATCGAATCACGATTGGCGATTCCGATGAGAACGTCTCTCATACGCATTATTGGACCTCTTCTCGTTTTGTTTTCTCATTCTGCGCTCATGGTTTCGTTCACTTCGCGATTTTCGCCTACGCGGATGTTCTTCCAGCGACAGTGCATTCACGGATTCAGTCAGCTCATCATCCGTCCTACCGTCCCTAGCGAGAGCTATTCGCGTCTCGAAGGCGATGGCAGACGATTTGAGAGAAGCAAACTCGTTACTCGACTGACCACACATGTATAACTGTTCGCGGATATCACGCCGCAGACCACGCATGAAGTTCATCTTTTTGAGACAATCAGAAACAACAGGATTGGAATCGTAGTCCTCGGCAAGATCACTTACAATGAGAGCAAATTCACTGACAGACTGGTTTTTTATTTGAACAACGGTTGTGAGTTTATGAGCGACACGCGAGAGATACAATTCACTGTGGAAATCTTCGCGGAACTGCTTGAACAGCTTGACCTTGTCGCACTTCACTTCATTGGGGTAACTGTCATACTGACTGCGCGCCGATCCCTTGAGAAGGAATGGGATGCATTTACACAGCTGACTGTTCGACCAACCGAAGAAAGTCGCACGCTCGTCAAGACTATTCTCGAATACACGCAGTGATTCAACACCTGAGAATTCCGGCCATTCAACCGCATCAGGGAGAAACACTGGAACCGTATCGAAATGGTTGTTCTCGCAACAACTCTTAGACCTTGTTTTGGTTTCGTTAGTACACATCATCAGATTGTTTTCAATATCAACTCGGTTTCGGCTTGACACACCATGGTTTTCGCTCAAAGAATACACAAGTGTTTCGTTTTTGTCATCCGATAGTTCTGTTGGTTGGTCAGGGTGAAGCATAGCGGAAGAATCTTCCTGCTCATCACTCATTGCACATAACCCAACAAACAGACAGACGACGTGCTACTCTATAGAATACGTAGTTTTGTAATCACTGATTAGATTAGACAACAACAATGCAACATGCAACTCAATACACACAGTGATAGAAAGGAAGCAGGCTGACCACTAGGTAACAGTAGATGAACAGTAGATGAACACAGTGAGCTCTACTAACGTACCAGCTATCTTATCTGCTCTGGGCGGCATGACCTGCCCCACTTTCAAAATCTGGTGTGAGTAAAAGTATTGCGTTACTGCACTAATCCGGCGGCACCGTGCTTTTTGTTTTGGATCGTAAATCCAACAGAGAAAACAACGCGCAATCCCTTTGTAGTAAAACAAAGAAACAACAGATCAGACATGTACCGTAATCTAATCGAAACGACCTGGTTTTATTTGCACAATGTGTGCAGATCTTGCTGTGACCGTATCACTCAGCGACACCAGGAAAACAGAGAGTATCTGTTGCATCTGCGCATGCTGACCTTGATTAGATATGCATTTCTGCAACTAACAAGTGATATCACTACAAGAACTACAAGTTACCGTACTCAACCATTTCTCGATAATTGCTCTGACAATTTCGAAAACCTGGCTCGAATTCAGCAACAAACTACAGTACTAGTACTCTGAATACCGTAGATCTCGTCTACTATCCAACTACATGTGATCAGGGGAATCAACACGCATTGTCAGACAGTGAGAGGAGTTGTTGTGTGAACAGACTCGCATCTGATCAGACCATCGGGTCGGATCCTCCCAGTATTGTGCAATATGGGGAATGCGGAACGTTGCGGTGACAACGTCTACTATTCATACAACATATTTTTGAAGGTTTTTTGATTTTGCTATTTTTAGGGTTTTGGGATCGATCGGTTTTTACGTGGCACAGAGAGGGCGAGGGGGATGCATAATATTGTGAACACATCACGGATAATACTCAAGAAAGCGGTCCCTCAGTCAGTTACTACAGATCAAAATGGTCCCTCTACGCGTCCATGACTCCAGATTGGTGGTCCCTCAATCAGTTTCTCCAATGAAAGTGGTCCCTAATACATAATTATGTAAAATCCGAAAGCTATGTCGGCTGCTGGCTACCCTAGCCCACTCCCTGTGCAACCACTTAGAACTCAAATGACAATAAAATACGAACAAAGAACGCGAACAAAATACGACATCACAATAATTAGAAATCTAGGTGAAGTGGGTGACTCTAGTAGCTACTCCAGAGTGGTGCAAATTAGATAAACTAGTGAGCGATGACTCGACAAGATGGGAAAACCAAATGAACTAACCAAACATACCACCAACAAGAGAGTGACCGGGATCCTCCATATCGTATATATTGGTATCCGGGAGTTCTCCTCTCTGTATTGATGTATGTTCAGTCAGTATCACTTGGTTATAAGGTCTTTACTCCATCACTGGCAAAGCATACACTAACGATATCAGGCCGCGCGAGGGGCGGGCCTACACAGAACAGGAAGGGTCACAGAGATACAGTAACCCTATGCACAATCAATCAATACCAGTCCCCTATACCACGACACTTACTTGCGTCAATTATCATGTGATGCAAACGTGTAAAATGTGTTCTGTTCAAAATTATGGTTATTAGGTAATCGCACCACGCACCACCGCACCACCGCACCACTACACCACCGCACCACCACACCATCGCACCACATTTTATCGCACCACCGCACCATCGCACCACATTTTATCGCACCACCGCACCATCGCACCACATTTTATCGCACCACCGCACCACCGCACCACATTTTATCGCACCACCGCACCATCGCACCACATTTTATCGCACCACCGCACCACCGCACCACATTTTATCGCACCACCGCACCATCGCACCGCCGATCGCATCACCACTTATGTAGAAGTTGAGCGATGTTTGAGCGAATCAGATAGTACACCATGATTTAGGTCATTAACAATATTACTTCTGAAATCAAGCAATATCAATTTGAAACGAACTTATATCAAAAAACGCATGAGCAAAGTGCTTGTCACGAAACTTCGCGTGAAAAATGATAGTTGTGAAACCTATGGGTGGTGGTGCGATCGGTGGTGCGATGAAGCGTGGTGCGATGGAATGTGGTGCGATGGTGTGGTGGTGCAGTGGTGCGGTGGTGCGATGGTGTAGTGGTTCGGTGGTGTGGTGGTGCGTGGTGCGAATTCCTAATTGCCCCAAAATTATATGGGTGGTACAATACAAAGCAACTTTATTTGATTTTATGATCTTTCATTTTTTTGTTTTGTGCAAAGAAGAGTGCGTCCGGGGTCCGGGCAGTTTTCTGCATCGGAGAGGTTCTTGATGATTTTCATTTTCATCTTGCTCCTTGATTTTCTTATTTTCGCTTGCTCCCCGCTACCGGTTTGTTTTTTACATTTACATTTTATATTCTTGAAAACAATTTGTTTCGGGGATTCGGCGGTTCAAAATTACAAACCTTTTTTATCTTGCAAAAATTTTGTGGCGACCAAGCAATCACGCACAAAATAAAAAAAAATCAAGCGGAAACTAAATAACTGAAAAAAACGACGACGCAACAGGGAACAGATATGATATTCACAATCAACAGGTAAATTGGATAGAAACATATGATAATGATATGGAGAGAGATGATGCATGGATATATGCACAACACAACTCGTATTCTTCGGGTAAAAAATAGAGAGAAACGAGTATTTGATAAATACTAAAAGCTTAGGTGGGACGAGAGAGATCCTATTGACACCGCGATATGATGGCCTTTAGTAAGGGTATTTACAAATGGCTTGGCGGGAGAAGGGACGGACTGCTCGGCTGCTCCGCGGAGCAGGAGGAGCAGGAGCAGTGCTCTCACGAGCTCCTGCTGCCTTTGTTGGAGCAGTAGTCGCTGACTGGTCGCATCTCGCATCCCGTGTACTCCGTGCCACCGTCCTTGTCGGAGCGGGACGAGCTAGGGAGAGAGGGAGTTAGAGAGAGAGTTAGAGAGAGAGAGAGAGAGAGAGAGAGAGAGAGAGGGGCGGGGGGTGCTCTCACCTGACAAAGTGTCGTCCCTTGGCGAGAAAAGGCATTGCCCTGGCCAGGTGTTCCCAGTTGAAGATGAACCATATCCACGGGTTCATACAACTGTTCAGATTCCCGAAGAACATCACATACGTCGCGAACACCGGGCCTGCAAAATCCATAAATCAATAACTCGAAATTGGATTGATAAAGGCTTAGTTATGATAATGATTGCCTAGGTTAGCCTAGTCATCCTTCTTATTAGTCCTTATTAGTCCATCCTTCTTATTCTTATTATCCTCCTTATTATTATATTAGACCCCCCTCTCATAGCGTTTCCACATTGTTTTTAGTGCATTATTGGTTCGCTGCTCTTTTGAAGGATAAGAGAGATGAAATTGAGAATATATGTCTTGTGGTAATACTGTCTGAGATACTCATCAAATTCATTGGGTTTGAAAAGGAGAGTGATGTCCTAATGCGATTAACTCATAGTCTTTGAGTCTGTAAAATACAACAAGATGATGTAAGATGTGAATTGCGTCATGTTTTTATCAGGAGTTTTCATGTTTTAGGATAAAACTAGGCAAATGGTCATAATAATATGATTATAGCTAACTGAAGTAAGTGTGTTTTCTTTGCTGACCGACTGGGTTCTGTACCGCTGAATTTTGCGAACCTGGGACTCGATAAATAAATTGATACTCACTAATCGCAGCCGGACAGATGGCGTCGATGACGGAAATGATACAGAACGGCGCCCAAAGCAGGAAGTTGGCGGCAACTGAAACATACAATTTTACTGTTACAGTTTTTTAAACTACAGTAATCTATAATATTCTAAAGTGAATTACAGTAAACTACAGTAAACAACACTAACCTACTGTAAACTACAGTATTTTAAACTACAGTAATCCCTCACCGATAGTGAGTGTGAGCTTGACGGTTTGAATGCGTCGTCGATCGAGCTCCACACAGTGTGACGTCATACCTGAATTCACTGATTATCGATCAGTCAATCATCGATCGATAAATTGATTGTAATCACCTTTGTGGTGCACCTGCATCACACTGCGCGACTTGTCGAGAAGGTGCATCTTGGTCTTCTTCCTGAAAGAGTTGTGTTGAGAGAGAGAGAGAGAGAAACGGACCTGTCGGAAAAGTTGGATCCTCCAAACACGGTGCTCTCCCATACGGCGCGGCATACGAGAAAGTACAGTGTCCCGGCGATCGCAGATGGCAGCAGCCACACCACAGTGTTGAAGGCCAGTGCGTACATCGCATACTGTAATCAGGATTACGGTAACTTGTAATACTGTTGTTTGATAGAACGGTTTTTTTGGTTTGATAGATATACCACGGTAGAAAGATGTGTTCCCCCAAAGTTGCTTTACCTAGTGCGTAGTTGCGTTTAATACATGTTGTTCTTAGTTTTTTTTCTTCCTCTTTTTCTTTTTCATACTCTTTACTCTTACTCATTCCTAATGAGTGCAACCATCTCATTTTCCCCTCTGTTTCGATCAAAACAGAATTTTGCACATGCATCCGGGTATTTGCCATTGTTCCTGATGAGGCCATTTCCTGGCGAGAGGGATAGAGTGAAAAAGAAAGAGAGGGAGGAAGGGAGGGAGGGAGGGAGGGAGGGAGAGAGAGAGAGAGAGAGAGAGAGAGAGAGAGAGAGAGAGAGAGAGAGGGGAGGAAGTAAGGAAGAAGCACGACACTACGTGTGAACGTGTTTTGACCGTTTTTTTCTGTTATGATGTGATGTGTATGATTAGTCTTCATTCTTTTTGCGAGAAAAATACTACGGGAATACGGTAGCGTCCGAAAAGGGAACATGGCTGAAAGTGTTGCGCAGCTGTCTTTCGCAGAAGTCTGATTGTGTTGACTAATGTTCATGTGCTGTCTAGTGTCTAGTGCACTGACCTGCCAGGGGGAAGTATATAGTCCAACGCAGTCTCCATCCAGCTTATCGAACAGCGCCAGTTGAGGAGTCGAGAACAGCTAAATCACTCACTTATCGATTGTTCTGGTTCTCCAATCGATCAATCGATCAATCGATACTCACGAATGCGGCTCCCCATGCGATAGCTGCGTAGAGCTGCGGTCGGTTGTAGACGTTGCGTTGAATCGAGGCCAGCGGACGGCAAATCGCCTAGATTAGAAGTAGGTTATCAGGCTCGCAATAAGGTTGCACTTTTTAACATTAAAACTCGTTGAATTTTTATTTATCATTTGAAAAACCAATTTGCTTAGCGCATGAAGCGTGGTGGAAAGGTGAGTTCGTGAATAGAAAATGTGAAATGTTTCTTGCTGCCTAATTGCTCGGGTATACTGTAGAACTGTCAGACAGCATGATCTTTCTGATGGCAAATGTTGGGCAGAGTTCTCTAACCGAATATAGAATAAATTGTTCCGCAAATGTGACATGCCCTCCCAGATGGCGTGTTCTTCATCAAAAAGTTCATTTCCGTGTATATTATTAGGGTAAGTCATAAGTCATTTAAGTCTACCCAAATACTACTATACATTTCACATAGTTTACAACTTTATAAAGTGCCTACCTGGAATCGGTCAGCCGAAATGGCGACGAGAAGAAAGGAGCTCGCGTACATTGGAAGAACCTGAAATGATGAAATGTTTATGCGATTGCAATTTACCCGCACTCTATCGTGAAAGACAGCTAAAGAGAATAGCAATTGCGTACTTAGTTCGTGTACTTTGAATCTTTCAATGTCTGATGTGACTTTATCCCTGTTTTCTTGTACATTTAACACATGTACATACATGTGTGTGTGTGTTGTGTGTGTGTGTGTGAAAAATTGATTGAATTGATTGTGTGTGAAAAAATCATATCGAGATTAGTCATTGGTTCATGCTCACATATTATCCTTCTTATCTTCGAATCGCAGGACGCTATTTCTGCACAAATCGTTGGGAACACCATTCTAGGAATTAGGATGTCTAATGTTTACAATCTACGACACACTCCCACTCACGTTGTTTGCATAAAAAAGATTCTATCAGGAAAAGATAATGGGTTTTGTGCTGACGATGACGCAACATGCTTAAGGAATACCAAACAACCAGTCTATTTGCATACTGTAATCGGATGTTTGCAGGAGGGTGCATACATTGTGCGAGTGGACAATTCACTGCAGTTTACTGCTCGCGAGACGAATGGAGAGTAAGAAGCGGGCCTATGCATGCGCTAGTGACAGCAACTGTTTTGGAAGAAGACTAATTGAGAGAGAGAGAAAGCGAGAGAGAGAGAGAGATAGAGAGAGAGAGAGAGAGAGAGAGAGAGAGAGAGAGCGGACCAACTTGTAGGAACTTGACGAGTTTGCAGAGCCACGCAGGTCCGTGGAAGAAGGGTACGGTAGCTGTGATGCACATTGTCGGCAGGACGGATAGAAGGGCGAACAGCAGGTCCGCGGCGCACATGTGCAGCATCAGAATCTAGAATCAGACATTGCCTTGATGCCCCGAGGCTCGCTATCTCACCTGCACAGGTGTGACTCTCTTCCGCCGCAACACCTTGTTGTTCTTGAGGATGACGTATATGAGCAGAAGATTGCCAACGATCTATGATTGCATTATTAGGACATCAAATATCGTGGGTGGATTGCAATGATATTACTAATCTCATTGAATATCAATGTTTCTCGGGTTCGAGGAATCGAGAAATCAAAGCTGGAATACAGTAGATATGTTATGCTGCTCATATCAATGTCTATTCACTGTAGACACTAGACAGGAAGTTGTTGTTATTAGACCAGTGATCTAGTTACCGTCAATAACATGATAAGTAGAATCATGGGGGATCACAAAGTACCGTACTCACCGTGAGTAGCATGATGCTGGCGTGGTGGGCGATCATGGCGCCTAGATCGGGCGCCGCCATCTCAACCTCCAACTCCTCCCCAGACAAGGCTGACATCGGGAACAAGTAGGTCTGCAACACAACGACGATGCAATGTGTTCAGAATAGTAGAATGACGCTGGTCAACCAGAAACACGGTCAGAGAATGAAAGAGATGTGGACAGATGAAGTCTATCGAAAACAACGTGGAATGAGAAATGAATGCTATTGATATTGTCTGGTTGGTGACAAACACACGGCAACATTATAGGCGTCTGCGAATATAGAAAAGCTGCAAGTTGCAAGGGGGCTGGCAACATGTACAATGTGTGAGACAGAGAGCGGGGGCGGGCAGTTCGACCGACCGACGGACGAACCGAGCGACTCACACAAACTCACAAACACCCGCGTAGAATATGTGACGAACTTATTGTTTTGTTCCACAATTTTTTGTGAGTGAATTCACTTCGATGCACTCACTGGAGAGAGTACGAGTGTGAGAGAATCCTCAAGCCTAGTTTTTATTGAAAACAGTGGGCGGTAAAGTTTAGATATTCATAACATCGTATCATAGTACTATAGGTCGAGTGAGAAGGGGAGAGGGGAGAGAGATGAGTGTAGTAGAAGAGGGCACGAAAACACATCAGTAAAGGTCTGGATTTCAGTAATCCGCTAATTACAACCAGCGCGGCAGCGCTGGTTGTTTTGTGTTAACCCTAGTCGCGCGCTAGAATCGGCAAAAGACGACTGAACGAAAGGTCCCTCAGAATCTTTGCGAGAACAATGTGATGCTGATAGATGTTATCAGGATGTTAGAAAATGGTTAAGTTTCGATTTTGGTAACGCTAGCTGTTGTAGGAAGCGAGATACGCGCGCGCGCCCCCTGAGGGGCAGGCAATCCCCCGTGTACGGAACGTTTTCTAGGGGGGGGGTGGCGCGCACCGGCTGCCCCCAGCAGACAAGAGGTGCACAATCCGCACTGCCTGTGGACTGCACTGATATCGTTCAGATCGCGTGCCCTGCCGTGCGCATAGTAGTGTTGTGGTTAGCGATTGTGCCCGTTGAGACACATGGCTCGAGTTCGGTTCCGGCTGGTGGCAAACATTTTGTAATATATGATTTTACATAGAAATGACATTGAAATTGTAAATTTTCCCATCAGCATTACCTAAACTCATTTTTTGCAAATTTTATACAATTTTGGACTCAACAAGGTGGGTGAACTGTTGGATTTCTTTAATGTTTTGTGGTTCATGTTAATGTAGATAGATTTATATGAAATCCAATAAAAGTACATTCATTATCTTTTAAAATGACTTCCGTAAGAGAAGAGTTTGTGTTACTCAACGTAATGCAACAAAAGCTCATGCATTTTATCAATCGAAATAGTACACAAACCTGCTCCAATAGTTCAACAAGTTATATATAATCGATCGGATACCGAAATCAATTTCCCGACGTACAACATTTACTCGCATTAGTTTTTATTGCAGAAAGAGCAGGTTTGTTTACTATTTCGATTGATAAAATGCATGAGCTTTTGTTGCATTACGTTGAGTAACACAAACTCTTCTCTTACGGAAGTCCTTTTAAAAGATAATGTTTGTTGTCGGAGTCTTTGCGAATCTCTCAGGCTGTGAATATTCGAGCGAAACAAAGCAGTGTGTGTGTGTGCGGAGGAGAATCAGGATAAAGATAGAAAGATGAACAACAGAATAACGTAGGTGCACTGGCGTGAGGTGAATCCGCTAATCAGTGCCGCCCCGGCCAATCAGTCCCTCTTTGGGCATATTCACACGATGCCTTTCATATTCATTCATACTATATTATAATGTGGATGTGTCACAGAATGGAAAAAAGCGTGTGTCGTATGTGTGTTTTCGAAAACGCGGAAGGTTGAATTAGGATATCAGGGGAGGAGCTTAAGGATGATGCATTCCACTACTATACACACAGAAACTCGTGGAGTGGAAATAAAACGAAGAGGAGAGGAGGAGAAGATGACAAGGAGGAGAGGGAGAAGGAGCAGGAGGAGGAGGAGGAGGAGAAGGAGGAGAAGGCGGAGAAAGACATATGGGATGAGGTGGAATAAACGGGGCTAGAAGGATAGAGGCATCTGTGCAATCCCTTTGCTCATCAGTATTCAGAACAGCTTTTGTAGCTTTTGTATGACGACAACTCAATTAGGCTGTGAATGAATATCAATGGAATATCAATATCACACTGCAATTTCTGGAAGAGTGGAGAAGACACAGCCACACACATTTATGAATGGAGAAGGAGAGGGGGGAGGGAGGATATGTGAGGGAGAGAGAGAAAGAGAGAGAGAGAGGGAGGGAGAGGGAGAGAGAGAGAGAGAAAGAGAGGATACGTAATAACATCTCAAGAACAACTCATTATGAGTACACCCGCATGAGTGGGAGTGTTTCGTAGAAGTTATTAGCTATAGTGTATTAGTGGTATCTGCAAATGAAATGAAAGCGTGGTGTGTAGAGAAAAGAGAGGAAGAGAGAGAGAGAGAGAGAGAGATAGAGAGAGAGGAGAGAGGAAAAGGAGAAAGGGTCCGTAGACATGCGGACACACTGAGTAGGGGGCATGCCCGATGAGCTCGCGAGAGTTGAGAGAAGACATTGGAAATGCAAGCTCACACAAATGACCAACCACCTTTGTTAAAGAGGCAGAAGTCAGAGTGTGTGTCATGTCTCATTTGTTCCCGGCATTAGCGTGACAAGAGTATAGTGTACTCACTTTTACTTATGTACCTATGCTGATAAGCTCCGGGAAATTCAATTGTGCGGATGTAGAGACGGGAGTTCAATAAACACCGGAAAAACCGTTCCACCACTGGAACAGTGCTCGGGAATGTATCATCGTATTAGCCAAGCCACGCGATCGGAGGACTGAATTAGATAATGGGACAGGGAATTAGGTAATGACTATTAGAGAGGGGGAGAGGTGGGAGGGAGGTGGGAGAGAGGGAGAGAGAGAGGGAGAGAGGGAGAGAGGGAGAGAGGGAGAGGTGGGAGAGAGGGAGAGAGGGAGAGAGAGAAAGGGAGAGGAAGCGAGTCGGTAAGATAATGAGTAAACAGACGGAAAGAGCGAATAACAAAGAGAGAAAATGAGTGAGAGATATTGAAATGAACCGTATTCGGTGGTAGGAAACCCCACACAACACAAACAGACTGGCAGGGGAATCGCAAGAATGTGATGATTCACAACACATTCAAAACGAGATCCCCTTAGGGATTCCGTACTATGCTTGCGATTCGCAGAATGGGAAGATGCAGAGAAGATGACACACAGTAGACGTAGATATAGATTAGACAGGCGACCGTGTTAACCATGCCTGCAGGCTATGAAGTCATATCGCCGCACCCCCTGAGGGCATCCCCGATCAGTATGCGTGGTGAGTAGGTTGTGAGTGGACTAGCAATGAGGAGGTGAATGTCAGGAGGCGGTCATTACGAGAGAAACAGAGTGATAGATGGAGGGCGGAAACTAATGAAATGTTATTATGCACCTTGAGATGTAAAGGCAGATACGAGTGCGTTGTTTTCGCTGTTATACTTTTGTGTAGAGATGGAGAACTGGATGAAGACATAGTAAGAAGGTTCACGCAAAATTGTTACTTGAAGGTTTTAGCGATGTATCACTTTCAGATTTAAACTAGCCTTTCGTTGAAAAATTGAAAATTGAAATGGCAACAAAAACTGACGTGCACTTTTACATAGTTTTTTCTCCACTTCCTTTCTCTCACACTGAGCAATGATAAAAAGAAGTGGAGCGTGGGATGCAATATTTAGGATTTCATATTGAAAAATAACGCTGGTAACAGGATACTTGCGTCAGAGAAGAATATTGAGAAAAGAGGGAGAAAGATTGTGAAAAGAGGGAGAACGATGTTTCTCTTTAGCAAACTTTGGGAACTCTCATTGAACTCGTATTTTAACTTATGTTTGATTTCTAATTACCAGTGGGACGAAGCATTGGGATATTTTGAAATATGTGAGAGCAAAAAAACCTACTCTTACAAGTTTGAAAAATTAATGAGATTTGAGAAGATCAAGACAAACGGGCGGCGCTGCGCGCCGCCCTTAATGAATAGGTCCAACATATGTATGTAGTTGGACTCATTATGCATTGATGTGCAATCATGTAAAAAAAAAGTTATAACGTCATTGCCTAATGAATGAAACAAATGTTTTGAGTCCAATTTGCATTGGACAAGTTCACGAATAGTTTCAATGTGAACTCACATCTCCACTCGGGTTGATTGCTGATAGATGCATCATCAAAAGTTCCCGTGGAATCTTTTCCGAAAAGTTGAACTGGTGAAGCATTGTGCGAAAACTGAAAAAAAAACTACATTGTACATTGTGCATAACACACGATATGATGATGATTCACGGAAAAGTACACGTTATTAAAAATTGCTCACGGTGGTATCATGACTCGGAAAAGACGGGTTCGACAACTAACTTGTCTTAATTGGAAGAAAAGAATGGTTTTCCGATTTAGAATGTATCAATTAGGGGCCCTTTTGTTATGATATGTGGCGCCACTCCCACCGCACTGCGTGCCCTCGAATGATGGCGCGTATATATATATATATATATATATATATATATATATATATATATATATATGATTGAGTGTTCGGCTGGCACGAGAAGAAAGAAGCCGCGCGAGTCACGCACACTCTCCTCACTGCCGCTTCTTTCTCGCGCTTTTCATGCGCTGACCCACTGATAGAGACACGGTAGTGAACACTGAAAATAGTCTTGTCACGAGTACATGCGCCAGTGAGCCACTGGGGCGCGGCATTCTGCGCCAACTGGCACGTTCCCCAGAGTCCTTCCTAAAAATATCAACTCAAAAAGAAACGTGTTTGAAAATGTAAATGAGTTCCTTGTGAAATGTGAAACGACAACTGTAAATGATAAAATCACATCATTTTCTCTAAAACACAGCAAATGTGGAGAAATGAAGTAAGGAGTGTGGATAATTTCAGCTGAAAGATGAGAGAAATTTTAAAAGGACGAAATTCATGCGCAAATCTGGCGCAAAACACCAAAAAAGCAACAACGCAAGAAAAGAAGATACATATGATGATGTAAATGTGCCCATTTTCCTATATAATACTGCCAGTAATACTTACTGGCAATGACGATGTTCGCAGTAGATTGGGATCGAGCCTGCGTTGCAGAGATTATTCTACATGCGGAGAATACACATAAGAGATATTATACATCATAAGTAGCAGATAGGAATGATATGAGAGATTCTTCTGTTGAGGATACATACTCGCGATTAATATGTTGCGGAAACCGTGGATCATAGACCGCACTCAAGGCCAATTCGTGTTGTATGGAGTCTCCCCTCACTCTGCCTGCCATCCTATGGAACCCTTGTTGTGCTCGAAAACACTCCTATGCAAAAAGTCATCATAAATATGGGAACGATGCGTAATTTGACTGCATTCGGATAGCATTTCGTTTTGTCATCACTCTTTTCATACACCACGAGCGCACAATTGTTCAAAATGCACAAAAAGGGAATTTAAGGTGAATGAAAATCACATTTATTTGAATATCGCAATACATATATATTTTTCAATAAAAATCACTTATGTTATAGAAATGAGAGAGATCCTGAGCGAAAATGAACGCTTAATGCTTGTTGCAATGTCGAAAAAAAATGTCAAAGTGTGATTGGAGTGAACGACGTTTGCTACGAGAAAAGGCATGAAAGGTGGGCAGGTAACACAAGAACAACATCATATCGCGAGACAATGAAAGGAAGACGAAATACAATGCGATAATTACTGCTACTGTGATAAGAATACAGTGAATCAATGATACAGGCGACATTCTCGAGATAGTTAGAACGGCGAAACTTCTTGCGTTTCGTAGGCGGTGCTGCAAAAGGCAAGGCTAGATGAGAGAGAGAGAGAGAGAGAGAGAGAGAGAAAGAAAGAAAGAGAGAGAGAGAGAGCGAGAGAGAGAGAGAGAGAGAGAGAGAGAGAGAGAGAGAGAGGGAGGGAGGGAGGGAGAGAGAGACCCTTTTCTGACCATCTCGCCCGCCCCTAATAGCTAAAGTGCAACACGTAGTGCCGTGTCGTGCACACGTGGTGTGTAGAATATAATTCACTAAAAAGTGGTAGGCTTACTGATTAGTTACGTCGGCAATAGACTCATCGAAAAACATTCCTACATTGAAATGTCGAAATACTGTTTATAAAACAGGAATGAAATGGTCAGTCGATTAATTGCAGAGCCTGGCGAATGGTCTTCAGACTAGCAAAATCATGGGTTTTACAGACGTCATCGCATAAATACTACCTTCTCAGGCTCTGCTACTGCTCCTTCTCCCTGACTCCACTTCCTCTTCTCCCCCACCCCTCCCCCTTCTCCTTCTCCTTCTCCTTTTTTTCTTCTCCTTCTCCTCACCCCTGTTCTTCGATTGCCACTTCTAACACATCGTATATGGCCCTGTACTGCTCCTCAGTCTGCACCATTCGCGCCCGCTGCTCACTGAAAACCAAACATGACAAAACACAACACCAACAAACACTTTTTTAATTTTGAAGTTTGCATTACTCTGACTTAGTTTCAAAAAAAAATTGCGCATTACTCTGACTTAGTTTCAAAAAAAATTGCTTAGTAATTTAGTAATATATGTGAAAATATACAATGTTTTATCAGCACACGCTCCTATTGTATCAACAATAGAGAGAAATAGACCAAAAAAATGTAGACTGACTAGGAGAGATTGGATTGTCTTGAAATTGACTTGACAATAATCATCTAGGCTAGGGTCAGCTTTGCACATTTTCTGTCGTAGTACTTACTGTGTCTCTCTTTGCAGATAAAGGCAATGGTATGTATGTAGTTTGACATACCGTAGTCTCCTCACAGTGGCGAATACATCGAGTGGCACTCGGTCGGAGAGGCGCCTCAGCAGCTGGCACAGAGCGATGAACACTCCAGAGCGACCCACACCCGCACTGCAACATGAACTATTTTCACATTTGGTTTATCAGTTAACAACCAAAGATTTAGTCAGTATGTGGTCTTTCTCGTAGGTTCTCATCGCCAACGTTTCGAGATGTGTTTCAATTGTATGTTCCGTTCTTTATATGAAACTTTGTGATACTTTGAATTCGAAACAATTGTTCTGGTTTCTTCCGCTATTCTTCGCGTTCGACTAATGTAGAGTTAGAGACATAGAGTGGTCGGTGTGACTCAGTTGTGTCTTACTTTCTTACTTAGTGAGATATGAGAAAGAAGAAGGGAGGGAGAGAGAGAGAAGGGGGGAGGGAGAGAGAGTGTGCGTGAGAGCTGTAGATAGTGAGAAAACACGGATGTGAATTAGATATGATACAAACACGGAGTCAAACGTCGTGGGGACATGATGATCTTTCTTAAATATGGACATCATGTTTTTAGATAATCTCACGCGCGCCGACAAGCAATCACATATGAGTTCAGTCTGCGTACTCTGCGTAGTGTGGCTTCCTCCTCCACCTCTCTCCCTCTCTTTCCCCCTCTCCTCTCTCTCCCTTTCTCTCTCCCCTCTCTCTCTCTCTCTCTCTCTCTCTCTTTCTCTCTCTTTCTCTCTCTTTCTCTCCCCTCTTTGCGTGTTGTGCATTCCAATCGCCAATGGCGTCCCCATGCCCTCCAACGAAACACACTTGTCATTCCAGTCAGGAAGATATTCCTAATACACTGTTCACCGGATCTACAAGCGGCCAAATGTCATTCCAAACACAATTTAGTTTTTAGTTTGTTTCTCTACGGCACGTACGAACTTTCCTTTAACTAGCAGGAAGTATTGGGGCTTCAAAGTCTTTGCTCGCTCTTGGAAACATGACAGAAATAGTTAGGGTGGATAAATAGATGATAATGAGTATTGCTAGCAGAGGAAGCGGGACGTTGTTTTCATCAAAAACACACACACGCACACATATATATCCTCATTCATTGCATTTCGTTGTTGACTCTCTTGATGCATTTGAGAGAGCGAGAGCGGGAGAGAGAGAGAGAGTGAGAGAGAGAGAGAGAAATACTATACCGCATCAGAATGCCACACGCTACAAACAACGTGTGTGGAGTGTAGAGTGCGGAGTGTATGTGTCTGAATACTGTATACCTGCAGTATGTGAAGTGTACCTGCCTACAGTACCCCATACCTGCAGTGTACGACACAAGGAGTGTGCAGTCCGTCGACGTCTATCCTCTCCACCAGTCTGAGCAGATGTCGGGGCGAGGAGGGCGCGTGTCCGTCCGACCACGAGGTGAAGTGGTACTGCCGCACCTGCAGAGAGAGTCAACTTTTGCTGGTCCAAAAAGATCTTCAGAAAGATCCTCAGAAAGTGTATTTTTGTGTCATAAAGTGGCTACTTGATACATAATCAGTCCGAAACAGCGTGTTCCGAGAGCGTTTTGAAGGGGCTGTTTCGAAATGAATGACAAGAAAGATCAACTATTGTCGTTGCTTACTCATGATAAATGTTATTTGTATTATCGAATGATGTGGGCGACAAATACAATTTCTATAACTCCAACAACACGCATAATGTTGTTGAGGGTCCATTGGCTCATATCAACTCATCGAACTCAAGACTCATAACGCAACTGTTCTGATGAGATCTTCCCGACATCTTGCCAGCAGTTCTGACTTCTACTTCAAGAGCTGGACACAAGACTGGGATTTAACTGACCACCCTGCGTTGTCCTCCCGCACTCAGTTCGAGGTGTCTGAGGGTGGCGAACGGCAGGGTCTCCTCGTCTATCAGAGACACCGCCAACTCCCCGAGAATCAGCTGCTCCCCGATCGAAGACGGCCAGTACGCAGCACACTTCACCTGAACGATCTTGGTGCTAAATTTAATATTAAATTAATTACACCACAAGGATGCGTCACACATAATAATGCTTGTGAACAATGACAATGAAGGGGCAGGAGTAGAGTACTAGATGTATTGGCTCTAGAAAACCAGCAATGAGAATCCACGTTGACGGTGTGTTTTCTTCTTGGTTATACAGGGTTGACTGCATCCGCCACATTTTCAGTGTTCCTCACGTCTCCCACAAGCCTTCAGGATTTTTTTTCGTCTTTCGACCATCGGCTTAGTTCAAGTGGTTACACCTCAGCTAGACCCCACCATATTCCATATGCTTGTTGAAAAATGTTCTGCAAATTTTGTCATGTTCAGATGGAGTTGATCTTTTTGATTTTTCTTAGAAATCTTTCATATTTGAAGTGCGTGAACGCTGTTGTAACTAAATGACACCTCATTGGAGCCTATTACATTCGCTGTTGTAGCTCAGTTAAAGGCTTAAAGGTTGATATTTACGCATGAATAGCCAGACTCGGCGTCCATTTCCTCTTCCTGTCTGGAACTTCAAGAAAAAAAGAAACTGATTCCTAAATACGAGTACATGAATACAACAGTGTCATTTGTATCATGTCATTCTATCCAAACAATTTCACGTACTTATTGCCATTTCGCATTCAAAAGTGACATACACTAGACGATGGGATGTGAATGTTTATGTACGAATAAAAATTGAAGGATGTTTCAGAGGACATCCTACATCCTACATCTTCTCAGTTGCGTATCTCGAAGGGTAATGCAATAAAACCACAAGGGATCTACAGAAATCTATTGCACTCTAACGCGTTTCTGCACTAGAGAAGAGGTGCTCATAATATTATCCTATTGACGCTAGCCTCTTCCTCATCACGGAAGCATATTGGATAATGTTTTATATGTGCATGTACTATGTTCTGATGCACAATACTGATGAAGCAAACCAATGATATGTTTTCCATAGTAGTATATATGTACTAGCACAAACATTTCGTATTACCCTCACCTTCATGTTTTCCGTGCACAGTGTGAGATTGACGACTGACCGGACTCGATGTTCGTAGATCATACGCCAGAAGTCTTCCACCTATAAACACACCTTCACATTATACAATTTAAATATAGTTCTTGTTTTTTATTATTGAAACTCAAAACTGGAGTAACAATTAAAAGACGGGTAAAGAACCCTTTATTTAAGAATCTAGGATGACTTTGCACATTTTAAACGCATCATGCAAGCGATTCACAAATTCTCTCTCTCTCTCTCTCTCTCTCTCTCCCCCCCTCTCTCTCTCTCCCCTCTCTCTCTCTCCCCCTCTCTCCCCCCCACCGTGCTCTTCTTGTCCCCCCTATACTCCTCGTCCCTCCCGATCGGCCCCTGAGCGGCGATGAACGCGTGCCGAATGCCGAATGCCTAAAAGATATTTATTTTTATATTATTAATACTAACAGCTTATTTTAAAATTCAACTTTAAGTACCTCAATAAAGCTGGCGTTGATGTAATCGTCGCCCTCGGAAGACTGCAGCTTGACGCGATTGTCGTCGACTAAAGTTTAACAATAGTGGAAATAAAATTTACGAATCTATTAATTAGGACCTATTAATTAGGAATGATACCTATTAATTAGGAATGATTGGAAAAAACTAGTACCTACTAAATATAAGTGAATTTGAAAAAACGTACACGGCATGATGTCCTGGAAGCGGTTCTTGTCGTTCCTCTCCGAAGCCGCAAAGTACGAGTGCGCACGGGTCTCGTCATTCACACGGGACAGCAACTGAACCGGGATAATATTGATACTGTCTCCTACGGCAGCAGCATCTATCAACCCAAATATTACAGTAGCATGTAAATTTTTGTATTCGCAATTTCGTTATGTATTGCTCCCGTGTATGCCTGTCCTTGTCGATTAAGATAAACATTACATTGCATTTAGATCCTCTTTAGCTCGGATAAAACTCCGGGTTGATTGGCATCAAGTTAAAGAGTTAAAGGTCTAAAGCACTACGATACACTAACACTACATACCGCACTACGATACACTACCTCGAACTCCTGTTCAATGACAGCGTCGTCAGCCGCGCGATACGCGGCACGGCGGGAGAGGAAGTCGCGCACCGGGATCTCACTGGAACGAGGGACGATGAGAGAGAGAGGGAGAGGGGGAGGGAGAGAGAGGGGGGGGGGGGGCAGACGCACGATTCGAGTGCGAGTCCACTGCCGGCAGTAGCTGTCACCACGGAGGGAATGCGGATGCGTCCAGGTCTGGAAGAAACATCCTACACATACACTACTCGCCACCTGGAATAGCAAAAGTGTGGGCCCGAGTGGGCCCGCGCCCCGCATTCGATCAACTCGAAATATTTTCTCATGAAATTTTGTATGCTTCATGAGAGAAGCATTACGCATCGATCTGCGTTTACAGAATCATAAAAACTACATTCTAGAATATCGAGTGTCTCTTCAGAAGTTGACCCAACTACACGCGCACTCGCGCAGCAGACTGTAACTGCTGACGGCAGAGTAGCCATGTGCGATTGGAGAGCAATGAGAGAGATTGGATGCACCAAAGGGGATTCGTTTTATCGGGGACCAATCATATATAAAATTCAAATAAGGAAACTTGACTTCACAGTTTCATATGTAGCTCACAAACACAAGAATACAAATTCGGTGAATTTATTCTTTGCTAAATTGACAAGCTATCGACAAAGTGGCCATGTTGAAGTTTTTTAATCATCAAAAGCCCTCAAAACATGTACGCATACTGAAATAATTACGAGGAATCTGTTAGTAATATTTATTTTTGATAAAAACAGTAAAATAAAAAGATATAGCGTTCGGGCCTACACGGTCCCACACCGGGGACACTCGGTGGGACCGCCGGTCCCACAGGGTGTGAGCCCGAAAAAATCAAAGTCAAACTTTCGAAATCGTTGCGTAATATTTTTTCTCATAAATCATACAAAATTTCATGAGAAAATATTTCGATTTGATCGAATGCGGGGCGCGGGCCCAATCGGGCCCACACCGGGGGCACCCGGGCCCACACTTTTGCTATTCCAGGTGGCGAGTAGTGTATGTGTACACACACGCGAGCATAGAACGAAAAAAAACCCTGTGTGAAAAATATTATTTTCCCTGAAACGTAGTTTGTTCAGATAAAAGGTACGCTTTGACACCTCGCCTGTCCCCCTCCCTCCATACCTCCTCATTTTGCCAGCAGGCGGCGGGGGGCTGACGGATACGTGGCACTCATCCAGGGTGCTCTCCGTCACCATCTCCACTGGCCGGGAAGGAGGAGAAGGCGAAGAGACGACCACTCGAGTAGGTACTTCCCTGCAACCATGTTCGTCGAATCGCTGTGCTACTTCGTCCCGTGTGTCTTTTAAAACAGACAACGACCGATTTTGACAGATCTCGTTTTACGAATCGGAAGAAGAACTCTTTGTCGGATGTCAGTTGAGCTGCATAGCGGCTTCAGCGACTGGACACACTTGTGTATTATGTGAATGTGGTTATGTCATGAAAGTAATACTGACCGCACAGTCTCCGTCACTTCTCTCGTCTCTCGCTCCACTCTCGGGGCCGGGACGGGCGTGGTCTCTATCGGCACCGTCTCCCGACGCTCCTGCACATTTGCATATTGAACTGATACCTTATAAGGGTTAGATCGAACTTCCCACGAAAGAGAAAGTATCACTGGTTTACACAATAGAAACTGTTACGTTATACGATTTATATCGAATCCTTCTATCATCTTTGAAAAAAAAACTACCCACTTTTGGATGTTCGGGCAGCGGCAGCGTCGCGGTCTTGGCAGGAGTGGCAAACTGCAAGAGTGAGAGGAAGTGAAAGTGTTCGGCCGCGGTCTCTTTTGTGCTCACCACTGGCTGATAGCGCGTATCGGAGGAGTGACGCGAGCTTTCATTGTGAAACCCCACGCACTGACTCACGGGGAAAGTATCACCGGTCAACAACACAATAGGAATGTTCCAGTGATACTCGCGATACGGACTGGGAGCAGTTGAAGACAACAACCAAAACACGGTTCACAGCACTGTTACATGATCAGGTATCAATCGAAGGCTACGCAAAGCAATTGCCGTTATAATAGAACGATTCTCACAAAACATGGTTCATACTTGACGGTTCATATAAACATTGAAAAATCCCCATTAATAGAAAATTGAATCGTACCCTGACATGTGCGGGTGCGGGCTGAACCCTCCTTGTTCTGCCGGAGAAGAGAAGGCAGAGGAAGAGACAGAGGGCTCCCAGAAGCACCAGTGTGATGCACACTGCCAGCAACACCGCGTGCACCGCTGAAGCTGCATCGATTTATCGATTATTGATTGAACTTGAACAACAAAACTCACTTTGCATGGTGGCAGCCGGTTACACAACCGCTACCAGTTATGCTCTGAAAGGGTTTGTCATGGAGGCGCGGCAGTATCAGAGGGAGGGAGGGAGAGATTTCACGCTCGAGGATGAAAAGAGGCAGATCCGGCGGACGCGACGGTCAAAAGACACGACGACCGGTTTCTTAGCGGAGTGAGAGAGAGAAAGAGAGTGAGTGGTACAGATATACTCTGGTACGCACTCTGGGCTAGGAGTGCGAGCGATGGACGCTCGAATTTTTCCGAATCATAGGATCATAGCTCAAAGCATTTATTATTTATTCATATCGAAGAAATTAGCACGCAATATCGCAATATCGGGAATGGTGGCATACTAGCACAGTAACACTGAATTTAAAATCTTACACTAAATTGATGTGCAATATAGTGAAAGTTGTAAAGACCACAGAGTAGAGGTATACAGGTATACAGGTAAATTCATACCTGTTACGCAACCACACCATGTGTGCAATACGCATTACCGGGGAGATCACAAACAAATAAAAGAGTGAAAACAAGTCAGTTTAGCGATTTACGCACTCGAACGGTCCGAACCGGAAATGGAATAAGAAAAAGGAAGGCGGCGGCTGACTTTTAGAGGACCATGACTCAAACCCGCATATAGTGGTAAGAGTTTGCACGCGCGGTGCAATTAGGTTCGCGCGCGCGGGGGAAAGAAGGGTTTAGTATAATCCGAAATCTCATCGATTGGCAATAGATAGTGAGTGGTATGGGGCAGATCGAGACTCATAACTATGGATCATGTATTGCACACACGCTGGCTGGGAGGCTCCCAAAAACCGGCGGCAGCAATATTGCTTGTGCGTCGGTGCGAGAGACAGACAGAGAGAGAGAGAGAGAGAGAGAGAGAGAGAGAGAGAGAGAGAGAGAGAGAGAGCAAAAAGAACAACAAAACAGTGATAGGCGTTCAGCGTCAGTGATTTACAGTGGGAATGGCGCGAAAGTGACAGTCGATCTGTCATGCAATTTTTGGCGTCACGTCTTTCGAGATAAATTCACGAATTTATCGCGCATGACCGAATGCTTAGAAAAAAAAGGTGGATTGTTTGCGGAAGATCGTCTTTGTATGCAATGGAAACGACGATCAAACATCGAATTATCGAGTGATTGGTTCAAGGACGGGAATGTGATAGCCGCGTGTTTTGTCGTGTTCGACGAGATCTTTAGTGTTTTGTCAGTTTTGTGATCGATTACAGTGCCTCATTGCTTGGGTGGTCCGAGAATGATGCACGAAGGGGGGGGGGAAGGGAATGAGAGAGAGAGAGAGAGAGAAAGAGAGAGAGAGAGAAAGAGAGAGAAAAGAGAGGATTTGGTTTCAGGATCTGGCATGGATGGTAGCGAACAACACTGCCATCATGTAACTCAAGAATTTCGCTGTTGAAAGCTGCCCATCTTGTCCGTCACAGCATACTGTTATCTGTGAAGTGAAGAGCACTTTTTTTTCAAGAGTCGATCCTCGATCCCGAACCCGCATTCCGAGTGCGCTCAACGACAACAGGAATGATAGCTGAGAGGCGGATTTCTAAAGTTAACGAAGAACATTTTCAAGTCAGAAGTGAATGAGGGACAATGGAGAAATGGAGTCGAGGAGTTGGGTGTTTCATAAAATCAACAGTCGGACACTCTTCCTGTTCGAGTTCGTATCATATTTATGGGCGTTATGTGCTATGTGTAATTGCTCATCGATATTGTATCAAGGACACTATACAGCTTTTTTATTTTGTATGTACTGTATACTGTATGATCTTTAAAAAAGGACGCGGAAGTGTATCATGTGTATTAGACGGCGTATCAGACTGCATGATGACGTCACATCTCACTTTTTGGAATATCACAGTTATTAAACTTCTTTATCTCTTATTATCGTGTTAGTAGTTCCTCTCTCTTATTCTTATTCTGACAACATAAAAATACCCGTAATGACAGTAGTGAATGGCGCAAAATGGCGGCTCAAAAAAGTGAAAATGCTAGTGTTTAGATATGGGCCCTGAATGCGTGTGGCGGACACCGGTAACAAAACAAAGGGACCATTGAGGGCGAGGGGACCATCACAAGTCGGTGCCCTCCTCCATCTTCTTCTCCACCATAGCCGGGATGGTCCCGTTGTGGTGATGGGGGTCCGGCTCGCTCTCCCCTTTCTCCTCCTCTTCAGCCCGATTCAGCCACCGGTAGCAGTCTACCACCACGTACAGACACCAGATCTGAACGTATTGATTGATTATCGATCGATTATCGATCGACACTCACATTGACGCATCCGGCTACGATGTAGCCAATGGCGACTAGAACGATAGTGCCGATGAGAATGTTGGAGATCATGGTGAGGCGGAACGGCTGAAAGGTAAGTTCGAAGTACAGAAATTTGAGATACAGTAACCACTCAACACAAATACGTCACAAAGTGCTATAGTCTGCTATAGCCGTGATGTTATTGACGTACAGTTTTCATTTTGAAAGTACAGTACCCACACCCACCGTAACCGCGTGCCGCACCACGTCTCCCATCTCAGCTGCCGCCATCCGGTCTACCACTGTGATCCTGAAATAGAACTTTCTAGTTGTACGTATTTCAAACTCAGTTAAAAATGTCATCAGAATATTGATTTTAATGATTTTGTCGTTCGACTAACCTCAGGTTGACGCTGGTGCCCATGAGAAGGGTGTAGAGAGCGAAGAGCGATAGGATGAAGCACGTCAGCACAATCAGGGACTGCAAGGAGACTCTTTCTCTCTCTCTCTCTCTCTCTCCCTCCCTCCATCTCTCCCTCTCTCCCTTACATTCTACCTCTAACATGAAACATTGATCGATTATCGACTCGAATATATTGATTTCTTATCGATTACCTGCATGACAATGTGCGGCACAAGTAGCAGTGGCATCTTGCACGATAGCCCGACCAGCATCAGAATCACGGCTGCAATACGAAGGGGTGAGGACTTGCTATTTCCACGATTACAACGTGTAACCTAAGTACGTTGGTTATTGGTAAACGAAGAAATCACAATTTCCCGTCACAATTTCCTTTCCGTGAACAAAAACCTCATGCACTCCTATTGACTGAAAAACGCTATTCTGGATTGTGGAACTCATTTGCGTTGATTTGACTTGACTGTACTGACCTATCCATGCGAGTAGTGCTGCGAGTGAGTATAGGGCTGCTGCCAGCGCGTGGTCGGCCGACGGGTGCACCAGGAATGACGCCGCCACCAGACCCTGCGGACATGTTCACATTATTTTACCTCAAGATATCAGGTGCTGTATTGATATGAATGTAGCTCATCATTCTACTCAAATTTATCAGTATCATGTGTTGCATAGTACGCTTTGCAGTGACATCAGTATGATATGTGATATGAATCTAGCAGCACACCAGGTACATTTGTCGATCTATTAACATTAAATGATTCATGGTATATTTTGCAATGACATGAATGCCTGTGGGTACACCTGAAAGAAGTGACATACCTGGTAGAACAGGTAGATGATCTCTAGAATGGCAATGCACACGACGATGTGCTTCACGTGCACCATTCCACAGCACCGGTCGAACCGCGGCGTCCGAAGGTCGGTCGATCCCATTGTCAGCTGAAACATCAACATTATGAATACAATTTTATTGTTATGATTATCTCTATTGATTAATGATAAATTACACATGGTTTATGCATTATAAGTAACAAACACAATACACAGTACAGTGTCCTAGACCACTGGCAGACAGGCTGCACTAACTGTGTTGTACTAGTTGGAGATATGACAGGTTGTGCGCCTAGACAATACAGGGAATACAGGATTCTAAAGGTGGAAAAAAGTTGGCTATACGATGCGGCGATGTACAGAAAGAGTGTAGGGAGTGAAAATAGGTGTGACCGGGGAGGAAGTGTTGGCAATAAAAGGAGTCAAGTGGCGACAAACAGTCGAAGCGGTTCGGGAGTGGAGTGATTTCAATGGTTACAAATTACAAACACTGTTTCACTATAGTTCAAGCAAGTTAGCGGTTGAAAAGGTGAGTGATCAGTTCGGCGAGCGGAGAATTGATTGGAATGCCGGGGCTGATTGGGGGGATATCACTATATCACGGGAGAAGATTCGATTATATGATGTGAGAGTGGCGGGCGCGCGCGCTCTCAGCGGGGAGCGAGCGGGCGGGAAGAAAGGAACGGACTGTGAGAATATTCAAATGCGGGGGATATCCAGTGAAAGTGATAGGGTGACGGCGATTCAAAGTGAACGGTGAGAGACTGGGGGACAAGGGAGACTGGCTACTCGTAAACACGACCGAGAAAACACAACGACGACTGTAAAGGTGGGGTGGAAACAAGGTCAGCAAACGGATCGAGTGGAGTCAGGGCTGATCAAAAGCCCCGCGGCTAGCGTGTTAACCCGATCGATGGAATGCGCTGAATTGACATGCGCGGCGGCGGCAAACCCGTTTCCGGTAGACCGCTAACATCCCACCTGGCACGCTGATATATAGGCTTCTGCTAGGCTAGGGTAGATCAGAACAAAGTGATCTACTATTTTACATGCATTTTATCTACTTCGCCTACGTAGAGTACATAGATGTACTCTACCCGTGAAAACGTAAAAAAAGAAAAAAAGAAGTCTTTCTTCAGAAAACCTTTACCTGATCCCAGGCGGAGTGCCACAGTGAAAGGCCCTTCTCCCGCAGCCGAGTTTTCATAGTCGACTAGAACAACACACTAGTAAGTCAGGGATGACGTCAGACGGCGAAGTAGAACGAACGAGAACCCGTTAGAGGAGCGAGGAAGGCAAAACACTGGGCGAGAGTGGAGGCACTTCAAGGGAGAAACGCGGACTCGGATAAAAGGGATCATCTGATCGGAACGGAAAGTGAAGTGAGTGAGAAGAGGAGAGAGAGAGAGAGAGAGAGAGAGAGAGAGATTTCATGAATATCTTCCGCCTGATCTGCAATATCGTGTGTTCCGATCAAAGGCGGGAGAGAGAGAGGAGGGGATGTTGTGAAATGTCACACTTTCTCAAATGAAAGAGAGAAGACCCAACGATATAGTGAATCATAGTAAAAGGAGAGATCAGAGGAGGAGATTCGTCTGTTCAGTGAGGTACAATGACTTACGAGCCTTGGAAGGTGAACGACGAAAGCAATTTGGATGAGCCATTCGAATCGAATTAGTTTCGATGGTCATCTTCAATTTCTGTGAACCGGGTAACCTCGAGAGGACGAGCAGCGAACATAAATTATGGAAAGGTGTGGTGCGCGCGCGGCAAAAAAAGTTATCGAATCGGTTCAAGGGTGAGAAAAGGAATGGGAGAGTGCTAATTGTAGTGAAGAGAGAGAAAGAGAGAAAGAGAGAGAGAGAGAGAGAGAAAGAGAGAGAGAGAGAGAGAGAGAGAAAGAAAGATAGATAGAAAGAGAGACGTGCGTGATTGAAGAATGGGATTTGCTAGGTGGTAATCACAACAACCATTCCGTTCCCAGCTGGGCAAAAACATGAAAACCTTTTCTGCGAGGTCTCTGAAGACAAGGCGAGTGAGTGACGGCTAAAATATGCCGATCAGCCATAAGTGAATCCAGTTCCGAGCTGATAGCGAGGGAAAGAGGGAGTGAGTGAGAGAGAGAGAGTGAGTGAGAGAGAGAGAGAGAGAGAGGCAGAGAGTCGGGTTTTGCCTCCGGCTATCAACCGGCCGACACACAATACACGCGCCATTACGCAACGACGCACCGAACGGGTATCGATCTATTGATCCGCGCAATTTGCATGAGAACAGGTAGCGGGGTGGTAAAGGAGGCACGACCTTGGGGTGCGGACAGAAGACACACGCCGGCTGGCCAGACGAGAGAGAGAGAGAGAGAGAGGGAGAGAGGGAGAGAGGGAGAGAGAGAGAGAGAGAGAGAGAGAGAGAGAGAGCATGAGTATGTAAAGAAGAAATGCTATTCTCGCCTACTGAGTACTGAGTGACGAGAAAGTACTCGACATTGACCGGCGTGAAATCGCGTGAGTGAATTCACAGTGTCGTAATTACAAGACGGCAGTGAGCGGACTGAGACGGTTTGAATGACACGAATCAGCTATGCACATTGAAACGATGCATGGCGGTTTCGCAAATGAGCATCCGCAATATGGTTGAGAGAGAGAGAGAGAGAGAGAGAGAGAGAGAGATGTGCTTGATGGATGTCGGTGTGCGCAAAAAGGGTTAGACATGGAAGGATGGAGGCGCGCCGCCGCCTGAATTGAGGTCAAAGAGAGGGCATACAGAAGTAGTAGAAAGGGAATTCGGAGATAGAGAGAAGAGGAATGGGAGAGAGTAGAGCGCGAGGGAGAGAAAGAGGACGGAGGGATTTGCGGGCCTAAATGGGATTGAACTCCCTGTCCCCACAGGTGCGAAGTGGACTAAAGAGGGGAGGGGCGTGGGAGGAGGGAGAAAGAAGAAAGAGAAATCATGAGTCACACAGCAATTCCATGTTGATGTATGCAGAGACATGAGACACTGCACAGTGCATATCTGAAGTCAGACAATGGAATGAACTACATATCTTGCCGCCAGAATCTCCTTGAATCTTGAATACATTTCGCGGGTCGCTGAGTTGCAATGGAGCGCGCATATCACTGCCTGGATCGGGGATGTTATCTCTGCGATCCCAGAGTGAGAGAGACTGTATATCTGTATTTCTGTAGGGTGTACCTAACACATTAGATGGGGATATATGTGTTGGGAGAGAGATCATATACGCGGGGGCGAGAGAATGAAGGGTGTCCCGCGGAATACAGACTGACAGTTGTTGGTATTACGGAAGTGCACAGGTAAACAAATTAGTAAACACATTGCTCACCTTTGGTCAGCACAACAAACAAGTAAACAAACAAATAAACAAGCATACCTTCGCGCACTTTGCGAGTAGTGGGCGACGTTGAAGAAAGCTGTCTTCGCTCATCGCATACTCTAAACAAATTTTACATTAAACTACGTTTTAAAAAGACAACAACACTATGATTCATAATAGAATGCTCAAAACTGAAAAGCAAGATAAATAGAGTGAAAGCGAGGATCTTGAATCGCGGAATTGCAGGATTTGACTCTCTCGGTGAGTCAAAAAAATGTCCGTGAGTCACACAATGCGACAATGCGCCGGGGAAAAAAGTTTGAACCAGACAATAGTAAAGAGGATGGTGGTGGTTGAAAAACAACATCGTAGTACGCTGGTACTATAATTGGATGAGAAATGAGCGATGAGCGTCATCAATGAGCGTCGTACTTTGAACATATAAGGACAAGACGTGAATTGTGAATTGGAAGGGAGAAAGTAAGAGGAGAGTATAAGTGAAACGTGGTAGTATTGATGGGAACGGCCGATAACATCCCGGGACGCGAGATCTGTTTTCGCCCATATTAGGAAATGTAGGTGACGCCGACGACGAGTGCTCGGATGCATGGTGACGATAAGACACTACCTTATAGGGAAACGGGTTCCAGCAATGCTCACTCCGACTCCATTACAGGTATCATTTCGCAAATGTGAAACGCAACGACACAGAAACGAAGACTAATTGAGAGCAAGAACAGTCGTGATTGACTGTATCGAAGACAGAATGAGAGAGAGAGAGAGAGAGAGAGAGAGAGGAGAGAGAGAGAGCGGTCATGTTGCGAAGTATGTCAAGATATCTGTCTCTACAACACTCGGAGACAAAGTTGGATTTGGAGTGATTTAGACGCTAATGAAAAGTGAAATACGATTTTCCTGAGAGAAGGGAATTCGGCTGACCGGAATCCCGCGAACAAAGGCTTGTCAGTCAGGCTATCACTCTCCTCGCGCATCAATGAGACGACACGTGATCTACACATACTCACACGCGCATTAGCATTTATGCAAATCAGGCTGGTTTCGGCGGTGGCGGCGGCAGTGCGACGGCATAATTGACTGCGTGAATGAATGAAAGGAGGAGAGTGACGACATTGAAATCGCAATGAAATAGGCAAATGTGCCATAACTAGAGATGGTTGTTTGTGATAGTTGAAGGGAGCGGCAGCGCGGTCGTTTTTGACTAGCTATACCTATCTGGGTGGTAGATCAGTAGATCAGCTGGGTAGATCGTGAAAGGTCACACCGTGACACGTGAGCAAGGACAACAATTGTAAATTTTAATCGGCACGATAACAAAAAAGGTAATTTCACAATGCGATGAATTCTCAGAAAATAAGAATATTGTCGAAGCTTGACTGTTATCGTAGCATTGACACCGAAACAGAAGCGAGAAGGGAGACAGATATGAAAAGAGGGCAGGGAGAGATAGTTAGAGTGAGAGAGAAAGGAGGAGAGAGGTGGAGGAAGAGCGAGAGAGGGAGAGAGAGGGAGAGACAGGGAGAGATAGGGAGGGGGGCTATAATCATACAGTGATAACTAATAATTATCAATCAGTGATCCTGGATTATTTACGTCCCTCGAACAAACAGGTATGAATGGCAGGCGTCATTAGTGCGATTGGCTTTCTAATTCTAAAAACGATAAAGAAGCGAAGAAGTTTTTTTTTCTTTTTAAATTCAAGCTACAACAACGAAAAAGAAACATGGACGGTATTCTCGTTTTCTGTTTTCCATTTTTTGAAGATGAAAAAAGCTTTCGGGTTTTGAGATCTTTAGTCTTACATTGTTCGGGGCGTGTCCGGTTTGTATGTGTTGCATCCGCAATCCAGTGTGAAACAGTACCCCGCTCGCTCGGGATTCCCCCTAGATTGTCCGCTCTTTGAACAGTGAAATATCGAGAAATCAAAATAGCTTTTTGTGAAATATGAGACCAAAAAGCCGACTCGATCGCAACACACACTACCTCCCAAACCTCATTTCCAACACACATTTATCCTTATGAGTCCATTTATGCATTTATGAGACATAATGAACAATATTTTTTCAGCATGATCTGCCTGCGAACACTGAAAAATAAAAAAAAGTGTCTGCAAAGAAGCGTGTATAACCGCAACCGCATACACCCTCCATCTCAATCTCCTTCTCCCGTTATTTGACCCTTTCCCAAGTGTTGCAACAGTATCGGGTTACGGTACAGGTTCTTTTAAAGGACGGTTCCGGTATCGCTCGCGGATGTTATATATAGTGACCAAATAAGGACCATTGACTGGGAGGTTTTTCTTAGTCTTTTTAGTCACACTTTTGTCAAGATATATGATGTTTACTTTACAGTTACATAATACAAACGTACCCTTTTACACCAGTACCTTACCAGAGCTTACACATACTACTTATGACCTCTCATGCATGTGTACTTTGTACTTATTCTTTTTACTTTGTACTGTTCATGAAACGCGATTCTGGATAAACCATTGATCTTTCCGGTATGCGCTCGGCTGTTTTTCTCGCACTATTCGGTGTCGCCACAGTGTCGGCGAGCATTTTCCCGAAAAACGCGGAAGGTGAGACAAAAAAGACAATCTAATCAATCCAGACCACTTGCATCCAGGTCTGTCCTCCAATGAGACTGTGGTGGTCCGCGCGAAGAGGCAGTGCGGAATGGGCGGGTGCGGGGGCGGATGCCTAGGAAGAGGCTGCGGAGGCGGAGGTATATCGATTTATCGATTGATTTCTACTATGCTGCTATCCTTTCCCTTCCCATGCAGGCTGCGCGTTCGGCTGTCGCCTCTCCCACCTACTCTTTTACACTTCCTACCTCAAACACCCTGTACGATTTCCAGTTTCAAATTGCGAAATGATTGAAGGCACAAAACCTTGCAACCAATATGAACTCTTTGCAGGAGGGCACTGCATGAACCCGTGTCATGGCAACCCGATGCGATGCTGCGACCACGCTGTGAGTATCTCTCTCTCTCTCTCTCTCTCTCTCTCTCTCTCTCTCTCTCTCTCTCTCTCTCTTCTTCATATATCCGTATTGCTATTATCATTCACACATCCACTCTTCACCTCTTCTTGTGAGAAGTAAAGAGTCAGAAGTCAGAAGTGTCATCAGATCAGTGACCGTCCCCCTCGCCTTGCAGGGACCCCGTCCGTGCGTGGGATGCGGGCTGAACGGTCGCTCGTCGTACGCTGTGGCGAGACAGTGCTGCAGCTGCTGCATGCCCAGCTGCCTGCCCCGATGCACCAGGTACACACACAGTACACCAGATCTTGGAATCAAATAACACACGTGCTTTATTGTGAGGTTACGGTAAAATACAGTAATTCAACGCCTACTGCGAGTTTCAATAACAGGAGCTTTTGTAGTCCAGTGATCAATCGTCATAATGCAACTTGCACTGAGAAAAATGCATTGAATTTTTGACGAGAATAGTGTTCAATGATGTATAGTGTGTTCCCTTTACTGACCGACAAGTTCGGAAAGCCGGAGTATTAGACGAATAACGTGATATTTATGTAAATGCCTGATTTTCGTGTCATGTCTTGCAATGGCGCATCAGCGCGGTCGAACTTTTTACGCAGCATACAGATGAAAACAGTTGTTTTGTAAGAAATACAGTATCTATGAACAATATTCTGATAAAAAGTGTTCAGGTAAGTAACTCCTTGATGAAAATCGGCATATGTATACGAAAAATCGATTACAGATACGCCAAATATGCTCAGAAATGAATTTTCTGTGACAAAAATGTCTGCAGTTTGGTTGAGAGTAGAGATAGACAAGTACTTCAATCGAGAAAAGTGTGCTCCAAAACTGTCCTCACAACGTAGCGTGGCCCGAGTTTTCGATTTCTATCTCAGTGAGGAGTTTTTTCTCGTTTTTGTGAAAGTTCAATATTCGGACATTTCGACAAGTCACTTTATAACTCGGTTCCTACTCAAAAATGAGCAACGACGCTATAGAAGTGTGCAGTGCATACACTTTAGATTGTACCCTATTCAACCCAGCTTTCAAATCGGGTTTCAAAAAAAACACTGATATCGATCGATATCCGTCACTCTGTCAGACAGAGACAGTTAAACAAGTGTCTCCACTCCAACTTTGTCCAGAGACATGATAAAGACTCCGGACAACAGAGAAAGTTGTGCGTGATATTCACACCGACAACGTAGCGTCGTTCGATTTTCAATTTTCGATCTCATTATCAAGCAGTTTAATGAAAACCCATTTTTCTCATTTCAAATAGACCGGTCACAGGATTTGGAAAGTTTGAAATCAACTTAATCCAAAGTCCACATTAGTCGGTCAGAAAAGGGAACACACTAGAACTGAAACCTCGTTCTACCACAAAAACGTGGGAAATAATCAGGGTAACGGTGACCTACCTATTTGACTCACCACCTTACCCTATTTAGGAATGCAGGGTGCGGTAGCTGCGATCGGTTCGACTACTACGACTACGGGTACGGTAGAAAGAAGAGGGAGGCGGGGGCAGAGGGAGAGGAGGGGGCAGCCGAGACAAGCGAGCAGCTCGAGCCAAAGTAGAAGAACATGAAGAGTTGCTAGATATTGAAGAATGTATGTATTCCTCAAATTATACTAATTAAAAATAAATGTATATATGACATTTGTTTTTTTGAGTCGAAACAATATACACCGATTATTTATTTGTTCTACTTCACAGTTCATGATAAATAAAAAAATTCATATAATTTATTTCTGTATTTCTGTAACAATACAAGTCGATAATGAGCAACGACAAAACACAACAGCACAAAACGGAACAATGACATAAGTATAACTTTTTTAGCATTACTAATGAGATGTCAAAACAACCCAACCCTACACAATCCTTCCTCCATCCTCCTTCACAACCGCATGCGCGGTCGAAACGCCTGTAAACGAATCAAGTGCACAATATTGAATGAATCTAATCACACAACTGTAAGTATTCCTCCGGCGTTAAGGATCGTGAAAAGTCACACCGTGACACTTGAGTGAGCAAAATCAACAATTGTAAATTTTAATCGGCCCGATAACAACAATACGTTATACGTTGTTTGATGCTGTGACAGAGAGACACTCTCTGTCTGTCGCATCTCACTCTGCGTGAGAGATGCTTTCTTGGACTCTAGTCTGATCACTGATTGCAGCCACCGGCACGGCGGGTGATCTACCGATAACAAGCGGGAACAAGCGCGACTCGCGTCGCTCGCCGATTGGTCAAGACGACGCTCCCGCCCCGCCCCCTTCCACTATATAAACCCCCGTCCCGATTCAGTCGGCGGTTCATTATGGCGGTAGCTGATGCCCAGTAGCCAGTCCTGAGACCACCGGTCCAACCACAGACCACTGAGGGGTGTCATCCCCGCGTACTACCGTAGGCTTCGGCCTCACGGCCGATATCCCTACCTTGCTTCCTTCCATTCTCGCCAGTGCGTTGTGTGTCTGTTGTGCTATATAAAGATGCCACTACTCGGTCTCTTGTATTCACTTGCATCCAACGTACTGTGTGCCACTGTAGCAAGTAGTCGTCCAGCGGTAAGTACGTTATCAACGGTAGTAGTTTTGTGGTTTTATATTGAAGTCCTCTGGTCCTCTGGGTTGGCACATCCGCTCGCGCGCCGTTCACACGTCAAACACCTGTTCACACGTCAAACACCTGTCACTATGCAATGAATTCACGGGAAATTAGAATTTTGTCGAAAATCGTGTCGTAATTGTTCAGACCGTCTGACATTGCATGCATGTTTGGTGTATTATAAACATTGATACGAAACAGTGCGTGCACATTGAAGCGTTATTATCTAGTCTTGTTTTTACGCTTGTTTTAGTGATCGCTCGTTGTGTTTAACTAATCACCTGTCCCATCTGAAATGCATAGTCGCTCATGCATTGTATCTTTTAGTTTGTCTCAATCGGCAAGAATGGATACGGATACAGTATACCCCCTACGCCTACCACCGATTCCTCTCCGAATCCAATTCTTCTTCACTTCACAGACTGTTTCTCTCATTCTTCACCTGGCCATTGTCGTTCTTATCCTCCGAAACCAAAAGTTCAAAAAGTGCACACCTCCGTTTTATAATTGCATCATTAATCAGGTATGTTTCGAATTGAAAGCTAATTTGAATGTTTATTTCAGTTCTTTGCAAACTTATCGATCTATGTTGTGACAATGATAATTTTTCCTATCCGTTTGTATCGGTTACTACCATTTGAGGTAGAAAGGAAAATCCTATTGCTGATAACGGTATGTTTTAGGAAACTGTGAACACTTTCTGGCCAATTTTCTCTTATTTCATTATGTCGACGTTTCGAACCGTTCAGTTTCTCAGTTATTTACCATTCTCATTTCATATGTATCTCATTTTCTCTCACCCAACTGCGAGAATTGCTCAGGTATGGCATAATACAAAGCGATAACACACCACTTGCTAAAGAAATGGTCATGGAAAGTTACTTCCCTTTTCACGTCACTATTCTGGGGACTTCCTCTCATAGAAAATATTTTGTTGTTTTCACTCATGGATTATAAGTTGGCATTCAAAATCTATCCCACGGGGGAACTGAAAATACCCGCAAATGATGTGGCAAACGTGAGTTGTGATACATATTTGTAAAGTTGTAAAGTTGGCAAAACATGTGATGTAAAGTGTAAGCACTCCACTGTTCGCAAGTCATTTGGGTCTCTTTTGGTAGCCTTTCTCGCGAGAATGTCTCTCCTAAATGTCACAATTGTGCAAATAATAGCACAAAGTATCGGCTTCTTCTGTATAATGTGAATAGTCTAACAATTTCAGTTCATTCTCTTTCACGGCATCATTGTCACCATATTAGTCGCAGTTGTCTGCATCATTCTGTACGCCTCCACTATACTCAAGTCGTATAGAATGGTGAGCTTCGAAAATACATATGTACGAACCACTCCGAATCTCGAATCACGTAGCAGTATCGATTAATCAATGTTCAGAGTGACTTGCGAACGCAGAAGCTGGAAAGGAACATGCTGCTCACTTCTGTATCCATGTTCCTTCCCCTTCTCCTCGAGGCGATCCGATCCGTCGCCCAGTTGTATGCACTCGCAGAGGGACTGCTCGAGTGGTGGTCAGACTTGATATATCTGATGTGAGTGGCTTTGTACAGTGAGTGTGCGGACGCGAGAAGCAATGTATTGGCGAGAAACATTGTGAATGTGCGTTTGCACGCATTTTCCTCACACCTCTACCTCTAGATCCAATATTTTTCACAATAACTCACGCACTGTATTGATTGTGTTTTTGGTATTTCCGCTAACATAGTTCCGTCGTTTCAGCGACTACATCCTCAGCGTCGCGATAGTCACCCAGCCTTGGCTGATTCTCTACACTAACGTCAACATCCGAAAAATGTTCCGCCAACGCATCAACCCACTCTGGAAACCCAGAAACTCGGCGGTGATTTCTGTAACTGCACCTGCGTTTCCTTGAGTAGATATAATTTGCTGTTTTAATTAATCGCAGTCGATTAAGTACAGAAAATAAATTATGATTGTACCTGTTGTATTATGCACCTGTGCTTTCACCTGGAAATCTTGCAAAAATTGTGTGCCCTGTGTAACAAAACAGATGTTCAGGAGAAGGAAGAACAAGCAACAAGAGACAAGAGTACTGAAGCAGGGAACACTATGACAATCATCAGGCACTTCCGCATCAGATAATACTTACTGAGCAAATCAAATACATATATTCAGCACGAATAGCTAATGTTGAAGAAGAACTCCGGAGAAAATAGGAATTCCGGTCAATAGGGACAAAATGATACTTCGGGACATGACTCTGGCAATACAAATTCTGAGAAGTTACTTTTTTCAGGAAGTTACTTTTTTGATTTATTTACTACAATTCCTATGTCCAAATAGCCTAACTGTACGAGGGCGAAGCCTCGCTGTCCGCCGCTGCCGTACTCGCGGTTTTCCGCCAAAATCTGGTTCCGGGCCCGCTAATGTGCGGGTGACTCTTTCCCCGTAGTTTTTTTTAAGTTAACTTATGTAGAAGTGTTAACTTATACAAATTCTTTGCGTATGAGATTCGCCAGAGAGTGAACATCTAAACTGATAATCATGTTTTACATTCCAGGTACAGTCAAACAACAACAAAATATATGCATAAATGTTTATACGGACAATTTGATAAGGCTTGAATTGAATTGAATAATGAGACCCAATAGAATCGGTAAAGCACGCAACAAATAGAGAAACGTACCTGGAATATCACAAACACACAAACACAAACAAATAGGGGGAAAGGGGGGATGTTGTCAATGTTGATGTTGTTGTTGAGCTCGTTGAGCACTAAAAGAAAACCACGAAGGAGGGAGATTTGCCCTGAAATAAGAAGTATTTGAGGTACATATATGATGTGTTCAGGAACCTGAAAACGAATTCAAAAAAAGGTATCGACTACCTTCGTGGGTGGTCTCCTGTTTTTCGGACCGAGTGCGCGCGCCTTTGTGGGGTGGTAGAGACAGCCGAAGACCGGGGGAGACGAGAAGTCGATGGCATACTCGTCCGAGCACGGACTGAAGGGAAATTCTCCATCTCTGCTCTCTCTCTCTCTCTCTCTCTCTCTCTCTCTCTCTTTACTTGTATGAGTGTTCATCGGATGAGGACAGGTCTTCTGAGGATGCGACTGGCGCGAGCGGCGGCAGTTCTTGGATGAGGCGCTCCCTGGATTTTTTTTTGTAAAATGACAAATTTTTAAAAAAAATTGCAACTGCTGACTTTTGCTTGTCGAGGAAGTCGAGTTGTTCGACAAACAGCTGACGGGCAGCCTCCACTGCCGCGTCGTCTCCTGAAGAGAGGGAGGGAGTGAGTGTGTGTGTGTGAGAGAGAGAGAGAGAGAGAGAGAGAGAGAGGGCCCTCACCAGACGCATTTCCGTCGTCGTTCTTCTTTCCCTCGACTGTGTCCGACTGACTGGCCTGCTCTGCCGATCTCTGCTGGTGCGCGTCTATCAGCCGAAGATTCTCCGACACCTACAAAACACAAAGTACACAACACAGAACACAGAACACACCTTCTCGGACGCCTGTTCCAGTTCGACAATGTTGGAGAGGGTGGCCCTGTACTGACGGAGCTTCTCCTCTATCAGCGTCTGCACGCAAGTCGCCTGCTTGTTCACGTCAAGAAGTTGCTCCTGGAATCAGAGCATTCAAGTAGATCCGATTTTGTCGTTCCGGAGAGAGGGAGAGGGAGAGAGAAAGAGAGGGAGAGAGAGAGAGAGGCGCACCTGCGCGTGCACCCCTGTCCTGTCTCCTCATGATACAGGGTGCGAAGATGAGTGCGAGATTCGACGGCCCCATCTTGTTCACTGGCTCCTGAAATGCAGAGTTACATCTCTACTACCCAGTGCTCACAGCACATACATCTATCAACGTCTATGCTGTCTTCTCTTTCTCTATGTATATCATCAATCCACAAGACAGGTGAGATGTTTGATTTTCTAGTTACCGTATCTGCTCCTGTAATGCTCACCTGGTGGGCGGCCCTGGCCAGATGGTACATGAGCCGGTCGAGGACTGCCTTGTTGCTCTTCGGAAGGAGCTCCACCATCACCGACAGACACCGCACCCGCTCCGAGTACTCCTCCACTTCTGAAAAAGACAAAACGACGTCAACATGGTTCTATAATCTTAATTAATGTTATCGTGTAAGATGTAGGATAGATTAGAGAAAGAGAGTGAGCTAATGAGACGAATACAACATGGTATTCTGATATCGCTTCTTGAAAATTCTAGCGCGAGCCTTATTTTAACCCAAAAGAGAGGGCGCTGCGCGACCTCTCTAATTCAAGTAGAATATTCCTTTCGAGGTATTTCTAAGTATATACTTCGCTCTGGCGCAGGTTACGGCTATTGATATAATGATATCTCCGCGAGAGAGTTTAATGGAAAGGTCTCTCACCAGACACGTTGAGAAAGTTCTCGTAGAGATCGAAGGTGACGAGTGGCTCTGGCATCTCTCGGAAGAAGGCCTTGACGAGGGCAGTCAGTACGTGGATAGGACAGTCCGACACGTCCAGCAGGTCCGCGTCTGTGCAAGGTATCTCTCTCTCTCTCTCTCTCTCTCTCTCTCTCTCTCTCTCTCTCTCTTCCCCGTCACTCACTCGGCGCAGTCTCGATCTGTCGCCTCCATTGACGCGTCTGCGGCAGCGAGCCGCTCTTACGGTACACACCTGCAATCGATAATTAGCAGGAAATCGATAATTGATCGATACCTTCGACGAACAGCGCGCGCAGTTCAATCGCCATGAAGAGCTTGCTGAGCACGTAGGGTATACCTGTAAGATAGGGTAGATTAGGAGTACGGTAGGATACGGTACCTTGTTCGTCGTCCGCCAGCGAGTTGAGAGAAGCACCGAAGAAGCGACCGCCTTCCTGCAGATATAAGGTACTCTCTCTTCCCCCTCTCTTCCTCCCTCCCTCACTCCCTCCCTCCCTCCCTCCCTCCCTCCCTCTCTCTCTCTCTCTCCCTCACCGCCGCACTGCCGCCAGTCATGGGACATGGCTGGACGACTTTGGAGTGGCACTTCTTATGACACGATATCCGACAGCCGATGCAAATGAAGATCTTCTCCGCGTGCCACATGAACTGTGCGGACAAGGTGAACAAAGTAAGCAAGGTGAACAAACAAACAAACAAACTCACCTGGTTGCACAGCTCGCAGTAGGTGGGCACGTGGACGAGGTCACTCCGGAAGCGATGGCCAGCGTGGACCTGCATGGAGACATGGAGGGGGAAGGGAGGGGGGAGGAAGACACACGGAAGATGTGAAGGGCAAACCGAAGGGGGTGCACACTCTCAGCGAGCCGCTACGCTCGCCCGGACAGTCTCTTGGGAGAGACTGACTGTACTACTACTAACTACACGTTCACCTACCACCGTGACATCACTCCGCCGGCGCTTCTTGCGAACGCTCTGCGAGTGCGCGATTAGTGGAGGAAAGAAAAGGTGAGACGGGAACAGAGAGACAGAAAAGGGAGGAAAGAAGATGGGTATGAAGAAGAGTGCAGGAGTTTGAGTACATATGAGATGTGGACAGGTGAAAAACCGCACCTTGATGATTCCCGTCTTCTGCTTGCTGCCTTTTCTCTTCAGCTGTTGCTTGATGAACTCGTTGAGGAACCCGCGGAACGCGTTCACGCCCAGCGTCGTCGGGAACGTCACCTTCTCCTCCCGACACACCTGTGATGACGTCAGTCAGGTGACGTCATACTCATCTTAGTACCTTTGTCAGCAGGCCCTCAAATGTGCTGATCAGATCGCGGTACTTCAGCACCGTCTTCTCTTCTTGCTGAAAAATTGAAATTTGGCAAAAATCAATAATGCGATCGATAAATCCATAGATTAGATACCGATAGCACGGCCTCGTATCCGATGAGTTCCATGTGAAATTCGCGGAGAGACTTCTTGAACAACGCATCGACGATTGTGTCGCGCCTGAAAGCATACTATTATTACAAAATTGGCACTAATCTTATGTAATTATGAGAGAGAGAGAAAGAGAAAGAGAGAAAGAGAGAGAAAGAGAGAGAAAGAGAGAGAAAGAGAGAGAAAGAGAAAGAGAGAGAGAGAGAGAGAGAGAGAGAGAAAGAGAAAGAGAAAGAGAAAGAGAGAGAGAGAGAAAGAGAGAGAGAGAGAGAAAGAGAGAAAGAGAAAGAGAGAGAGAGAGAGAGAGAGAGAGAAAGAGAGAGGGAGGGAAAGAGAGAGAGAGAAAGGGAGGGAGGGAGGGATAGTAGGAGGGATCCTACCGTTTCTGGTCTCTGTCGAGGTTGGACTGTTTCTTGAAGATGAACACCGAGAATTGTCGCAGGTCATCCGTGCATTCTACTATCATATCCATCGGATCCGTCTGGAATGGGAATATAGAAGTTTAGAGTAGTTTTGTAACAAGTATGCTTTGTCCGTGTTTGTGACTTTGTGACGCCTTCACATACTCAGTTGTCGAAGAAGCAAAAGCCTATAGGAACAGCTCTGTTCTATCAAAGTTGATTTCCGAATGTTCAATGATTCATGGAATAGACCCAAAACATGTCCTCTCACCTGCTGTTTGGCGTTTGTGAGATTGAACGAGCCGGTAGCCGTGGCGGGATTGGGACTGGCGGGAGAGGCAGAGTGACGAGCGCTCTTCGAAGGGCTAGAGAGAGAGGGAGGGAGTTTGAGAGAGAGAAAGAGAGAGAGAGAGAGAGAGAGAGAGAGAGAGAGAGAGCGTACCGTATCTCCCATGGTTTGAGTCTCCTCGTGGGACTGCGAACAGGAGAGGCGGGATGGCAGGGAATGGACTGCGCAAAGGAGCTGCACTCGCGGTGGAACGACAGCTTGCAGCCTGAACACGACTCCCTCTCTCTCTCTCTCTCCCCTCTTTCTCTCTCTCTCTCCGCCTCTTTCTCTCTCTCTCTCCCTCTCTCTCTCTCTCTCCCTCTCTCTCTCTCTCCCTCTCTACTCACGCGAGCACTTGTGTGCCTGAATGAGTATGCCAGTGAGAGTCTTTGTGCACAGCGCGCACGGCTCCTGCCGATGAAGGCGCGACATCTGAAAAGGAAGAATGAACTCGATATTGATTAATGATCGGTTGATATTGATTATTGATATTGAACAATGGAACAGGAGAAAGTTACGCTACAGTGTATTGATTTGAGTGTTTTTTTTATTAATCAACCGTATTATAAATAAGTATGTATTACCAACCTTGAACTGATGCGGCAGGTCGGTGCGGGGCGGCTGGGCGGGAGTGGGAGAGAGGCCGGCGGTGCGGCTGGAATGGTGCGTGACTACCCGGGATGGTCCGTGTGTGTGTCTCACCTGGTGCTCGCGTCCTCTTCCTCGTCCTCCAAACCGCCCTCCTCCTTCCGACCACCGAACAACGCCTGAAGGTTATGGATTAGAGTGATATCTAAGAATACAGTATACTTGTGGGAGAAACGGTAGTGCAAGTACAAGTACAAGTTTCAAGTATAAGTGCAGTAAGTAGAAGTTCAAGTTGTACGATGTTGATCTCTCTGGACCCACCTTCAAGTTCTTCTTGGCTTTGATGAACCCGATCTTGCTGGCGAGGTTCTTCTTCACTGTGGGGCTGTTGAGCTGAAACGAGCTCTCTCTCTCTCTCCCCTCTCTCTCTCTCTCCCTCTCTCTCTCTCTCCCCTCTCTCTCTCCCCCCTCTCTCTCTCCCCTCTCTCTCTCTCCCCCCTCTCCCTCTCTCTCTCTCTCTCTCTCTCTCCCTCTCCCTCTCTCGCACCTCCTTGAGTGATTCGTCCTTCCGTATGATCTGATCCGACTCCGTGCTCGCCGCGCGACGCAGCATTTTCAACTGCATTCAAATTCTTGTTTTAAAATTTAAATATTCCTCGCCTACCTTAGCCGTTGATGCAGTCGCGGCCAGACTTTGCCTTCTCTGGTAGGTCGCGTCCGGATTCTCCCTAAACAACAACCTCCTTACTAGTAACTAGTATCCTTTCTTTGTTCAGTAAAGCAGGTTATGTGTTACAGGGACGTGCGAAGCGAGGTTAGTGGCAATGCTAAATCAATCGATATCAATCGATCGTACTCGATGAGCTTGAGTCGGGCGTCTTCAAGGATGAAGGTGGCGTCGAGATCGATATTATCGTCCAGCTCCCTGCGAGTGCAAGTGCAATTATCGATTGATTCGAAAGATGAAATATCGATTATCTATATAAAGATTTGTGAGTGTCGTGTAAAATGTGTGAATTGACGATCATTTATAAAAGCGCTGAATGCATTGAAACTGATTTTGAAAACAGACGTGATCTTGAATGGTGTTTGGTGCAATATACTGTATCGCGAATATAGGTAGAAACTATGTATGTTGGTGCGTGTGAAATCAAGTATCAAGGGCTCGTCATACTGTATCCGCCATGCGAAACGCTGCCATTCCTACTGTGATTCTCGCTTGGCGAATCGTGAGCGAATCGAAAATTTCGCCGTTCATTGAAGTTGCGGTCAGTCTCTTCGAAACACTCCCCTCTGGTAATTAATGACGCAGTGTTAACGCAAATTTTGAACTACGCACCGTTTACGCAATTTTGACGCACCCCATTTTGCGTTAGAATGCGAGAAAAAGCGTTAGTAATGCGAGTGATTGTGTCAACGCAAGTTTTAAACAACGCATTTTTTACGCAATTCTCAATCTCATGCCCCCATGTTTGCGTTGGAGTGCGAGAAAGTGCGTTACAAATGGGAGTGATTGTGTCAACGGAGATTGGTTTATAAGTCAAACGACACAATTTGTCGTATTTTTTAACCGCTATCAGTTATAAATTAAAGAAGTTTGTAACAAAAAAGATCAAAAAAATCAAAAAAAAAGTTGAATCAAAAGAAGTTTTGATCATCTCGCATGTTCATGAAAAAAAGAGATGAAATGAACAACTGATGTCTCACAAAACTATGCCTACAAAAGTTCTCTCTCCCTCTCTCCCCCTCTCTTTCTCCCTCTCTCTCCCTCTTCCTCTCTCTCTCCCCCTATCCCCCTCTCTCCCCCCTCTCTCCCCTCTCTATAAACCCTCTCTCCCCCTTTCTCTCTCCCCCTTCCCCTCTCCCCCTTTCTCCCCCCTCTCTCCCTTCTCTCTGAACCTTCTCCCCTCTCTCTCCCTCTCTCCCCCTCTCCTCCCCTCTCTCCCCCTCTCTCTCCTCTCTCTCTCCCCTCTCTCTCCTCTCTCTCCCCCCTCTCTCTCTCCCCTCTCTCTCCCTCTCTCTTTCATTTTCTCTCTTTCTCCCCCTTCCCCCCCTTCTCTCTCCCACTTTCCTCCCTCTCTCTCCCCTTTCTCTCCCTCTCTCCCTCTCTCTCTTTCTCCCCTCTCCCCATTCTCTCCCCCCCTCTCCCCCTATCTCTCCCTTTCTCTCTGTTTCTCTCTTTCTCCCCCCCCCCCCCCCTCTCCCCCCTCTCTTCAAAGGAAAGATTATAATATATCACACCACATCGTCGTGATCTTATTGATTGCTGTTGTTGATTACTGTTTTCCCAAATGTTGTTTTGCGTGTTTTCGTTTATTGTTTGAAATGTAAACTCCAGACAATAATGTGAACACTTCGGAATTGCCTTTCGAATCGCCCCCAGAACACTCCCGAATTGCCTTCGGAATACTCCCGAACACTCCCGAACACTTCGGAATGCCTTGCTATGACTTCGAAACACTCCCGAATGGCTTCCGAAGAGACTGACCGCACCTTGACTGCCTTTTCGAAAGGCGATTCGCCCCTTTTACAATATGCTCTCCGCCTGGTTATTTGAAATTTGATGGCGAAAAACGTATGACGAACCCCTTACGTAGTAATGCTTGAATGTAGGTGAAAGTCAATTCAGTGTCTGTGCGAATTGTGCCTCTCTATGTTTTCTTTTTTTCCTCTCTCTCTCTCTCTCTCTCTCTCTCTCTCTCTCCTCTCACCTGTTCTCTAGATCATCACTGTCATCAATGAGCACACTTCCGTCGCTGCACTCATCGTCCAGTCCATCCTGCGTCGACTCATCCGAGTAGTCATCTGCAGTACGTCATCCGTCACGCCTTGCGTCACCCTTGCGTCACTCACCGTCAGAGTCGGCGAATCGCTCCAGTGAGTCGGGATTGGAGAGGTCGAAGGACGGAAGGTGAAACTTTTTCACCTTCGCCACCTTAATATCAGTTGCACCGTTCATACTGTGGAGTGCGAAGAGGATCTATCGCTATTTACCTGGAACTTGGGGAAGTGACGGCCTCTTGGGATTTCGCCAATTCTGAAAGGAGTGTATCAGGCCTTATTACTTCATGGCTAATCCCCAATTACTTCATGCGCGTTGCCACTTGAGACTCGAGCCGAACGATTCATGTAGTTTGTCTGGGAATGATGAACGCAAACATGATTTATGTTTAGGGAGTAGACAAAGCTTACAATCACAATATTAATTAGATGAAAATTATCTTTTTGGTGTATGTTTTATGCACATCTTTGGGACGCATTTCCTATGTTTTACTGTCATTTTCAGTATATTATATTGAAGGCACAGCGGCGACTTAGTTCTGCAACTAGCTCTCTTGAACGCGCATTACCACTCATGCAAAACATTTGCCCAAGACAGGACTCGAACCGGCGAGTTCAGCGCCATAACAGCGCACAGCCATAACAGCATAACAGCCATAACAGCATTGAGCCACCCAGTAAGTGAACGGGCTTCTTTCATCTGAGGTTATGTCTTCTCTCGCCATTTGTGCAGTATTGAAGAGTTAAACGGACTGGAAGTCGTGGCGGGACCAATTTTGAGTTTGAAACAAAATGTGGCAACAGCGAGTTGCAACATTTGAAAGCAACGGATAATCGTTGTTCGTTCTCACAAATCGACTAAGATTTTGGTTAATATGATTCTTTTCAACATTTCGAGTCAAAAATAAGTCGTTAGTGTACCTTTAATGAAAAACAAAGTGAGTGCATATAGATCTTCTTTCACATGACACGACACTTCTTCAAACACTCAAACAGTTTCACTGGGAAGGCTCCACCTCTAACTCGATTGCCTATTAGAATTTGTGCATCTGCAACGAACATACAGTATGCGCTGACGTTGATTGAAATCGTTGCACACTCGAGAACAAGTGCAACAATTGAAAGCATATTTATGCATATGCATATATATTGCCAGGAAGTGTGGGCTCATATTAACAATCATACTTATATGCTATCAATTGGTCGAATATCAAAAGTTCATTAAAGGTACAGTAGACAGTACTCATTTTGAAATCGTTGCAAAAATCAACCGAACACATAACACTTGTTTGTTTTGTGAGACCACAGTGCTCAGTTGCATTCAACTATGCTATTATGCAACTACTGGCTAAATGCAGGATTTTTTTAAATCAATAATTGATCCTGCCACGATTTCCAGGTATAATAACGCTAAAATACTGCAAAAAATTACAATAAAGATGAACTCGGAAATGAACTACGCTTAATCACTGGTTTAATAACGCAATGCATGTGTGTAGACACAGTTGTGTCGCCGATCTCGCGGGTTTCAATCCTGCTATCCTGTTCGTCTACTCTACTTCTCTACAGTAAACGTTTTGCATGCGTGATAACGAGAGTTTATCAGTTCATTAGAGATTAGAGCTAGTTACTACATATAATAAATCGCCACAGTGCCTTTGAAATACTTGATTTGAGGATTAATTTTCTGGCCGTTTGACCACTGTTCCACTGTTCTCAATTCCCCGGGGATTTTTTAAACGATAAATTGAATCCCGTGACCGTTGTATCACGTGCGCTCATTAACGTATTAGTGTTTGTACAATGTAATGAATTTGCGGAATACACTAATTGATTTGATTACGAACACTAACCGGAACAAAAAAGATACGATGGTTGCTATGTAAATGTATGCGAAACATCTGTGCATAAACAATCACTAGCGTTCAGTTTGTGAGAGACAGTGAGCACAGTGAAAGTGTGAAAGACTATGAACATGAATGATGTGGTTCCCCCTCTTCTTCCAAGAGCCATCATTCTCTTTGCTATTCAAACAGTTGCCCTCATTTCGCATTTTGTCTTAGTCATCTTCATTTTTCGTCATCGAAACTCCGCCAAACGCATACTACCGTTCAATATTTGCATCGTGAATCAGGTATTTTTTACACAAAAAAAACCTCTGTCATTTTATTAAGTTTTAGTTTTTCGCCAACTTTTTCACATATTTGGTGAATACTGTCTTCTTTCCCGTGAGAATTTATAGACTGTTGCCTTTCGAAGTAAATAACGATTGTGAAAATATGAATAAAAATACATTTTTAGGAAGAGCAAAACGGTTTCTGGGTCATCTCTTCATTTTTCACAATGTCAGTCTCACGTACAATTCAATTTCTCAGCTATCTCCCCTTTGCTATACAAATGCTCATCGTATTCAAATTTCCATTGAGTTCAGCCGCACAGGTAGTAACACAAATTCTAATTATTTAACATTTTACCTTTTATGTATACACGTTTTATAGGTCTGGTCACGGTGGCAAATCTCGTTTTTTATATTCACAATGTGGTTTTCTCCAATCATTGAACACATAATTGGATTTACATTTATTGACTTCAATTTAGCTTTTCATTTAGCCCCTAACGGAGAATTGAGAATTCCCCGCAACAAAATTGATATTGTAAGTAATACAAAACAGTTTTCCCGAATGTTTTGATATTTAGGTAAAAGTCTCTCATAGTATTGGTCTAACATTGATAGTTGCTACAATTTGTATAGCTTTATATAGTTACACGATATCAATTTTCTACAAATTGGTAAATGAGCAAAATGTCATCTTAAATGCCCCCAAAATTTTTAGAATCACATTTCGAAAAAGAGTAGCAAAGTGGAAAGAAGCATGTTGATTGCTTCTCTGACTATGTTCATTCCTCTTCTACTAGAGGCCATTCGTGGCATTGTTCAATTGTATATCACTGAACACGTACCAGAACTCAGGTTCACTTTAGTTTCGTACATGTGAGTTGAATGTCGCGTATGAGTATTACTAACCAATTTTTCAGAGACTATATACTCACGTTTGCTTTCTGTAGCGAACCGACTGTGATTTTATTAACAAACTCACAAATTCGCATTTCGCTCTCTCGATGTCTACAACGAATCACAATTCGTCGCGCCGGAACTATAGCCGTATCGTGATAATAACTTCCGACACGTGTTCACAAAACGTTAATAACAATAGCATATTATTATTGTTCCTATTTGTGTTTCTATTTCCGGGCATATCAATTTTGTGCATGTCATTCATTCTTGCTTTTGCACATACAATATATAAAGCGAGTGCACAGTTTCCATACAATCAATCCCTATTGAACTAAGGTCTCAAGTCAAGATGTCAGCAATTGCTAGCAAACATAAAAAAAGATATTTTTCGAATGTGTAAATTGTAAATGCGTTATGTGTGTAAATGTGTCACCTCTTCCTGGCTTCGTCTCCCCGGTACGCGGCCTGGATAGCCAGCACCGTCGCCCGGATTAGTTCGTACTTGCGCTCCTCCCTAGAAACAACCAATCTCATCTACCGAGAGGGAAAGAGGAAGAGAGAGGAGAGGGAGAGGGAGAGAGAGGGGGGAGAGGGAGAGGGAGAGAGGGACAGAAGAACAGAGAGACAGACGGATAGAGAGAGAGAGAGATAGAGATAGAGATAGAGATAGAGATAGAGATAGAGATAGAGATAGAAATAGAGATAGAGAGAGAGAGAGAGAGAGAGAGATGACTCCTACCTGAACCGTCTCCAGTGTGTCTGTATAGTGAGGGCTGCGTATGACTGGGTGCGCAGCTTTTGGCGAGCCAGCTGTCCTCGCGTCCACGCCTGTACACAGTTCTCTCTCCCCCCCCTCTCCCTCTCTCTCTCTCTCTCTCTCTCTCTCTCTCTCTCTCTCTCTCAAGACACCCTCCTCTCTCCCAACCCACCTGTATCCTCACTGCCGCGTCGCGCATTCGCAGGAACTTGCGGCGCTGCAGCACCGTGCGGAACCAGCTGCAATCGATCGATAATCAATCGATAATCGATCAATAATCCACCTCTGCAGTGTGTCGATGTGTGTCATGATGGTTCTGTGCAGATGGTCGTCGAGGATCAGCTTCTCCGCGTCCCGCATGAACATCTACAGTAACCCAGGTTACTGTACTTACAGTAGTCAAACTACAGTACCCAATTCTACCGTACCTTGGTGTGTCCATACTGTATGCTGTCGGTGTCGATGAGCGGATGGTTTTTGATGAACTCTTTCACTTGCTCCACTGTCGTGTCTTTTCCATTCGGCAGCAGAATACGGTACTGGTTCAGGAACGACTGCAAGGAGTACTGTAGCCGAGGCATTCGCGGCGGGACCCACCTCGTACTCGATGCGCACCGAGTAGCCGGCGCGACGGATGCGCACAGTCTCCAGCATACCCGTGTACCTGCGCACGTTTCCGTTACGTTTAAAAAAATTGTGTGGTCTCACCTCAACTGGCGCAGAATGATGTTGTCGTCAAAGTGGTTGGCGATCTGGAACCATGTGTGGTATAAGGAAGTGATAAGCTGTCTATAGTTCGAGCCAGAGTGTTAGTTTTCGATCTGCCTCTTCTGCAGTTCGAAATACGGTGCCATAACCGTCTGCCTCACTAGTTTCATGCGCTATTGCCGAGAGCTGACTCTCCGTCTTCCTCTGATCGACCCCACCGCGCGCAACTTACTGCGAGAATGAAACTATACCTTTTCGTTATTGCTCTTGATGCATCGGATGAAGTATGGGGTGGAGTGTGCGAGAGTGCCCATGAGACGCGACAGTGAGTACTCGAATTGCTTCGACACTGAAATGGGCATGTACAGATCAGCCACATCAGCCACATGTTCTCTCGACTCACCCGAGTTCGGCTTGTTCGCAACGCCCCGCCGCTTCGTTCCCGCCATTTCTTTGAGGATCTGAAAATATCAGAGCATGTCTCCTAATTCCTGATAACAGAACGTCAGTATGTGGAAAGCAGGAGAAAATATCCTTCTGGTCCTTCTGGTACGCTGAGAACCGCCGCTTACAGTTGGATTTGTTACTTAGCGAAGGGGACATGTAGGAATACCTGCAGGCTCTTGAGTGTTCCGAGCTGCTCCTCGCTCCGTTTCATCGGCGAGCGCTTCGCCTGGTTGACGATTGTGCTGGAATGCCATGAAACGTATCCTCGCACCCTCTGAAACGTACCTGAACATGCTCGTATCGCAAAAGTCGGGTATCGGCATGCGCAGGTCGCCGCGAAGAAACGCCGACAGGTGCGAGTCGCTGCCTGGAAATGGAAACGTGTCACTAACGTATTGTACGTGTTGGGGTGAGCGAGGAAGGGTGTGAGCGAAGCGTGTTAGGGCAACAAAGGGAAAGGGATAGACTGACCGGTACCTCTGCGAAGGTGCGCCGGGCGCGACGTCTCCACGCACAGGTGACCCGCCGACACTGAAAATGAGACACGTGTAAATAAACAAATAAACACAAACAAACAAATAAACAACACACACCCTGCCGGGCGTACACAACGGGACGGACAACGGGCGACGCGGGCGTCACGATCACAACAGCTGCAAGGACGGGACAGTGACGGACAAACACATAGTGGTGACACGGGACAGACGGACTGACTCACCGCTGCGCTGCAGGTTGCGCGCCGCCTGCTTGAACGCGAACATGGCGCGCAGAGTCGCGCGGACAATGTTCCATCTGGCAAAGAGGGGTCAGACATCGCAACAAAGTGGACGAGAAATCGCAAGAACAAAACTGGCATGTACAGAAAAGTGCAGTGCACCAGTAAAGCAGTGCGAGCGAAATATGCCATGTCGAAACAAAGCGAGTATGTTTACGTAGCGGTCAGTCTCTTCGAAACTCCCTTCGATACAGACTTCGAAACGCGTTTTGAAGGGGGCAGTTTCGAAGAGACTGACCACACCTTTAGGAGTATAGGAAAGTGAATCGCTCCCACCTGTACGCCGCCACAGGGTCGTTGCCGAGCAGCTCCCGCACCAGCTGTCGCTTGCTGTTCTTCAACGCGATCAGCACATCGTGCCGCATCGGATCCTTGTTCTTCTCGCGGAAACCCTGCGGACAAAGTGTACGTACGTATCAATCGTACTGAACGTACCGTGACCTGGTACTTGACCTTGCCCGCGTAGTGGGCGACGATGAAGGCGGGCTCGCGCTTCTGCGGGATCTCGTAGTACTCGTTATTCTGCAATGTACAGTATACATTATTGTTTTTGCAACATGGACTGAACAAGGACACACACATAATGGCTCTATCCTATCAATGGCGTCTTTCATTGAAACTTTTCTATGAAAGTCATTGATAGGACATGGCCAATGAAAAAAGTTTCCACAACCTCCACTTACCTTGAGGAATTTGTTCAGCTTGTCGAGCATGCTCTGATCCGTGCCGTTGTGAATGTTCGACTCCTCATCGATCAGACGAAGAATTCCGTACGGTTTCGACTGAAACGTAACATTGAATCCAAATGGAAACGTATCGCCCGCAACGTACCTGGAAGAGCTGGACGCACTCGGTGTTGTCGGTGTATTCGATGTTCGTCCAGGAAATGCCCTCTTTCAGGTACTCCTCCTGTAAACAAGCATGTAAACAGGTAAACAAACAGGTAAACAAACATATAAACAACCATGTAATTAGGTCAACAAACAGGTAAACCAGGCGCACCTGCTCGAACTGGAAGATGTGCTGGTTGAAGTAGGCCTGGAGGTGCTCGTTGGCATAGTTGATGCAGAGCTGCTCGAAGCTGTTCCACTGAGCACCCACGTCCTCGAAGCCGAAGATGTCCAGGATACCTGCGAGGGAGGGTGGAGAGAGAGTGAGAAAGAGAGAGAGAGAGAGAGAAAGAGAGAGAGAGAGAAAGATCGTACCGATGTAGTATCCCTTGCTGTGTGCGCCAGTCTCCCTCTTCAGCAATGCCTGGTTCATCCGCAGTACTATCCAGTGGAACAGCGCGTTGTACAGACACTTGGCCATCGCATCCCGAGTGTTCACTGCCTGCATCCGACATTCATATAAAAGTTCTATTCTATTCAATACTCCTTACCTCTCCGCCATTTCCCATCACATACAAATATAGTTACTCGCAGCAATTTTGACTCTACAGCACTACAGCAATTTTCCGAAACATACAGTTCTCTCGCGTGATGTGTGCGGCTCTATAGATACAAAAAAAATAACCTCACTTACCTCGGATACGCTGTAGCGCGAGATGACCGTGTCGTTCTTGGTGACAGTGCGACGCATCGTCAGAGCCTGAATACGTCTCTCTCTCTCTCTCCCTCTCTCTCTCTATTTTTCTCTCTCCCTTTCTTTCTCTCCCTCTTTCTCTCTCAAGACAAACGACGAGAGACAACACAAAGTGGAGAGAGCGCAGACCTGCAGCAGGTGGTCCGCCCGTATATCCAGCAGCTCGGCCACTATGCCCACCACCTCCTCGTTCTCGATGTACGCGTTGTCATCCGAATGATAGCCGGACCTCTGAAATGCTACAGTAAGAAGGCGTTCGTGGCGGGACCCACCTTGATGAAGTTGATGTTGCCCAGCAGAAGCACAGCCGAGATGATACCAAAGATGCGGTCCTGGATGTCTCTGAACATCAAGATATGGAAAAAATCAATAAATCAATAGTAACTCACGCAGCGAATCCGACGCTCTTCATCGATTGCCTCAGCCTGTCGTATTCATATTTCTCGTTCACTCCCTCCGGCGCTTGGTACTCGTTCTGGAAACGTATCGTGGGAAACGTATCTTGTTTCCCTGAAACGTATTCATACCTGGTTGAGGTAGTAGTAGTCATTAGGATTGAGTAGGAAGTGTCTCTTTCTGTCCTCGTCACTCGCGCCTTCGAGGAGATAGTAAAAAACGTGGTAGTTTCTGAAAAAGAGAGATTGATTAATCGATAAATCGATATCAGCTAATCAATACCTACCTCTCTCCCACAGCTTGTTGTATGATTCGCGACTTCTCTAGCAAGTAGATCTCCACGTTGGCACTGAAAAAAAGTAGTTATAGAAATGATTGTAGAATTGATGCCCACATATCATGGATGTTCATGAATTCAAGATTAATAGGTTTTAAACACACTGTGGACTTATGGAGCGGAAGTGCGGAAGGTTGGAATGGTGAGAGACACTAGAGTAAACAGCGACCCACCCCGACACCATTCCGTTCTCCCTGTAGTTGACGCGGATGAACTTGCCGAACCGGCTGCTGTTGTTGTTCTGCACGGTCACAGCGTTGCCGAACGCCTGCAAAGAGAACACATGACACTACTTAATCATAATTCACTAATTATCTGCACACTGCACACTGCCCCTTGTCTTGAGAGAGAGTACCTCATGCCAAACAATGACCACGTCAAAAATAATCATATGCCTGTGCATGTGTGCAATAGTCGACGTACCTCCAGCACGGGCCCTGCTCCGAGCAGCGTCTGCTCCACGGAGCTGCCCGCTGCTCCGCCCTTCTGTGACAGCGTCGTCAGGTGGTGCAGCAGGAAGTTCGTCGACTCGGTCTGCAACATAATGTTTCTTTTTGTGGAGTACACAAATGTATTACGTGGACGAAAGAGAGCATGAAAACCATCACACTCACCTTTCCCGACCCGCTCTCTCCCGAGATGACGACGCACTGGTTCTGCTTGATGCGCAGCATGCTGCAAAGTAAACAAGTAAACAAACAGGTAAACAAGTCCCCCACTTGTGATATGTGATGTCGGCGATGGCGAATATGTGTGGTGGCAGGGCGCCCAGTCGCCGGCTCTGACAGTAGAGACGCGCGTACTTGGGGTTGTAGATCGGGAAGAAACTGAATAGAGACAAATGTTATACTGATATTACGTTCACGAATTGTTTGGTATCTATCATCTGAGGCATATACCCACATTATTGGGCGAGGGAAGATATACATCGACATTTCTCTCTTATTGACGTTTTCTCTCTTATGTTTATCGTACCTGAACGGGTTCACAGCCACGAGAATCGGGCCGATGTACGTGTAGATGTGACCGCTGTTGAATCTAGAACAAGGTTATCAGCTGATGATCACCTGTCAGCTGATCAACTGATCAGCCTCACCTGTCCCTCAGGTTCTCGAGCAGCGTCTGCTCGGTGAGCTCCGGCAGCATGCACAGGTCCGCGTACTCTCTGTCCTACAACACTCGTGTCTGACTCTCTTCATTTGCGTTGTCTCTTCTCTCTAACCTGTGGTTGTGAGAGGAACTTTCCGAGAAAGGAGTCGATGGTGCTGCTGGCTTCCGCCGACCCGAACCGCACGCCGCCCTCCGACGGACGCGCGTCCTTGTGTCTACACAATATGCTAATTACGATCGCGTCAAGTGGTCAGAACTTTTTCCAGATGATCTACGGAAAATCGGAGTGAGTCAGCAGAACAAACAAAACAGTAAATAAGCCCATACCTGATGACGAATCGGTTCTTGGGCACAGCCTGCTCGTCACTGGTGGGCATTCTATTCCAGAGAGACTGCACTGCCAGGGGGTACTCGCCGCGGTCAAGACGACGCTCCTGCAATACCGGGTGTACGCAGTACGGTATACAGTTTACAGTTTACAGTTTACAGTTTACAGAACACTGTAATAGATACCGTATATGTATATGGTATAAAGGATAACAGATGGTAAGTGTACGGTACTAGGCATAGTATGTAGGAGTACAATATGAACCTTGAATGTCTGCCCGTCCAGCGTGCCCATGATCTCGAAGATTTCATAGTCACCCGTCTCGCCCTCGAGATCTGAAAAAAAATTGCGTAGACAACAATTTATAAATTTTTGCAGGGTGCCTAGAGTACGCAGCGTTTTCGACAACATTTCTCGGTCGTGTCATCTGACTGTGCTTTTTTCCGCGACCTCTTCACTGAGCGTGTGAACATTTTGTCGCCCTTCCACAAACACTTTTTTGTCTCCACCACGTGACGACAGCTCAATCTCAATTCTCTCCAAATCCCTCGATTTCGAACGCCGACATGACATGTCATATTCAATCATCCCTCAGATTATGCTGTTCGGCCATCATTCACATGCGATCCGCATTTTACAACATGGTCTTCCCCCCATCTCTCTCTCTCTCTCTCTCTCTCTCTCTCTCTCTCTCTCGCAGGAAGACACCACCCAAAAATCCGAGGGAACAGATGTTTGTGAGGGGCGGGTGCCAGTGTGTCGATCGATCAGCGGGAAATGATGGTGGGCTGTTGGCAAAACACAGACACGAACTATGCGACAAATGATGATGTATGGAGGAGGATCGGCGGCGAGGAGGATTCGTGCTCAACTACCACACAATACGTTCTGGACATGTTCAGGATACGTTTTGGATACGTTCAGGATACGTTTTGGATACGTTCCCCACCTTCTTTCCTCGCCAGCACTCGCTCGATGAGCTCTTCAGTGGTCGCACGGCGGTGCAGCTGAAAGGAAAGTGTTTTAAATTTGTTTTAATGTACAAGTTATGTTTTGTCCCAGAGTCGATAAGACGGTCGTCAAGTGCTTTGTACAAGAAGGTGCAGAATGAAAGTAGATAAGCAGGACAGGTAGATGCACGGATGATGCGTACCTGTATGAGTAGTCGGTTGTCGGGGTGTGGGTTGAAGTGGTGGAGGAAGACGGAGACTGCCTGTACATGCGCCTCATCGGGGGCCGAGATGGTGAGCGCGCGACGCGGGAAACACCTAGAGTCCTCTCCATCGCTCCACGATCACAAGCGCAAAACTTTACACTTTACACATATTCGATTGCTGTTTTTTTGAACATGTCTCATAACGTCATACACATGAGAAAAGAGATGAGTGAAGAGGAGATCTCAATTCACAAACAACGCGCGCACTCACCCCGCGGCGCTGGACGAAAGCGAGTCGAAGCTCATTTGTCGCCGAACATGCGCTCACCTGCAACTAGTAAGTAGGTAATAATGTTCAATTTCTTTAATAATGAAGCATCTCAACGGAAAGAGTAAGCTGAACATAAACGATTCAGTGAATATGACATGAACGAATTAGTAAGATGAGCAAGAACAAATTAGTAAAATGTTGTTGCATAATGCGATGCACAACAGTTCGGAGTGAAGGTCACCTGAATGGGAACTTTGCAAAATACAGAACATGAAACATAAAGGAGAACCCACGCAGTCATGGAGTGGATTTTTCAAGATCGCAACACAAACATCGAGAGAGAGAAGAGAGAGAGAGAGAGAGAGAGAGAGAGAGAGAGAGAGACATGGAAAATGGAGAAAGAGGGATTAGTCATCTCACCAAACCATCTTACTCAAAATTCAAAATTGTGACATTCTGCAATGGTTTCAAAAAAGACGTCATTTCCAACATAATTTCACAACATAGCAGTTGTAAACCACAATGCTTCCGGCCTTGACTGGACACTAAATTTGCAACAAATACAAATATGTATTTGTTGCAAATTCAGTACAAACACATGAAATGAACATTGATAGTGCTAAATTTAGTCATCACATCAGATATGCGTTGAATAAGATAAAGATGCAACTCGTATAAGAAGGTATGGGATAAGTCGGCGGATCGATTGATCTGCCACACTCGTTTGTCGAAGCAACGTGAGAGAGAGAGAAACCCACACAACCTCTCCCCTCCCTCCCTCCCTCTCTCCCTCATATGATTTCACGCAAAGCTGCCCGATGCAAGAAAACAGAGCACATCCGATATCCGATCAGAGGGTGGCGAGAGAGCGCGTGATCGGCGGAAAGGCAGGCAGCGGAGTGGGCGAGAGAGCGCGGGATGAGGAGAGAGCGTGAGAGCGTAGCTATTCTTGAGGGATCACACGGCATATCGATATCCGTGAGGGAGGAAGGGAAGGAGTAAGAGAGTGGGTGAAAGAGAGAGATTGTGAGTGCGACAGAGAGTGAGAGAGAGTGAGTAAGAGGGCGGATGCATGTTGCCTACTCTCGACGATTTTTTGATCACAGGGCTTATCGAAAGACACGTTTCAATTCAAACATTTATATCGAGTAAGTACTGCATATGTATATGTGAGAGATACCAGAGAACCGGAGAGATGAGAGAATTCGCGACTATGAGACAACGGCGAGAGGCAAATCGGTGATATAAAGGTGACAAGACGTGATCATCAAAACACAATGTACAAAAGCGCATCACAATGAGAGATCAGTGAGGGAGGGGGAAGGGGGCGGTGTCAGAGTGGGCGGGGCTACAACTTGTAGCAGGGATTGTCGAACGACGTTTTGTGCTGCAGTTGCTTCATCTTCGAGCCAATCGAGAGTTTGTGATCGAGTTGAAATCCGTAGTCGATCTTGTTGATGATAAATAGAACAATGATGCGCCACGCGGCAATCTGAAAACGAAGAGGTAAACAAGTAAAAAACCAACAAACAACTCACCGTATCCGCCTTGCTCTTTCCACTCATCGGGAACTGCTTGGCCAGCTGGCAGAGGCCTTCCGAGATGACAGACCAATAATCACGGTCGAAACCCTCTGGAAACATACACAGGTAAACAGTGTGTAAACAAGTAAACAAACCTTTCTCTTCCAACACGCCGTTCTCGCTTACGTAGCTGACGAGCAACGGACCAAGCGAGTCATCTGAAACATGGAGGTAAAGACGTGAATACACATAGTTTTGTGGATAGAAGTTACAGAAAACCAAATATCGCATGCCAAGTCGTACCGAGGGAGGCGGCTGTCTCGACTGCCATGTCGAGGATGGCCGAGATCGCCTCGGCGTGGCTCGCCGAAGTGGACGCGTGCCTGCAAGGCTACTGGGGTCATCCCTGTGTCACAACGCATTGCCAGTCGTTTTGTGTGCATGTGTTTGTTTGTTTGTCTGTGGCCAGCCCTTGTGGTGTACCGTATGCACTTGTTGTATAGTCAGGATATAGCGATTCTGGATAACTGATTGAGTATTTGTGGCCCTGCACTTATGAGCGTTCAGATAGTAGGCTGGTCATATTGGTCTGATTTCGATCAGTCAGTATATCTAGATACAGTGCGTTAATGTAGCCTGTATGCAGGATAATCGGCCGAAACAAGAATTTTGTTTCTCATTTATTTGTGAACCGTGCTTTGTCAATTCCCCATCGTTTGTCCACTCACCTCTCGAATAGTGTCTTCAGGCGACCGTCCCTCCTGGCCGCGTATTCCAGCACCCACTCTCCCGCCGCGGCAGACGGCGTGGAGGAAGCAGACGCCTTCCACGACTCGAAGCCCCTCTGCAATCATCTCTCTCTCTCTCTCTCTCTCGCTCTCTCTCTCTCTCTCTCTCTATTCCCCTCTCTCTCTCTCTCGCTCTCTCTCGCGCTCTCTCTCGCTCTCTCGCTCTCTTGCTTCTTTCTTTCTCTCTTTTTTCGTTGTCTAAGCGTCTAAGCGTCTAAGCCACCCAATTACTACGCTGTAATACCTTAATCAGTTTCTGCTGGTCTGCCGTCAGTGTGATTCCGTGGAAGGCGACTGTGAGGTGGGCAATGTCCCTGCAACAGTGCGGTGAGGGATAGTACGATATACAGTGTTGTAATGTCATACCAGTATCGTACTCTCGTCTTCAAACTGTTTCGAAATGTTTCTGCTTATGTAACACGGGACCCGGCAATAAAAATGTGCGGTACAGTAAATGTACTGTACAGTACTGTACAGGCTACAGTACCTGAAGTCGCTCATCCTGCGGTTGCTCCTTCGGGGCACAGCCTGGATGGCTGTCGAAACAGCCATCAACATCGCGTCGCCCAACGCAGACCGAGCGTCCATCTTCTGCAAATGAAAGCATTTCAGAAACGTTAGAGTTGTATTACTACAATCGTCATGATCTTGGTTTGTGACTGAGAACAATTGGTACAACAATATTCGTGTTACACAATAATAATAGTTTTACAATATTAGTGAACAAATAAAAAAACCTCTCTCAGGCGACGCATTTTCGAATGTGTTTTGGATGGTAGAAGTGAGAATAGGGAGTGATACTGATGCGGACAATAGAGAGACGTCTGTACTGGTGCCGTCTCCGGAGACTCTCTATGCCACTACCACTACTTTATGTGTCATAGAAAGAGCAGATATGCGAATACTATCCTTGAGTAAAAGACATATAATAAGCCATGCACTTTCACTGGGCAAAAGAAAAAACCCGTGATATGGAATAACAACAACATGTTTAATAATCGGGATGAGCAGATATTCTGTCTGAGAGAGAGGGAGAAAGGGAGGGAGAGAGAGAGAGAGAGAGAGAGAGAGAGAGAGAGAGAGACGGGCCGAGAGCCTTTCTCTCTTTGTGTGTGGCCACACTGCAGCTGCGTCTATTATGAGCGGCGGAGAAAAATATTCATAATATATGCTCAAGTGATGACGAGACAATTGGAGTGTGGACGGGTAGTGAAGGAGTCTGGGGTCTGGGGAAAGACAAGTTTCGTGTATCACTTTACTACACTCCCTGTAAGCCGAGCTTTCGAACAGGAAGAGGGTAAACAGATACGCCTCAAATGGGGTTAGAAGAAACGGAAAAGTCACAGAAGTAAGTTAGTCGAGTGCAGGCTAGACTCGGATGAAGGACTATTCCTGCACTAGACAAGTGGGAAGAAAGGGGAGTGTCTGAGTCCCAGGGCCCTCTCAGAATATCCAGCACATCATAATGTATACATTTGGCACGTCAATGTATGTACTATTCATTGAGAGAAGGTGAGAATGCAAAAATGCAATTCGCACACCTACTCTCTTTGACTACAAGAAACACGATACTTACGAGAAGGAATACTATTAATACTAACCTTTGGAGCAGAAACTACAATAACAAGTAAGACATTTGCGAGAGGAACCTGTGCGCTACTGGCAACTGAGTGGTAAAAGGGCGCGAATGGGCGGGAAGAGATATGCTATATGCAGAACTCAAATGTGGCAACGGAAATACTATATGCTGCAAACATTCATATATACCATACTGGCTGCACAGCATTTATGTCGCAGTCTACAATGACTGCACGTGGTATCTGATGGCTACTCACAAAAAAGAGGCCGGCTTTACCGCGATAACAACTACTGTATACTGTGATCGCCTGATTGTCAGGCTGAGGATAAGGAGCGAGACCGCGTGACCATGACTGGCAAAAAAATAACAGAATAACACTGACGACACAGAGAGCACTGAAGCTAGAACTAGATTGAACCAGAGAGACTACTCATAACACGTGTGTCACTGCTCCTGCTCTCACTTCTGCTCCGCTGCTCCCTTTTAAGACACGCCTGGGGCTACCGTAGCAATTGCATTAGCACCCCTACTGAAAGCTATTTCCAGGGGAAAGTGAGGGAGGTGTGTGTGTTTTCAATTTGCAATGGAACTCGCGCCGTCCGACATAATGAATAGAGAGCGCACCGGAAGAAAAGACACATGCAGAGCAGAGACAATGGAAGGAAGTGTGTTGCAGCGGACTGAACGTTCAAAGTAAAACGAGCACAACACAGAGAGGAGAGACCGCGCGGGCTTAGTCGCTTAGTGCGAGACAGAGATCGAGCACTTCTCACTAACAAAGTAACGCCCTCGTCGTCGTCGTCGCTTCCGGATTCATCCAGAACGATCAAACATCGGACTGAGCTGAGACAAAGAGCGGGAGAAAATCGGACTTATGAAGTACCAAGTGGACTCTGTCATGTGAGTGAGTCACGAGAGAGAGAGAGAGAGAGAGAGCGGACACACAGGTCTAATTCACTCCGCTCGTGTCACCGGATGATGAGGCTCCGGAGAGAGAGAGAGAGAGAGAGAGAGAGAGAGAGAGAGAGAAGGAGAGACCACAATCACACCCCTATTAGATTACCGCAGCAAAAGCCAGGATGGGTGGGTGTGTGCCTAATTCCGGCCCCGTTCTCCCGTGAGATGCAATCAAAGGCATGTCGGTGACGTAGTGAGATGTCACCCAGATGTTTAGTGCTGCACCACCACGCACAATACTCTGAGAATATTCACGTTGCGCTTAATGGAGCGAACATCTAGGGGATCTCGAAAATTACGGCATATAAATGTGGTGGAAGAACCCTTTCACTGAGATTGTAAGCATAGATTTACGCAAATTGGGATAAGAAGCCTCGCATTCCTACGGTTCAACAAAACAGTAAATCCTCTAAATCTCAGGGATTTCGATATCTGCCAGTCAGGACTCACCTTCAATCCTATAGCCATAGCAGAAGCCAGAAGTATACAGTGAGAGTGAGAGTGAGAGTGAGAGTTTTTCCGCCTCAATTAGCGTCGGGACTACGACGCTGACAGTGTCCGATTTCTCACCGTCAATCCTCCCGTCAGAAAAGCAGAGCGAATCGGGAAGAGAGTGAGGAACTTCGAGAGGGTCAGACGAGAGGGGAACACGAGAGCGTCGTCTCTTCGACAAGACGAAGTGTGTATTTTTATCACTAAGAGTGATGTGAAATGATGTAATTGCCACAGAAGTCAGGCTAAATTGGGAGATTGGGACGCGACGCGAGAACTCCTGATACATCGCTCGCCATCTTACGCTAGGATGCACAGAGATAGAGAGAGAGAGAGTTGAGAGTTCACCTCTTCAATTTCAATCACATGCTTGTGTTCTTGTGGTCAGAAGATGGAGTTGTAGTAGTTGAGAGGAGACAAGCCGCGAGACTGAGTCGTTGCCCTTTCAAATCACACGTCTAACACCCCTTGTTATGCATGCAGCGACACATGACTGAACCACTTAGACTACTGGTATTTGCACGTTGACTCGCCACCGCCACGCAGCCATATACATGGAGTGGGAGATGATTCGTGATGAGGAACGAATAGGAAATGAGTGATAACGGTGTACACACAGAGGAGGGATGAATGAGCGAGTGTCTGCGTCACTACTAAGTGACTATGTGTGAATGTGTGGCTACATCACATTATGGAGAGGGAGAGAGAGAGAGAGAGACTGTGCGAATGACAGCCGGAATAGCAGGTTCATAGACTAGAACGAGCACTTCCCTTTGCAGAGTTGTCAGCTGCAGCAAGTGAATATTGGAGGAACGAATCCAAGCATCCCAGCCACTATTCATCTCTCTCTCTCTCTCTCTCTCTCTCTCTCTCTCTCTCTTGTTCCGCGCGGGTTGGAAGCACACCACTAAATCATCCCTCTCAAACATCCTCTTCCAGAGATAGAGAGAGAGAACGCATATCATGGATTACGCGTAGTTGCTTCACTAGAAACACCACAACTCATTGTGAAAAGGAGTTGCAAAGAAGACAATGGGTCTTGGCGTGGAAACGAGTAACAATGAGGTGAACTGAAGGATAGACCTTTGGACTGGGGTGCATGACAAGCACAGAAGACTAATAAGGGGAAGTGAACCCGGAAGAATGTTGGCGGAAGCAACAGCTTGTCTGCTGGTGACACTTCCGCGCGAGTGTGTGTGTGAGGGTGGCTGCGCATTAGACACGCTCCAACGAAACACGTGCGTTTCGAAAACTCGTGTCCCTTCCTACCGTAGCTTTCTCCATTCACTCCACGGAAGAATACCCACTCTCTCACCTTGTCGCGGCGACACAGTCGGAATGGCAGCTTCATAGGGAACACTTGACGATGGGGGGATTCAGAAGGACCAGACGACGGCGGACGATCGACGTGCAATAATATCTCGCAGCTCGTCGGCCTCTCTCTATCAATTATGCAGTGGCTCGAATAGTGAATGGGAGACGACTCTGCCACTCCCGAATACACAGAGCTGCTCGCAACTGCCGCAGGAGACCACACAAAGTCTTTGTTGCCGAAGATTGGTCGAAGCAACTCTCGAAACTCACCCGCTCACCACCACAACAACGTCTTTATGGTCCGTGAGCCAAGATGAGTGAGGGGGGGGGGGTAGGGGTTCCGTCCGGCGGCCGGAAGCGAGCAGTGGGTGAATTCCACGCACGACACCGGATGGGCCCATTCATATATCTCACACCCAGACAATGCCACGCAATTTCGGACGAACGGTGGTGGTGATTTAGTAGTAACGCCAGCACGGCACATAGCACATTCCATTCAAAATGTGACTCACCAAGCGACGCAGCGACATGCAAGAAGACTGGGTCTATTATCATGTCATAATCAAAGCTATCGTCTTACCTCCTCCCCAGGCAAAACATAAACAAGACCATTAGAAGACGAGGGTGCACTATGAACTATGAGACTAGGAGTGACAAGGCAGTTGACACAAGGCTACAGTAGTAATCTGCTAGAATAAGTCGGATATGAATTATGATAGACAAGGTGAAATGAGTGTTACAGTGTGTTTGCATAAGTTGTAATATGAACACGAGCGTTTACTAGACAGACAACAATTAAGTATGCTCCGAATCCGAGAAAGAGAAACACTCTGTCTGCCGCCTTTCGACCACAATAATTAGAAGACGGGTTCCTATCGGGCGAGGTATCAGAAAAGCGAGAGAGAGAGAGAGAGAGAGAGAGAGAGAGAGAGAGAGAGAGAAAGAGAAAGAGAGAGAGAGAGAGAGAGAGAGAGAGAGAGAAAGAGAAAGAGAAAGAGAAAGAGAAAGAGAAAGAGAAAGAGAAAGAGAAAGAGAAAGAGAAAGAGAAAGAGAAAGAGAAAGAGAAAGAGAAAGAGAAAGAGAAAGAGAAAGAGAAAGAGAAAGAGAAAGAGAAAGAGAAAGAGAAAGAGAAAGAGAAAGAGAAAGAGAAAGAGAAAGAGAAAGAGAAAGAGAAAGAGAAAGAGAAAGAGAAAGAGAAAGAGAAAGAGAAAGAGAAAGAGAAAGAGAAAGAGAAAGAGAAAGAGAAAGAGAAAGAGAAAGAGAAAGAGAAAGAGAAAGAGAAAGAGAAAGAGAAAGAGAAAGAGAAAGAGAAAGAGAAAGAGAAAGAGAAAGAGAAAGAGAGAGAGAGAGAGAGAGAGAGAGAGAGAAGAGAGAGAGAGAGGACGTTGAAAATAGAGCTGGAGATGTACTAGATAAGCTAGAATGCGTTCACAGCATCCAACACATAGTGTTCTCCTGACAATTGGATCTCACCAGTATTCTCTTTCATCATTCGCTACAGTCATCTGCACACACACGAAAAGGAACATTTCATAACATTGTGGTATTCTGGACCACGAAACACGAGTCAAGTCAACATGAACATAGCATATACAAAGATCTAGGATTGCTGGCCGGCCATAGAGTAAGCAAAGTTTGACAGGGAGGGTAAATGAGAGAGGGGGGCTAGTTAAAACAGTGGGAGATATTACATTTGCACGTGTTCGAGTGTGCAGCCTGAGAGATATTGGAATGTATGCAGATGAATCGCTAATCGGCAGACTGGCAGAAAAAAGAGCTGCTCTGCCGGGATAATCTTCCTGCCTGCCTGCCTCACTTATCCCCCTCGAAAAGAGAGTGTTTCGAACTATGTGATCTCGAAATGTCTCGAAGCTCAGTTTAACGTGAATCAAAAAAGTGATGTCAGTATACGGCAACACGGAAAGGTTGGGTGAACGATGACGACTATGGATCTAGACGGTCGGAACGGTTGCGCTTGGAAATATATAAATGTCTTGTGAGGTGGCGAAGAGACTGCCTCTTCCCTTATTCCTACTCGTCCATCGTAGATGTTCATTCACGAGGTGCAACCGAATCTCAGCCATCCATCATTCATGCCCAATCAGGGCACAATGAATGAGTGAGCGTCCCACGCGGCGACACAGAGAGAGAGAGAGAGAGAGAGAGAGACAGACAGAGAGACAGAGAGACAGAGAGACAGAGAGACAGAGAGAGACAGAGAGAGATAGACAGAGAGAGAGAGAGAGAGAGAGAGAGAGAGAGAGAGAGAGAGAGCTGGGTGTCACTCAAGAACGCTGTGCTGGACATAAGATTGTGTCCATTGTCTAGCATAAACACAATAAACAATGAAAGCAATTTCACATAGTAAGCAGAAGACACTGCAGAATGAAATGAAAGAAGGATGAGGATGAGACATACCCACCACAGACCAATAGGGTGAATATGCGCCTAGCTAATTGAATTGCAGGTGAGATGGAAGGAGCCAGAGCACTTAATCACATCCTGGCACGCAGTTTTTGCCCGGCAGAACGACATGACCGCATGACCGCAGAAATTGTTGCAGAGTAGAGTGTGGGGAGGAGGAGAAGGAGCAGGAGAAGGAGCAGCCGAAATTGCCTGTCGCAACCTGGCGTGACGTCGCAAAAACGAAAAGTGGACTCAACACACACACAATGAAATTTCACTGCAGGAAAAGGAGAGCTGCAGGAAAACCGGCAAACATGTGACTGGTGACTGGTAGAAGAAATGAGTGTGAGATGGAACGGATTAACACGATGGAACGGATTAACAGAAAACACGTGCTTCGCTGATTCGAATCAATTAATCGCAATGTTTGTATGAGGCAAATCTACAAACTGTACAAGCAAGAAGATAAATAGAAAACTGATAACGATCCGCTAACGATCGTAAATCGAAATAATCATCGGTAGACTATTTTATAGTGATAAATTAAGACATATTTGAAGTAGATGTATAGAATACAGCTCAAGAATTGCATTTCTAGAAGTAGATGAAGGAAATGCTATATAGCGATTAAGCGAAGCCAAGATATTAAAACGTTAAAGAGCATGACTGCAGAAAAGGGTACGGTATTCCGTATTCAATCAATATCATTAGCGAAATAACGTTTACTCATAGGACGTGATATTTGCATTCAATTTCTTTTCAAATTCAAATTCAAATTCAAATGTTTATTTGGAATCGACACGTACAACACGAAATCACTCATTAGAACCTAAGATGGTAGTATAGATTTTTGCGCCGAAGGAGAGATGCAGGTTTACTAATCGGGCTCTTGCATTTCCATCCATAGAGGGCATTCGTCTTGCGGACCATACCATTGAATCAAGATTGACGTAGATGTTGATAGTCGATCGATATCCATCGATAATCCGAATCCGCGGCGATTCCAGTAACAAACTGACCGCAAGGAACGATATCAACTCCACTGAGTGCCAATAGTGATCCGATCCTCGAGCTAGCGTTGCTGACTTCCATGTGGGCTACTCCGCGCGGGCCCAGCGTTTCTCACGGAGGATTCCAGAACTTGCGGCGGCGACGGCCGGGGGTGCAAGAGATGCACCCGACCGGCCGCCATGACGAAAAAAAGAAAGAAAAATCAATCTCTTTTCTATAGCCTAATTGAGAATTACTACATGACAGAAATAATCTTGAGAGAGATCATGAGAGATTAGTGCTTCATTTAATCCTTTCACATGTCTATGTAAATATTGGGGTGTCTCACAAATGAGTGGCTCAAAAACGAAATACCAATTCGCCAAAAGCACGTAAACAATCGAGATAGAGAGAGGGAGAGACAGAGAGAGAGAGAGAGAGAGAGAGAGAGAGAGAGACGATATATAGAGCCAAATATAGAGCCACCCACGAGTTCCACTTCGTGCCAATTCTCTTATTGAACTCGTGTCAGTCGGATCACGAAAAAGTGATCCGACTGACACGAGTTCGAAAACAAGACACGCGACACGTGACCATGCGAGGGAGTGAGAAATGCTACACTCCCTCTCCCTCTCTCTCTCTCCCTCCCTCCCTCTCTCTCTCTCTTTCTCTTTTTCTCTCTTTCTCTCTCCCTCTCTCCCCCCTTCTCTCGTTCTCTCTCTCTCCCCTTCTCTCGTTCTCTCTCTCTCTCTCCCTCCCTCTCACTCTCTCTCTCTTCCTCTCTCCCTCTCTCCCTCTGTTCTTCTCTCCCTCTCTCCTTCTCTCCCTCTCTCCCTTTCTCTCTCTCTCCCTCGTGTCCTCTCTCTCTCTCCCTCATGTCCTCTCTCTCTCTATCCTGAAAAGTGGCATTATTACTCATCGCCCTAATATCCAGTTTGTGCAAGGGTGCTTCAGAAGTTTGTTAGTGAGGAGAACGTTTGCAATGATATCTGATACACCCTCCCCCCGTTCCTAAACAGTGTTTCTCTCCCAGCGCTTAGCTCCTTTTGGTGTACCACCGTATGCTTGTATAGTCAGGATAAAACGATTCTGTATAAATGATTGATTGACCTTTTCTCCCAGCCTCCTTCGACCTCCTTCTTCGACCCCCTCCTCAGAGTGAATCTCTTGAATCGGGGAGGGGGGGGATACCTTTACCTTTACCTCTCTCCCCCCACTCACCTCTCTCAACTTGTGCTTCAGTCTGTACAGCACCCGCAGCTTGGACGGCAGCGGAGTGAGCACTGGCATCGTCCCATACCGAGTGTACATCGCACTGAAACGTATCGTTGCAGCGAAACGAATCCAGTAAAGAAACGTAAAGAGCCGTGTGGGACAGGAGTAATCGGGCGAATTGTGGTCGTCGAAGTAATTGGGTAAGAGAAAACAAGCAATAACGAAACGCCGTCGCCGCGCATAAAAGAAGGGGAAAGACAAACGGTCGGCAGATAAAGGGACCAAGAGGAAGATGGAGAGAGAGAGAGAGAGAGGTTGGGAGAGAGGAAGAAAGAGAGAGAGAGGAAGGGAGAGAGGAAGAGAAAGGGAGAGAGGGAGACGGGCGTATCTGCGGCTCGCATCTCTGTGGGAATGGCCTATCATCACTTGACGAGGCATCGACAATCGAGCCGACAAGAGAGGAAGAGAGAGAGAGATAGAGAATGAAATGCACGGATGACGTCAGAGACACGTATTCGTGATATTGGTGTCCATCAAACATGGAGAGGGGTAAGAGGAGAGAGAGAGAGAGAGAGAGAGAGAAAGAAAGATTTTCATTGAAGCATAGCTTCAACGTCGCTCCGCAGATTCTGCCATCATGAGACTAGCTAGTGCCTCAAGAACTAATAAGAGCGCGCGAGAGTTCAATGGACTAATGTAATATTCATATATAATCCGCGCTGCGACGGCGGATGTCGCGAAATCCGACTTATCACAGAAATATGACATGCCAAGTACTTCCGGTATTTAATAGTCTACTTCCCTACTTCATCATTTTCTCCATTTCAGAAAGCGCGTGACTTAAAAGAGAGAGAGAGAAAGAGACCATATCATATTATATGGATGAAATTGGCGAGCATAAGCATGCGTACTGCGAAGCAACATACTGAGAGTATTTTAATCACTCTCCAGCAGCACTCATTCATATTTCGGGGCGGAACAATGTGAAAGTGACAGCAGGTGATAGTGACAGGGTGACAGCTATGTTTCCCTTTTGACACGTGCAGAGAAAATACAAGGTGCAAGCCCAAAACAAGGCATACCATCTGTCTCACGTGTAAACGCAGAAGTTATAGTCATCGTCGTGTCGCGCAAAAAAAACACATAGAGTACTACGCAGTTACACACTTTTCACCCACGCTATGTATAGTCATGGTGATATAAGTTCAAGGTGCAACATAGCAACATAGTTTATAGGGAAGGGAGACGCGTGAACGCAAAAAGCCACCAGCGCTATGTATGCATGCGTGTTGAAAATTGGAGCGGGTATGGCGTGCGATTTCCTGCTTCTTTCTCGCCGCGATGTGTCCTCGACTCGAAATCACACTAAACACGCTAGAGCAGGCAGCCAATCGAGTGAGGCAGTCTACTTGTTGATACGACACTTAGGTTGTGACACTATTCGGAGAGTGAGAACACACAACACAATACGATCATCCAATCACACTGAAACCTGAAACAATCAGGCACGAGTCGCGAGAAACAGCAAAACACATGTCAAAACACACCGAAATCGTCGAAACTTATTAATTTCCACAGCTCTCATTTGAAACTCTCATTTCGCCATGGTCAGAACAAAACGTAAACAAGAGAGAGAGAGAGAGAGAGAGAGAGAGAGAGACTATCATAAACAAGAAGCGCTTCGGAATTCTCCCCCTTCTCTTTCAACATCACAACACCTATCATTCCAATTCCTCCTCCCTCTCTTTTCATCGCATAGGAGAGAGAGAGGGAGAGAGAGAGAGAGATGGCGGAATAATAAGGACATACAGTGGAATACACACACACACGCACAAACAAACACGATATTACGTATACGGAAATAGAGGAGTTTTCCCCGATGCCAGACAGGAGAGACAGAATGGAAATGAAATGACGACGCCGGAAATCAACAACGGTGGCGTAGCAACGATTCGGGTGGGCGAGAGAGAGAGAGAGAGGGAGAGAGAGAGAGAGAGAGAGACGCTAATTAAAAATCGGCGAAAAATTCACGGGCGCGAGGTTGGTCTACTGTCTCCCCCTTCCTCCCTCTCCTCCTCCCTCTTTAATCGACGCCTTTTCCTGTACAACAAACCCAATTAGTGCATATATAACGCACAAACCGACATTCTATTGCGACCACGCAAGACCACCCACGAAGCCGCCACGTCATATAGTATTCTTTATATGGCTACATATGATACAGAAATGAGACAATCAGAGGCGTGTCAAAACATAGAAACATGGTGAATCTCAAATATAAATCGAAGAAAGTCAACAAATAAAGGCCGTCTGATATGGGGGCGTTCAATAGACAAACCTCGATAAATATAGAGACAATCTGAGCCAGGGACAATCTACTTGAACTCACTGATACATCCTCTAAGGACGCTATGGATAAAGACGCTATGGTTGAATTCGACAACAGGAAGATCATCTAAGGATCATCTCAGATGGTCTCGCCTTGCAGAGTCACTGGGGGCACGAGGAGATCCTTCCTCGATTGGATCAGGCGCAGCTCAATGTGCGCGCGAGAGTTGCTGTCCACTTGCTCTGAAATAGAATGCAATCTCTTTCTCCCTCTCTCCCCCCTCTCTCAGTCTCTCTCCTTCTCTATCACTTTCTCCCTCCCTCCTCTCTCTCTCTCTCTCTCCTTCTATCTCTCCACTCACTCTGCGCATAGTCCCTGGTCCTCTTGATGAGTGCTTGCAGGCTGCCTAGAATCTTGCCCACTGCCTGGCTCACGTCTCCTGAATATCCATTTCCTGTCTGATTTTTTTTAAATCTTTGAATCTTTTTTGAAAGTTGAAACTGAAATTCATTTCTGAATATCCATTGCAGTCAATATGTCTCACCGTAATTACATAAGTGTAATGAGCAATACACAATCGACACGTTTAGACGTGAGTATTTCTATATTTTCTAGCTTATTCATGCTTTATGTTGCACAAACAATCTACATGAGCGAGCTTTTTTAAAAATAACTGCGATCTGTGAACTCCTGAAGTACAAATAAACTCTGTTTCGGTCGGTCGTTAACATCGGTTTTAGATTCAATCAATGTCATATTTGAAAAAGAGTATTATAATCCAACAAACACCGGCCTTATTAATACTGCACAAATCACAAAATGATACTGACAAACGCATAAATTACTTCCTCTATAAAACCGCTACACAAACACTACAGAAATCGCAGTACATTGAAATAATGTCACGGACTGAATTGTTCAAACATAAACAACACAATCCGTTCTGTAAACTCATACACACCTTTAATCGCATTGGTGTAATACTATATATATGGTAGTGCCGCAATCAGAGTTAGAACACTTTATCCAGAAATGATCGCCTGCGTACTTCTAATCACCGTCGTAGCTGTCATCGCAACTGGTAAGCGACATTCGCGCTTCTTCGATGCATTTTACCATTCAGAAGTTCATGCAACGCGAATTCTGGATAAACCTTTGACTTTGACTTTGAATTCAGAAGTGATCGACGCCGCGAATCGAAAAGCCGCGTACCGACAATTGAGGAATGTTGAATAAACCGTAAATGTTGAATCAGAATTGAGAGTAATGTGCTACATGATTCGAGAAAAGTATTGTGATTCTGATTATGTATACGTTGAACGCAGGAACCGCCGAAGACGGTTCCTGCGTTTATCTATTCTCCCAGCGCTAGTCGAACACCTCTCATGCTATGTGTACATGAAAATGCGATTCTGGGTAAACATTTGGTAAACTTTTGTCAAGTGAATCTCTCTCACCCACCATTGAATTCGTCGAGCCAGACGATGAGTAGACTGGCGAACACGTCTCCCGTTCCCACAAACTGACCGGGCAGGCGGGGGAAGCGGAAGCGGTGGCGGATGCGGGACGGACCATCTGAGAGAGGACATCTCTCTCTCTCCCTCTCCCCCCCTCTCTCCCCCTCTCTCTCTCCCTCTGCCTCTCTCCCTCTCTCTCTCTCTCTTTTCTCTCTTTTCTCTCTTTCTCCATCTATCTCTCTCTCTCCCCCTCTCTCTCTCTCTCCACTCACCCCGGACACTCGCATAGCATACCAGCTCGCTTTCCGTCGCCTCCACTCCGCTCGTCACCACAACCACGCGCACACCCTGTCAGACAATCGATAAATCAATCAATCAATCAATCGATACCTTGTCGTGCAGTTGATCCATGGCGGCCAGGCAGTCTGCCTCGTTGTTGATCTGCTTTCCCGTCAGCTCACTGCAAAAAAGTTGGTAAGTTGGTTTTGCATCGCTAAATGGAGAAGAGGAGAAGTAGATCATGAACCCGCCCCACCCCAGCTCGAATGCGTTCGGAGTGACGACGTCTGCCATCGGGACGATAACGTCACGGTAGATGGGCAGCAGCTCCCGAGGGGTGTACTGTATATGGTCCATTCAGTTTCCTTGAGCAACAATTGAGAAATGCGTAATGTGATCACCACACTAAGTAGCAAATATTACAGTAAATACATTCAGTAGACTTGAATGTATAAGAAAAAAATGAAAAAAAACACTCACGTATCGCCCGTGGTCGCCCATCACAGGATCGCAGACTGAAATGAGAAGACTATCCTCTTTCTATCTCTCTCTACCCTCTCTCTCTCTCTATTTCTTTCTCTCTCGATTTCTCCCTCTCCTTCTTTCTCCCCGTCCCCCCCCCCTTTCTCTCTCTCTCTCTCCTCCCTCCCACTCACCGAACAGCGTATCCTTGTTCTTTGCCTTCAGATCCTTGACGATACCCGCAATAGCCTCCAGGAAAACCGTGCTGCCACAGTAACCTGAAAAGTCTCTATTCTCTATCTACCTCTCACTCCTTCTCTTTCGGGAGAAATAGTGGTTCAATCAAACTATCAAACCCTCTGCTCTGACCAGTGAGTATGTGTGTGTAGTCGTTGATGTTGTTGAGCTTGAGTCCCTCGTACAGGTCGTTGAGCTCCGCGTCGTTGAGCCGCTGGCCCTTCACGTGCTCGTATCCTGGAAATGAAGACGTCACATGCATCTAGATGGAGAAGCAAAGCAACCAAACACAGCCAGGCAGCTCATCAGGGTCATCTCACACGCTAGATTCCAATACAAAAAAGAGTGAATAGTAACTCTCACATTGCGTAGTGTACGAATAATTGAAGTCATAGGTCTAAGGTCATTCAGAATGAACATATTGTTAGTTTGTTAGTATCCAAATAACTTCTATGACTCTTTGGCTACGTCTACGTGTGTGTCAATCACTTGCTGGCAGGTGTCCGAACTCGACTGTACCGGCATGGTTGCTGAACTGCACACTGTTCACGAAATCCACCTCGAAGCCGTTCACCTAAACACCAAATATACATCTACAACATCAAGCTTCCAACATACTAAATGTATAACAATCTTTCTACAAGTATATGTATAACAATATTTTTACAACGTTACTACATTGCAGCGGACATTTTATCAGCTATAGAGAATTAATGCGATAACCCGACTCGCCTGTAGCGGGAAGACGCTGGCCTTGTTGCCGGCATATCCGTGCACGACATGACTCTGCAATCCATCAATCAATAACCGTCAATCGATATCGATCAATACCTGAATGGAGAGCACGCGCTTCTCGCGCTCCTTCAGCAACGCCGCCTCGGCCATAGCTGCAAAACCAAAATGTGAACATTCCAAACGAAATGCGGCAGTAAACCAGTTCTCACAGCACATCAGCGGTCAGAATGCGTGAACATAAATACAACACGAATCGGATTGTGACCGCGCGCCGGTTGCAAAAGTGCATAATGCGTCAACAAAATTCCGAGCAGCCGAGATCGGCAGCGTACAGTGAGTGTGTGTGCGGTCACTATACACGCTCACGCACACTGTCCACAATCGATTGCCGTGTTTTCATTGACACATAGCAGATATCGGGGCAAAAGCAAGAGAAGAATATGGCAGCGCTTGGCAAAACCCAAACCACGCTCTCGGGCAAGTGTCGTATGCTGCAAGGCACACTATTTATCGAACCTCACACTCGAAAGGCGATAAGCACACTGAACACAACAACACTATTTTCTTTAAAAAAGTACTTGCGTAGAGAGATGAACTTTGTCTTAACCCAATGCAGCAAAAGCACATGCATAAAACGTTTACAAATACTAACACAAACCTGCACCTCTCTCTTCTTTTTCTTTGTCTCTTCTCTCTCCTATTTTTTTTACTAACTCCTTACTCTCTGTTTGTTCCGTTGTGGTCGCTTGTTAGCAACAAAAAACAAAACATTTCAGTATGCGCAGGTTTGTGTTAGTATTTGTAAACGTTTTATGCATGTGCTTTTGCTGCATTGGGTTAAGACAAAGTTCATCTCTCTACGCAAGTACTTTTTTTAAAGAAAATATATGTGCTTTTGTTAAATTTCATAGAAATTTTTATACGTGCTGAATTATAACTATTCATCTGGATTATATCTCAACTAATCTATCTATCTCCTTCTGTTCTCTCTCTCCATCTGTTTTTTTTCTCTCCATCTGTTCTCTCTCTCTTCTCTCTCTCTCTCTCTCTCTCTCTCTCTCTCTCTCCATCCCTCCATTTCTCCCTGCCCTTCTCTCTCTATATCTGCCATTCTCTCTCTATCTCTGCTCTTCTCTCACTTCTTCCTTTAATGCACAACAGTCCACAATGTATTCAGGGATCGCCGTTACGTTTCACAAAACGTTTTTGTTAACATATTTTCTCATTACCAGTCGGTGTCGCGCCTACTGCGTTCTTCCTCCTGGTTATAGTTGGCGGTGTCAAAACAATGCAAACCCGGCGCGCATTAGACGCTGGCGGCGGCGGGGCGGACTACACGCAAAGTGCAAGTTGGGAAAAGTCGGTGACGGGAAGGACACGAAACACGCTGGCCTTTCGCCTAGTGCGAGCACGAGATCGCGCATAACTTCTTTCACAGAAGAGATACAAAGATGCCACCGACCAATGATTTGGCCTACGGAACGGTGCGAATCTAACTAGCATGAATTGGATGAGTTCCCATTATTGCTAACATGACCTTTGGATATCGCTTTTTGAAAATTCTGGCGCTAGCCCTATCCTAAGCCAAAAGAGAGGGCGCTGCGCGCCCTCTCTAATTATTCAAAATATACTGGAATCAGTTTTCATGAAAAAATGTAAGTAAATATATTGGTGGTCTATTCTCGTGTGCTGGCAATAGCGAGCGCGCAATCAAACATACTGCAGTCGGGTGTCGGAAGCGGCAGAGACATAAGCACACTCGAGCCTCGGGCCAGCCTCTAACCACAACCACATAGCCCTCCAATAATCCTGGTTCTCCTCTTCATCTTCCTCCTCCTTCACACACAACATCACCGCCAATCCATAACAAAGCGACTCGCATATACTCACTCTCAATGCACGGCGGGTCGAAAGCGGTGTGAAAATGAGAGTGGGCGGAGTCAAGTCAGATTCTGAGATTTGAATTCGAATTTTGGCGGGAAAACTCGTAGTTTGCTTTTTTTATAGTTTATTCAATACAAATGTTGTTTTTATAATATAATTAATAAATTTTCGTCCGTTAATGGATGCGCACATACCTAATGAGTGTTTCTATGCCCAAGTTGTGCCTTGTTTCTCGTTTCTCGCCGAAATGAACAACTTTTTCTGAAATTTCGCGAATTCGCCTCGGTCATTGTCTCATTACCTTTCTTCACGTATTCTATTTTCTTCAATTTTTCGTCCGTTAATCGATCAAGACATACTCACTGAGGGATACACTCCAATTGGTATAAGGGGGCGGGGCCTAGGGTGGAGGGGGCGGGGCTTAAGAGGGAGAGAGTCGTTTACGACCGAGACTCGCGAGCAGACTGTCAGTTATACAGCCGCACGTGTGACTCGTCCTAAGAGTCAGTTCTCACCAGATACTTGATTTTCACATTTTAAAATTGCGAAATTCTCGTTTCATTGAAAAATGAAATTTCGCAGAATGGTCACATATGATATATCATTCAAAAGCAAATTTATTCACGATATCGAAAAACACACTCTTACGCGACCAAAATATCTCAACTAAAACAATATATGAATAAAACTATAACAATATGTGCAAAACATGTTTGAAAAAATACAAATATGTACAAAAGTGATAAAAATCTACTTGGTAGACGACTTCTGGAATGGAGCCATAGTGGCGAGGTAGTCGTTCACCCAGTCCGCAGAGAGCATGTCAGCCTTGACAGTGCTCTCCAGCCTCCTCTGCTGCTCCTCGATCGCGTCCAGGATAGCTGCCCTCTGTCGGCGCATGTTGTTCCGTGGGGGCTTGTGCTCCAGAGCCCACGTCCGTACGAGAGCACTGTAGAGGTGCACCTGCCTCTTGATCCGGGTCACCGCGTAGTGGAGACGAGGCCGGTGCCCATCTGTAAAATACCGGTTGGTAGGCTAAAATCATCCATTTTACTGACCGAATAACGTGTGAGCGCGTTGTTGTAGCCTTCCGCAACGTTGTTGGTCCGGTGGCGGAAGTTGCCTCGCTGGGACCACATGCTGTTGAAGACTTGGTAGTCAGCTCATCTCCCAGGAAAACTGCGGCACGACAGCGGGCGACCCAGTGAGCAACCTCGGGATAGTCGTAGCGGCAGAGGTCCTGTAAGTACTGGATCACTGTAATTTAACAGAAGGGACGTACCGCAATCATCTCGTGTTGTCCAGTGTTGGGATAGCCGCAGATGTGCTTGTCAACGAGGGCGGGGGCGTCGTGTAGTCCGGGGTCAGAGAAGAGCCAGAAGCCTAGCTCCTTGTTTATGTGGTGGTACGCAAACTTGGGTCGAGGTAGAATCGGCGGAAGGTTCATCTTCTTCCGCTTATCGTTCTTAAAAAGATGAATGCAACTAATAACATGTTCAGTACGCCTACCTCATTCTGGTGCTTGCGATAAATCGCATAGCACTTCACACAACGCAGATCTTTATCGTTGTTGGCCAGAGAATATTGACAGGACTTTCCGGGGAATACAGTGGAATACCAGCGATAGATAACCTTCTTCCCGACTTGGGAATGGTCGATGTGAATGGGAAGGATGGCGTATGGAAATGACATAGTAGTGAGTGAAGATGTACTGCACTCGATTCGCTTTTGTATCAAACACATCAATAGCCTGCAGTAACAGCTTCTGGCATATCAAATGACATACCCATTTACAGTACCGGGGGACATGCAGTCTTGTTGATTAGTAATTGGACTGCGTCTGACCGCATGATGCTAGAGGAAACAATGTAGCGATAAGCTTGTCAAAATACTTCACAAAGTCATCAAGAAACATTAAAAGGGTCTCATAATAACATATGAGACAATTAAAAACAATATTTTGTAAACTTACAATATTTTGTAAGAAATAGTGTAACTTTGGGCGTATGCAGCTCTTTTGTAATTGAGAAATCAGCTTTGATTTTATGTGCATCGTCTTTCTCTCTCCGAGACGAGTAAAATGACGTCTTCCTTTTTCAAATTGGACCATTTTAAACGAATTCAGTATCGCCACCCGGGCTGGAATTGGCAGCTTCACAGGGGTGATCACGAAAATCCGCCTTCCTCTCCTTCCTTTTACGATCCCCCCTATGGCAGACTGCCATGCCTTGGCAGCCTGCCATTCTCCTTAGCCCCGCCCCTTATACCACTCTTATACCATTTGGACGAAGACCCTCACTGAGTGTGTCTGTACTCTATTTGCGCCCTCGCTTTCTTTCTCAGACGAAATGAACCGCTTTTTCTGCGATTTCGCGCGCGCACCTCGGTCATTTTTCAATCATAGTTCTTCACGCATCGTGTTTTCTTCAATTTTGCGTCCGTTATTAGATGCATACACAATCAGTGAGTGTGTCTGTACCTAATTTGCGTCATCTATCTCGTTCCTAGTCGAAATGAACTGAGTTTTCTGTGTGTTATGACCATTATAGCGTGTTATGACCATTATAGGTTACTTCGGCCGAACCTGCAATCGGCACACACTTCATTCGGAAGGTGAGTCGATTGAAAAAGGAACGCCGAACGAATGAGAGATAGAGATAGAGAGAGAGGGTGAGAGAGAGAGAGAAAGAGAGAGAGAGAGAACCGAATTTGAAAAAAAGTCAATTGTAGTAAAACGTTTTTAGGATCGTCGTCATGCACTGAACAACAACGACGATCTGAAGCCGCTCTACTTTCCAAGAAAACCTTCACCAAATAAACTTACCTGTTGTTTTTGCCTTGTTTACCAAGTAAACTTACCTGGTGTCTTTGTTGAAAAGGGTCTGAGTGGTTGTTTGATGATTTATTCTCATTGATTTATTCTCATATGTTGCACATGCAATGTTTTTTTCCTATGAAGTTATAATTGTGTTCTGCATACACTGCGATACTTGCTCCCTACTCGCTGCTCTCGCCCGGCGGGAACATTGTCGCGCACTTGCCTCACGTCGCAACTAGCACTCTTGGTGTAGTGGATAGCGCGTCGGCCTGCTGCCGTCACGCTCGCGGGTTCGACTCCCGCCCCGAGCAGGGTTTTTTGCCAGCATTCTTACACCGTTTCTAATCCTATTTCAACGTTCGACTCGCCGTGAATGTTTGATCATGATCACATAGGCAATCAGTGAACGCAATCAGCTGATAGCGTCGCCACTCTCTCTCGCACCAACGCAGCGTGCTGTTTCCATGAAAAACGCGCCCATTTCACACCGATGTGTCGGTATCGGGCAGTGGGACATGCGCTTGCGAGTGGGTGCACTCACACGTCTTATCAGACATAGCATTGCCCCCAAAATTAACCGTTTCAAAATTCAATCTCCTCGTGACTGTTTTCACTGTGCTGCACATGTGTATTTCACAGTCATTAGCTACACCCACTTCAAAGTACTCCAACACGATGATGTTGATGATACCAAAGGTTCACCGGACCAAAGTACTCCAGTGTAGTTATTTTATTGCTAATGATCAGAGACCATTGTGTAGATTGCGCAATAAACGCTATCCCCCCAGGATAATATCCTATCTCAATAATAATCCCGTTCTCAGGTTTGCCATCATCCACACGCCATATGGTCGTAAATGGCTGTGAAGCCAACTTAATCCGCGAAACACACGGATCTCCTTACAAGGGCAGGAAAGAGTTGGCCACCCGCTGGGAACACTCGCGCCACAACGAAAATGGATTCACCTGAGGGATAAAAATCCCAAACATTCCAAAAAATAAGTATGAGTTGTTTATAATTTTAATCTGTGACAGTCATGCTATATATTAAAAAAAATGCATAATGTAGTGAGTGGGTTGTGCTCAAATCTCACGCGGAATGCACCTTTTTTTTACTATTCGTCTATCTTTCTTCTTCTTTTTTAAATTTTACATGTATACCAATCTTACCAAGCATCACAAGAACCAAAGAACCTCCAACCTCCTAACAATCTTCATCAATCACAGCGTCAACAGCGTGACAGATGTTTCCCATATTCACACACGTGCCACTACTCTAATCGTCTCAGGTAATGCCGCCCCTCTCCCCTCCTCCTCTCCTCTCCCGTCCACCGACGCGCCTCGCCTTGCCACGAGCCCGTTTGTCATGGACAGACCGTCCCCTCCCTTCCCTTTCCCTTCTCCGCCCGCCCATTGCACCCGCGGTCACATAGAACAGCTGATTGCCGCGCCCGATATATAAACCCACTCAGCACAACCCACTCACTACATTATGCACTCATTTGTAACATTCGTGAATTCGTGCATTAGTGTATTTGCATATTCCCTATGATTCATCCTTTGCCGCACCTTGCTCGCATAGCTATTACACATTCTTTGCCGCAGTGCCCTTGCATTTGTCTGCAGGCTGCATTCAGACACGTTGGCCTTGTCTTTCTTTTTGTTTGGTTTATTCAAATCTGACGCGGATTGCAACATCTCTTTTTTGCAACTCTAATCAGCCATGCGCCTATCTACCAGTCTGCGTTTACTTTCCTTTCGGCTGGCGCGTGACACGCATGATCTCAAAATATCACTGCTGATAACGGGTTCACGCTCTTTTGTGATAACTCCTGCAAGTCTGCTGTGTCTTTCACTCTTTGTTAAACCTGTCTCCGCTCTGTCCGGCCGCCCAGCCATCCAGACTCCAGACTCCCAGCTCCTATTCCACTCACTCATTAACAGCTCTTATGGAAAGGTCAGGAGGTCAATCGCGTACCTCAAAGTAAACAAACAATGCGTAACAAGCCATCGCTCACTTCCGTGTGTTGTTGTTGTTGTTACAGAACTTCAGTTCCATGTTTTAGAATGTACGCTCTCGGCTCGATGGGGGTTCTGCCTCCCGAGCTCATTCATCGCATCTGCGAGTCGCTCACCCTAGAGGACATCGCTGCCCTCCAGGTACGCAGCCTTTGTTCCGAGCGATTGCGCCATCCCAAGTGTGAACATGGGTCACGATCGAATTTGCAGTCCACCCATCCGCACCTCTCCAATCTGATCACTGTCGTTTTCTTCCGCCAGTTTAAGCGACTTGACGTCAGCTGGGACGAGAGCGGTGAGTTGACACTGGGCACCTTTAAAATGTGGAATAGTTTGGAGGATGACAGTTTGCTTTGCAGGCGCGATCTTCTTTCTGTCGCGCTCTCTGCACCCCACGTCTGCTTGTTCCACGTACTCCATCTCGTCCCTCTCGCCCTGCTGGACGAGCATCCTCCGCTCCTGCCCCCACATACGCCATCTGTTCATCACAAAGACGGCCGCCGTCAAGGACTACGCCATTCTCGAGCACATACAGACAGCCGGTCAGTCTAGGAATTGTATGTGCACTTCTGATGACTTGCACTTTCGACAATTCAATGGTTCAATTCAAGTGAAACAAGTGCATGTTTCAGACTACAAGCTGACCCACGTGGAGATCTTGCTGCGAGAGCACCACATCAACATCTCACCGTCTGCGGAGATGCGCGGATATAAGGTGAGCGATTTGCGATTTAGCGATAAATTTGCATGTTGTGGACAACGGAATACGCAAATCCGCACAAAATGCACAATCAATTGTGTGCGGTGATAAGAATCTGTGCGCGCGAGCGCGAATTTGGTGATAACATCATAATCTGATAGCACGTACATTGTTTCTGACAACCTGATTTGTCGCGATAACGAGGGTTCAGAAGTTCCTTTTTTAAGAGAAAGCTTGTCATGGGTTACGATAATGCTGAACGGTGGTTTTTGCAGAAGCTTATCGGATTCGTGTCGCGTCACTCGGCGACGCTGTCGTCGCTGCGACTCGAGACGTCGAGCAACAACTCCATCCTGCTGACCACCTCCAACCAGGAGACCACGCTGCACTACCAGCACAAGGCCGACTTCCGACTGCACACCCAGCTCGTCTACCCACTCTTCCACGCCATGATGCAGAGTGAGTGAACACACAAGTGAACGAATCAGCACGACTGACCTTCAGACCGCGCTGGCTCGTCGTCGCTGCGGCTGCGAGTCGATTGGGAGGAGCAGCCCGAGCTCTGCCTTCAGTCCGCCTTCCAAACCGCCCTGCCCCACTCGCACCGACCCCACCTGCGCACACTACGCCTGGAATTCGGAGAACAAGGTGGATACTCATTTGTATTTATTTTGTGCGCGAATCACAATAATAATAACACGTTATTTCCAGTCGCCTTGCTGTCGGCGGTCGAGATTCAGCGCATTTTCGCGGTGTACGCGCCGTATTTGGGCACAACGAGACGGCTACAGCACGTGGTGTGTGACCTCAGCAACAGCAAGGTGAGAAACAAAACAAAAACAACAAGACAACTGTGAAACTATCAAAAACAAACAAAATGCGCGCGAAAACGTGTGGAGTGAGAAATGCGTATTAGCAAGTGCGGTACAATCTTTGCAAAGCTGCACCACGAAACACAAATCTCATTTTCGTTATTTTCAGCTGTGCCCCAGTGAGCTGGAGAAGCTGTACACCTGTGTGTCGGGCGAGTTGGGATCGGTGCACCGCATATCAGTGCTGACCAGCGGTCATCTCTCCGCCGACTCCGCCCCCATAAGTCCCGCCTCCCCGGCATCCCGGCTAATGTCCTGCCAATAAGCCAAGACTCTCTCTCTCACTCAGTTCTCCTCAGAATCTCACATCTACTGCCAAAGAATTTATTGCATGTGTACATATGAATATATAAATGTATTACCACTCAAATGTGGTTATGACGAAAAAAGTAATTACTTCACAACTTCAGAAACTTCAATCCGCCAAGCCAAAACACAAAATGTTGCAGAACAAGTATAGTCTTTAGCAGTAACGATCACAACTGGTTGTCTGTGTAGATCTGTCTGGTGAGCTGGTCGTTCTCCTCCACCAACTGATCTCTCTCCAACTGACACTGATCCAGCTCGCGACGCAGCTGAAATCGAGAAATTCAATGACTACAGCGTGCGGGTGGGGCGCGGGTGGGACGCGGGTGGGGCGCGGGTGGCTGACGACTAGTTGACGGCCCGCGCCCCACCTGCACCCCACCCGCAGCTCACCCGCGCCCCACCCGCACCCCACCCGCAGATCAACCGCACCTCACCCGCGCCCCACCCGCAGAATTTCTCTCCGATAAGCCCCGCCCCCTTTTCCAGACGCCTCCACCGGTTCACTTTGCCATATTCTCTCGTTGCATCATTAATTAACAAATATTAATGTCAAATATTTATTCGGAAACAACCAACGTGAACTCTAAAAATCACACATGGCACAGGTAAATTGGTCAAAAATCAGTCAAAGATGGCATAAGAGGGCGAAGAAGAGAGCGCGTCTCTGGGCCAGCGTCGGCAGCTCCGGCTTCTCCGCGATGAACTTGATCACATCCAACGAGCACCGCCGTCGCCGACACTGCAACACAACATTCAAAATTGTCGATATGTCAACATCATCAATGCATCGGCCAAATTCAATTATAAAAAATCGGTTTAAGAATTATTTAGGCTCAACTGTTCCTCCCATTTCCACTATTCATCGTTCCTCCTCACCCCTCACCTTGAATTCCAATCAGCAGTTGTTCTTCGTCCAAATGCCCCTCTTGCTGTCGTACACGGGCCGAATGATGACAACGTACTCGCCGTACGAGCTGATCATAGTCGCGATCATATCACTGTAAGTTAGGGATAACAAGTCACACAAGACGAACCGCGAACACTATACAAGCCACACCTCATACATGAAACCTATCAGTTCGAGTCACAAGTGAAAAGCGTTCACTTACCGGTTGTTCTTGCGCGGGCAATGGTCGTGGGTCGTGCTGGACATCGAACTGGTAGTACTGGTTGGTAACTCCCGGGAGTCGCTGGCGCCGTCCTGCCCCTCCCCGCACCTCCTCAAAGCGCCTACAATCACATCAGTCAACACAACAATTATATAAACATATAGTATCGGCGGGTCTAACTGACAGCGAATGTCGACAACAACATGAGCGAACCTGAATAAGTATCGAACACTGAATGGAATCCTATATCCTCCCCTATTATACCCTTCCTATCTCTGCCCTGCCTCTCCCACTCACAATTACCACTCGCAATGATCGGGAGACGGCGACTTCTTGCCGGCATTGCAGACGAGAACGCATCCGCGCGGAATCACGGCGGACACAACTCGTCCGTTACCCTAAACATAAACGTTCAGTCAAAACAACGATGTCAACCTGAGTGTGAGGCGCGCTTTTCGTACCTGTACTGCGGGCAGCACTTCGTGGAGATGCTATCGGGGGACGTGGCCGCGCTCGATCACCGCGTCCACGGAGCGTGCACTCGCCGCCGCTCTTCTATCAACATTGTGCATAGAGAAGATCGATCCATAACAATACACGATATAAGTGCTACAACAAAACAAAACGGAAACAATCCATACACAGGACGGTGATACTCTATCGGCGACTCAACTGGGTTTAGAGTGACAATGCTCATACTCGGAGTTTGTTTAAAGCTTGATGAAATACACTTATAAAATGAAATGAAACAAACAAACAAATCAAACAAAATAAATAATGAAAAATACGAAAAAAAACGCCATTGTGGCAAAAGAGCACAACATTATTTTATTATTCGAAGTAGAGCGCGATTAATAAAACCACTTTCCCCCCTGCGGGTGGGGCGCAGGTGGCACGCTAGTCGCGCCCCACCCGCGCGCCACCCGCAGTTGCTCTTTCAGAGCTCTTTTCGCGCCTTTCCCGCGCCCCACCCGCATCTCACCCGCAGCTCACCCGCGCCCCACTAGCGTGCCACCCGCATATGCCCCCAATCGGCTCTCTACCCGCGTCCCACCCGCGCGCCACCCGCACTCTGTAGTCAGTGTCAATCATCAAGGCAACTGTTGATCGAAAAATTTTCCGATTTTTTTTTTGTATTACCTTGACGACTTCCTCGCTCTGGCTCTTCGTAGTATTCCGCTGATTCTCGGCGTGATACCGACGGAGCTCATCGATCTGTCAATGTGTACATATGAAGAGAGAGAGAGAGAGAGAGAGAGAGAGAGGGGGGGATTCACCTCTTCCCTGGCTGCTTGTCTGTCCTGCTCGCTCTCCTCCCACTGTTTCCGCATCACAGTCAGCTCCCTCTGCACCTCGCTCAGCTTCGCTTGCAGAGTGTTCGTCATTCTGAAAGATGCGCGCTTAACTCTCACTGGCGGGGTTTTTTTCTTGAAAGAAAATTAATATCGGATAAGTTATGAATGAGCGAATCGGCACTATGCACTCACTCCCTCTCCCTGAACGGTGAGAGCCGGCGGCTGGCGGGTTGGACGGCCTCGTCCAGTGGCTCCAGGTACGTCTGCAACACAACTATTGATCTGACAATGCCACCCTCCACCCACCACACTCTCCGTCTGTGTCGCCTCGTTGACCGCTCCTACGGGGCGCGGCGCCGGCTCCTCCGGAAGAGCCTCACGCTCCTCCACAACCTGCATAATAGATTCGTACAGAAACCACGAACGTGAAAGAACATTAAAAAACAACAACTATTTATCCATAAACCCTATGCTAAAGAGACGGGTAGGGCAACAATCAATGAACCTTCTCGGCCTTCTCCTCCTCGGGCTGCTCCTTGTCGGCCTTCCGCGCGCACGCCGCCTTCAACTTCCGGATCTCCGTGTCCGCCGCGCGCTTCGAGGAAAGTAGACGGTCCAGCGTTTGCTGCAAGCTCAGTTGGAGAACTTTTGACCGCTCCGACCGCTCCGTGAAAGAATAACAAATCACAACAACTTTCATTGAAAGTTGTTCAATATGTAACACGCGTAGGCCGAGTTTTAGAACTTTTGAGGCAGGAGTTTTGGTAGCTGCTTACCTGTGTGTCTTCCAGCTGCGCCTTGGCTGCCAGTGACTCTTCGCGCGCGCGGTTGCGCTCGTCGCGGACCTGTAGACAGTACTCTCTTCCCTCTCTCCCTCCCTATATATCTCTCCGTCTATCTCTCTCTCTCTCCCTCTCTCCCTCTCTTCCTCCCTCTTCCCTCTCTCTCCCTCTCTCCCCCCTCTCTCCCTCCCTCTCTCTCTCTCTCTCCCCCTTGCTCTCTCCCTCTCTCTCTCCTTCTCTCCACCCACCGCACTCCATCTCCTCCTCCACTCGGCAGTGCACTCGCTCCACCAACGCATCGTCGACTCCATCTGCGCCGCCCGGTCACGCGCCTAATCGATAATCAATCAATAAATCAATAACAATCATCAACTTCTACCTCTTTCCTCCACACGTCTTCGATACATCAATGAAAAGCAACAAACATAAAATATATGTATGCTTACTGGCGCGAATAATTCATGTTGAGAGTTTGAGTTATGATCACAAACTGGATAAACGAACTGGATAATTGTTTGAATTGAAATGAATCAACGCGCACCTCTTTCAACTCTTGCAGGCGTATGGTCTCGCACTGTTCCCAGTCGGTGTGTCGGCATCTCCTGGCGGCCGAGAGGTGCGAGAGGGGAGACAGCGACGACAGCGGACGCGGAAACGACGACTCGTCCGTTGATTCTGAATTTGCATTTGCATTTGCATATTCTGAATTTACATTTGCAGATATGAGTTTACATTTGCATTTGCATGTTACTATCATAGTTTCAAAGTGTGTTAGTGAGTAACTGTCTATCTTACCATTATCGGAAGAGTAGCGATTGAATACGGAGTTGCTATTGCTGGAGGCCATTTGCGTGGAGTGAGTCACTGATCGGCGAACAATCGATCTGTCCTTCCTCCCCACCTCTCTCTCTCTCTTCTGGAGACAACTGACGCTCTGCTCAGGTCGCTCCGCCCCCCTCTCTCTCTTTCTTCTCCTTCAACCGCAAGGTGTAACATTGCTCAAATTACAGATAATATTTTCCCTGCAGTTTGTTATCTAAATGAGAGTGCAAAAAAAAATTTTCACTGTCGAAGTGACATTGTTGTTTTTCACGAACACATTATCACAAGAACCTCTCCACTGCGGAAACCTGCCCTGAGGCGCACTTGCACATTGCACAAAACGCATTGTATTGAATTCGTTATGTTTATCATCACATATATGGGTATGACAGGGTGCACGTCTACAGCCTTCTGCTCTTGCGCAGCTTCTTCCGGGCGATTCGATGCTTCCTGTAGCCTCCACTGCCTCCAGTCGACTGGGTGTATGTGCGGGGAGTCTGCGGAGGAGGCGGCGGGGGCACAGGCTGCAACGGCTGCACCGGCTCCGCGGCCGGCGGGTTGTACCTGCAACAGGGACGTGATGTTTCGGTCAGACTCTTCGAAACAGGAATGCCTTGATATCCCTTCGAAACACTTCCGAATTGCATCCTAATTGTAACTGACCGCACTTTAAACGAGCATGCAAAACGTTCCCACTCACCCCATCGCCTCCACGCCCATCGACCGCTGCGGACAGGGGCAGTATCCCGCGTCGTGTCCCGGTCCGCCCGGCCCGCCCGCCACTCCCGGATGTCCGTCGGGTCCGGTCGAGCCGGGCCGGCCCGGCTGTCCCTGGATGCCCTGCGGACCCGGCTGTCCGGGCGCGGGGGAAGGTCCGCGGTCGCCGCGCGCGCCCTGCTGTCCGGGTGGTCCGCGGGGGCCGGGTCTGCCGGGGATGCGGGTCCGGCGCACCCCATCCTGTCCCTTCTGTCCGGGGAATCCGGGAGTGCCGGGCCGGCCAGGTTGTCCTCTGTCGCCCGCCGGACCAGGAGCGCCCTGGTCCCCGTTCAGACCCATCTCACCGTCCTCGCCTTGCTGGAAACAATCGTGTACACAGTTCTAATTGCTGCACTTACGCTTCCATCGGCACCGCGCTGTCCCATAGGACCATCGGGTCCCTTCGGTCCGGGTGGTCCGACCGGGCACAGAATGCACTCATGCTGTACGACTGCGAGGGAGACTTCGTTGCCGGAGATGCCGTTCCGTCCAGGCTCCCCGGCCAGGCCGGGCTCTGGAATGTGGGAGTAGTGTCTGATGAGTGTAGAGACCATACCTCCACTGATTCCAGGCGCTCCCGGCGGTCCGGGAGGGCCAGCGGGACAGCTGTTGAAGTCGCCCGCACAGCCTGCAACCACACACTCAAATCCCATTCTCCCTCTAAAGTCTAAAGTTGCGTTCAGTTTTTTCGAAACACGGAATTGCTTTCGAAGAGACTGGCCGCGACCAGCCGCCCACTCACAGTTGCACCCGGGGAAGCCCATGGGCGCGCCCTCGACGCCCAGACTGGGCTTGGGCTGCTGGTTGTAGCCGTGCGGTGGGGAGGCGGACGGACGGTACATCGGCTCGGTGGGCAGTCCGGTCAGGTAGCCCGCCCTGCAGAGTGTTTTGAACTCATAACGGTTCCAGATGACTCACTGTCTCTTGTGCCTGTCCTCGGCGTGTCTCTCCCCGCTGAGATGCCCCGTCTCGGAGAGCATCTCCGTCCAGATCTCATTTGCAAGCACCTATAATAAAACTTATATTTAGAGACCGCAAGGCCTGTCATAATTTCAAAAACTTCTTATAAATAGTAACGCAGTCAGGTAAAGATTGTTATTGGCTGCTCAAAATGGTGTCATTATTGTTTATATGTTGTTGTTTACAATGTTTATCGCCAAAAATGCGCGCGTCATTTTGGCCCCTCTCACTCTTTTTCTCGTCGTTTGCCTGCCTCGCCCTGCCGCTGTCTCTGCGTCTCTCACACTCTCTGACTGCCTGCGCGCACTCTCTCGCGCGCTCTGTACGTCGTACTCGCGCGAAGATGGTCGATCGATACACACGATCACCCCCGCCCCTCCTCGCTTGCAGTGTCATTCCTCCCACTGCGATTGCTGCTGTATTTGTTTCGCCGACTTCTCCGCGCACCGCTGTTGGTGACACAAAGCGCACCTCGCTGAGGCTTGGTCGTTTTGTTCTATTACCAGCGCTGCGCACAGAGTACCTTATTCCTATTTTGGCATCATCTGATATTCCCGTCGATTGAGCTTACTTCGTACTCGCGCAAAGATGGTCGATCGATACACATGATCGTTTGTTATTCCAGCCCCGCCTCTCCTCGCTTGCAGTGTCATTCCCCACTGCTATTACTTCTGTATTTTCTATACTGATATTTGCCCGGTTCTCCGCGCACCGCTGTTGGTGACACAAAGCGCACCTCGCTGAGGCTTGGTCGTTTTGTTTTATTACCAGCGCTGCGCACAGAATGCCCTTACTCGTATGCATTTATTACAACATCTGATAATCCCGTCGATTACTATTGCAAGAATACTCTACTACATCGCCAGGTTGGTTCTGCTTGTTATAAGAAGTACACTTAACAAACATGATTTAGAAACCCTTTTATTTCATGAAATCAGATCACATTGTATTCTTTTGAGTCCTGGTCAGCAAGTCAGCTGTCGATTCTTTATTCTGAAAACAATGTGAAGTCAAGTCAATGTGAAAAGATATAGAAACTAATAATCACATAATTATTAAACGTTCAGCATTTAGACAATACTAGCTGTTCCGGCAGTGAGGCGGGCCTCAAACTCGAGCACACTCATGGGATGGTGAGTGGGGGCTCCTTCATATTCAATCTCCACCATAAAAGGAGATTTAGCTCCGTACTGAACCACTGACATTATTACTCCTTCATACGAAATCATATTATCGTCATTGTCAGGAAACTGAATGGCAACTGTCTTTCCGATCCAAGATATATGTGTACGATCCGTAGATTCGACAACCGAGCTTATTCCTTTCTCTATTAGTGAAATCAACGCACATTTTAGTTGATTCGAATTGTATGCTTGTCCTTTTGCGGAATAGGCATAGACTCCAGGTTGCGAGGCTGGTTGACATATGACTGTTTGACGATATTTGAGTTGATTTTTGAGTGCTTGCAGTTTCTCCCTCTCACTCAAACCGCTTAGCAGCTTTCTCACGTCGTTAATACTGTTGCACATCCCCACGTTATTGATTGTTTCCTGTATAGCTATCTTTCGGTTCGCAGCTGCTTGCTCAGCTGCTTTTTCTTTCCGATTCCTTTCCGCAGCCTTCTCCAACTTTTTCACCTTGATATGATCATCTTCTGTTTTGGCTGTTGCCCGTAGCTGCGCCACTTTACTTCTAGCTGTGTGTAGAAGCCGGGATCGTTTTTCATCAGACTGTTTTATGAGCCATGCAACTGTGTGATTCTTAGTGGCAAGAGTGTGCATCGACCTCCGAAAGAAGTTCATATTAGGTGCTCTCCGGAAAGTGCTATCAAAGAATCCAAACATTGATTCCACTGGTATATTGTCGGTTGGCGCACTATCGAATGACGCGTTGTAGCTATCATTTTTTTGGACAGATTCATAATATTCACCGCCCTCCATGAAGTTGGCATAAGATGCTCCCAAAAAATCCTGGGTAGTTTTGAGAACAATTTGTGCCAGTTCGGTCTTTCGATAAGAAGGATCGTCGTCAATAATGTTTTCAAGGAATTCCGGTTTCTTATTCTTTGAGTCATACTGACATATTTCATTACAGGGAATACGCTCATCGAAGAATGTCTCGGGCGATTCGAGACACGAGGATATCCAATCCATCATCACTCGAAGGTATTCAATGGTATCGCAAACATGTTTAGCGGAAACGGTGAGTCGCCATAGTTGTCCACTAATTTTCAAATCTATGATAGAAAGAATTTGTAGTTGAATAATGATAGCAGGTGTAGAGAGCATGTTTGCTAGTTCAGTGAGTCCATCATGACAACTCTGGTAGTCTTGTATGAAATTGATGATATGATCTTTCAAATGCAAAGTGCGTGTTGCCAGCACATTGTGAATGTTGAACCGGTTACCAACAAGAGCTGGCAAAGTATAATGTTTCAATCCTTTATCTTTTGCATATTGTTGCCATAAAGGGGCAATTCCATGCTTTCCAGCAGATCGCTCTCCAAACAATTGCGATACTTCTTCGATGACTGTGATGATTGTCGGAAGGCGATCGTTTGCATAGTATTCCACAACCTTCGCAGTTATTTCTTTGACAAGGTTATCCATTATGTGAATACTGCAGTAAAACGCATGAAATTTTCTCAACTTTTCCTGCATTTCAGCACTGAGAGATGAGAAATACGTTTCATTATCCAACACATTTTGCCGGAAACATTTGAAAATTTCTGCAAACAGTTTCTGAGTAGAGGCTGAATCACCCATCACAGAAGTAATGTGAGTGATGACTTTAGTACAAAAATCGTCTGTATCACTAGTTAATTCGATCGATTGCAGCGCTTGTTGGAAGATGTCGAATTGAAGTTGAGAACTTTTGTCAATTGCTTCTTCAAGGGCGACATAAAGGGGCTCGCGTTTTCCTGTTGCATTAGTCAGGGTAATTACGTAGCCCTGCACTTTGTGCACACCCTTTGTAGTCTCATCAGAAGATAGAGATAGCGTACTGTTGTTATCTATTGCAGTGCATAGTTTTTCTGCAATATGCATATCGTTTATGTGTTTTTGCATAATCGCGAAATTGCGGCACGTTGATGCGCAAGGCACTTTGGTGATAGACACACGGGCTAACCGCAGCACGCATTTGATCGCTTTGCCTATTTTAGAGTCTGCTACACCGAGATCTTGTAACTCTAATATGGCCGTTTGCATATCGGCAGTATACGCGCCGTTTTCATCAAAAGAATGAATGATGTTCGGAACATAATTATCGCTAACAATATCTTTCTCGATTTCTAAACGACGTGCCATGTTATCGTTATCGAGACGCAGAGTTTTATTTTCCTCACGAATTAGATGAGTATCGAGATCTAACTTATGTCGCTTCTCACGAACCTCTCGTTCCCGTTTTTCCACACTCTTTTCCGCTTTCTTCTCTTCTCTCAATCGATTCATCATTGCAGTCACATCCCGTAATCTCCGAACCAACTGCGGGCGAGTCATGCGCTTCACACTCAATTTCACTTTACGTTTCTTTCCAGCAGGCGTCAGAGGCGAGGGTGCTTGAATCGGATGTGGAATCGGCCGCGCTCTCTTCCTGCCCCAGCGGCTTTTCGGAGTGGAGAGAGAACCCGTATCAGGAGAGACTGCGGGGGGCGAGAGTGGGGGAAGGAGGGTCTGGGGAGGACACGTGATGAAAGGGGGAGACGGGGGGAGGGGGGTCGTGGTCGAGGGTGATGGAGGCGAGAAGGGCGGGAGGGGAAAGGTAGGGGTGGAGGAGGGAGGGAGGAGGGTCGTGGTCGAGGTCGAGGGTGTTGCTAGTGATGGAGGCGAGAAGGGCGGGAGGGGAAAGGTAGGGGTGGAGGAGGGAGGGAGGGGAAAGGTAGGGGTGGAGGAGGGAGGGAGGGGAAAGGTAGGGGTGGAGGAGGGAGGGAGGGGGGTCGTGGTCGAGGGTGTTGATAGTGAGGAGGACGAAAGAGGTGCATGAGAGGTAGTGGGTGATAGGGTGGGGTATGCAGAGGAAGTCGATGCATCAACATAGTCCGTCCGGAAAACATTTCCTGATATCACATTCTCCTTTGTGATTTTGCAGGCATACCAGTCAACAGTGGGAGGTTTTCTGGCTCTAACAGCCACCTTCTTTGCCTCGCGAATAGCCATTACATGACGACGAAACTTGTGGTACGGAATATCAGATAACAAAACATTCATAACATGTGTATGCTGAACTTTATAAGAAATTCTACCATCACAAAGATACGCATACGAAATAAAGTAGTTTGGACTAGAAGAGTTCATGCCTGAAAAAAATTATATCGGTAATTTACTGCGTTCACTCTTTTTCTGTTATTCCAACGTCACAACGTATCAACGAATTATGAATATGTATCATTTACGAACAAATCAAATCATTTGAATAACATTTTATTTGACCATAACAAAACTGCATAACGTAACATAACTGCATAACAACATTGCATAACTGAATAATAAAGTAACAACATCTTCGAACTCTACTTAGCTTTTTGAGATCGAGTAACAACACGTATGTACTTGTTCCCGACTGGATTCTTAGGGGATGTTCGATCTTTCACTGCGACAGGTTGTGTGCAGGTCGTCTTGCGAGTTCCTGATGTCCGACTCGTGCCGGCCGAAGCGATAGACGGGAAATAAGGCGAGATCGGCGGAGGGAGAGTGTAGTTGAGTCCTTGGTGGGGAAGTCCTTGCTGCTGGTGAAGAGGCTGCGGGGCAGCAACCTGAACAAGTGATAAAATTTATGTATCAAATACAATTACCAAACCAATTTAAAGGTTGCACAGACCTGGTTCGGCGGCTGCTGGATCGTGTTGTGCGCTTGCTGGACAGGTCCCTGCTGGAGAGTTCCTTGCTGGAGAGTTCCTTGCTGGGGAGGTCCTTGATGCTGGTGAAGAGGCTGCGGGGCAGCAACCTGAACAAGTGATAAAATTTATGTATCAAATACAATTACCAAACCAATTTAAAGGTTGCACAGACCTGGTTCGGCGGCTGCTGGATCGTGTTGTGCGCTTGCTGGAGAGGTCCCTGCTGGAGAGTTCCTTGCTGGAGAGTTCCTTGCTGGAGAGTTCCTTGCTGGGGAGGTCCTTGATGCTGGTGAAGAGGCTGCGGGGCAGCAACCTGAACAAGTGATAAAATTTATGTATCAAATACAATTACCAAACCAATTTAAAGGTTGCACAGACCTGGTTCGGCGGCTGCTGGATCGTGTTGTGCGCTTGCTGGAGAGGTCCCTGCTGGAGAGTTCCTTGCTGGAGAGTTCCTTGCTGGGGAGGTCCTTGATGCTGGTGAAGAGGCTGCGGGGCAGCAACCTGAACAAGTGATAAAATTTATGTATCAAATACAAGTACCAAACCAATTTAAAGGTTACACAGACCTGGTTCGGCGGCTGCTGGATCGTGTTGTGCGCTTGCTGGACAGGTCCCTGCTGGAGAGTTTCTTGCTGGAGAGTTCCTTGCTGGAGAGTTCCTTGCTGGGGAGGTCCTTGATGCTGGTGAAGAGGCTGCGGGGCAGCAACCTGAACAAGTGATAAAATTTATGTATCAAATACAATTACCAAACCAATTTAAAGGTTGCACAGACCTGGTTCGGCGGCTGCTGGATCGTGTTGTGCGCTTGCTGGACAGGTCCCTGCTGGAGAGTTCCTTGCTGGAGAGTTCCTTGCTGGGGAGGTCCTTGATGCTGGTGAAGAGGCTGCGGGGCAGCAACCTGAACACAAATTGTTATTTACAAATCAAATACGGTTTCTACGCACACGCTAAAGATTTCACTGACCTGGGACGAGTACTCTGTGTTTGAATGGCGGGTAGACGACGGAGATCGCCAACGGCGGGGAGAACGGGTTCTGCTCCTGCTCCGACTTCTCCTCCGATACCTCGAGCGGCTCGGAGAGCGCGTCCATCTGCTGTACGCAGAACTCCGACTGCGCGATCTCGATCTGCTGCGTGCAGCGCTCCTCTCAGTCACAATCGAGTGCGAGCGATTGTACTTTTTCAGGTGATGCTTGTGACCCTGAAATGAATCCAATTGAAATCTCTGCGAACAGCTGTCCAATACAAAGTGTATTTACCTTATTTTGCCGTACAACGCCGCGGCCACGCCCATCTTTGTAAGGTTGATGGCTGGAGGGCCCTCCGTGAAGAACTCCATGGAAGTAGGCCGGCATAGTCATTTGAGGAGTCAACATCGGAGGAGCGATTGGATACGAGTACGGCGGAGGAATCGTTTGCGGGTACGGATGTGCAGCTTGAGCGAAGACAGTTTGGTGGTAGTGGTGGAATGGCGGAGGAATGGTTGGCAGAGACGATAACTGAAATACAACTTAACCCGAATTCATCAAATTCAATTCATATCAAAACTAACCGGTACAGGAGCAGGAGCTCCGTACGGTGAAGACCCGCTGAACATCACCGGTTCGATTAACACAAGTTCCTGAAACAATGCTCAAAAAAAAAACACCATTAATTAGTAAAAAAAATACGAACAATCATCAAAAAAAACAACGAAACAAAATTTTAGGTAAAAAACACACACATATAATGAGCCATAATTAGAAGTGCGCCACAATACACTATGGGAAAACCGATACTCAGTGGAACGTGCACATGTGCAAAACCAGTTATATAATGTTTTCGCGACACTTTTACTTGATTTTTGTTTTTAACATGTTTCAGAAAAAACACAACACATGCAAAAACACAAACATTATCACTGTCAGAAACAAGTTGTAAACGACGAATTCAAGGGGTATTTTTGCCCCGCCCCTTTGCGGTCTCTACTTATATTACACTTGCAATACATATAAATACGCCTAATGATCTATAATAGAACCTAACTGTATTCATTCCAAAAATTGGCATGTGAATCTGACCGTGATCTCTCCGAAGCGATGCGTACAAACACCGTCTTCATAGATTCTACGGGCAGTGAGTAGTGTTGGTGTCTGACCGTGAACTCTCCGATGTCGCCGTGCATGCGTCCCTCGAACGATCGGATGTCCTGGACGAGCATCACCACAGCCGCCCATGTGCCGACCACCACCGCACTCGTCAGCCCACACCCAACCACCAGAAGAGGGTTCCGCCAACCCTTCGACGACATTCTGGAAAACATGCATGAATATGTTGAAAGTTGTTAGAAGCACTTGATTTGAGAGGGGAACGAGGAAACATTAACCAAAGAATTAGGCAAAAGTTGTGGAGGTATGGGGAATTGAACCCCAGCCCCCATGCTAAGGGAGCGCTCTACCACTGAACTATACCCCCACTGCGCATAACTGAAACGCAGGCTGCTATGTGCGCGCTGGTGAGAAAGTGAAAGGGATACATTACAAGGAAAGGAAGACAAACGCTAACCGTATCCTAATAATTAGTGTCAGCGGAGATTCTATCTACGAGTGGAAATGGAATGTGAATAAGATTAAGACAGCCGGCTGACCACACTCCAGTTATGGAAATGTGTCTGGATACTCGTTCACGCCTCTCTGCGCATAACTTTTTATGGATGCGACTTTGGGAGATGAATCGAGATCCGTCTTCTATTGAAGAAGGTGTTGTATAATTGGGCATGCACAATGGGAATGCTGAGCGATCGAATAATGGACGATTGCTGAACTAGGCAGCTGTGAAAGGCTGAGTGAGTGTGTTCCAAAAGGAAAACACCTTATATACACGGAGAGTATCAGCGTACCAGTTATGCTAATGTCCGTGTAGCGTACACACTTGAGGGAGTGATGTGCAGATTGGAACGGTCTTCTCTTCTCGCCCTCTCTCCGTTTCCCTCCCTCCCTCCTCACTCTCCGACCGGTCGCTCTCAACAACAACACGCAAATACTATAAATCGCTCTCTTTCTCCAAATTTCCGGAAAACGATACTGGAACTGTTCCCATTAGTTTACAGAATATTAAAGCATCTGTTGGTTGAAGCAGAAAACGAAACACTGAATTGAAACCTAACATAATGCCGTGAGATAAAATAAAACAATGTTTTGCCATGCATTCATATCCACATACATGACTTCGCAATCATAAATTCACTCGTAGTCAACGGCGTTACTGGATGCTGGACGATGATTGAATTGACATTCAAAATGAGGAATTCGCTTTATCGCACGAAACAACGGGGTGTTTACTCGTTGTCGACCTCTCCGTCTCTCGCGTGCCTGTTTCTGTACTTCTTGCGCAGCTTGCGCTGAAAGAGCGCGCGCGCCTGCGGGTAGCCTGCAATGCGTTGGTAGCACACGATTATGTAAATCACGGTGGATTTGGATAAAGTTCAGTTGCTTATTGTCTGTACTGTTTATAATTCATTTGCTGTTCCACCCACCCCGGTCGTATCCGCTGACCGTTCCGGTGACAACCGGTTTCTGATAGGACACCACGGGGGCCGGGGCCGGCACCGCCACTACCACTGCGGGAGCCGGCGCGCGGTACTGAAAGGGTCTCTATCCCCCCCTCTCTCTCTCCTCTCTCTCTCTCTCTCTCTCTCTCTCACCGTCGGCTGCGGAGGTGGGGGCGGGTTGTAAGGTGCGGGGGCGGGTGCAGCGTGGTACGTCTCCACAACCGCTTCCGGAGTGCGCGTCGGACAGGGACAGTACGCCGCATCCGCTCCCGGGTTTCCGGCTCCTCCAGGGTTTCCGGGCTGTCCCGGCGGTCCGGGGCTTCCGGCGCGTCCGGGTCCGCCGGGAGGTCCGGGTGGTCCCGGCTGTCCCGGCTCCACGTAGCCGCCAGACTCTCCCGGCTGTCCAGGCGGTCCGGGAGGTCCGTTCCTTCCCTGGGGTCCGGGCGGGCTGGTCGACCGAGTGCCCGGCGATCCATCGTTTCCAGGAAGACCACTGCCGCCCGGCTGTCCCGGCATTCCCAAATCTCCAGGAGGTCCGGGTGGTCCAGGCCGTCCGTTCTGACCAGGCGGAGGCGAAGGTCCCGGCTGACCATCGGGTCCCGGCATGCCCTGCGGCCCATTCATCCCGGGAGGACCGGGCGGTCCGACGGGACACTGGATACATCCCGGCCGGTCCTGTTCTTGCAAGATGGAGACTCCGTTGGCGCCGGGACGTCCGCTGTCTCCCATGGACCCGGGTTCTCCCGGCTGTCCGGGCTGTCCGGGGGAACCGGGCGGGCCAGGGGGGCAGCCCTGCGCCTTCTGCCCACAGTTGCACGATGAGCCTATCCCGCTCTCAATAGCCGCGTCCGGTTGGTTGTAGTAGCTGAGAAGTAAGTATTTATTGCCAGAGTTAAAGATGTGGCAGGTTATATGAGAAGACGGCTGAGAAGACAGGTCAACACTCTGACTCACCCCGATCCCCTCTTGGAAGACGTGGCCCTCTTGCCCCTCTGCCGATGGAAGCCCGTCTCGGCCACCATAGTGCGCCACGCGTCGTCAGAGATGAGCTGAAAGGGTTCCTTCTCCTCTTCTTCTTTTCTCTCCCTCCCCTCTCCCTCACTCACCTTGAACTCTCCCAGCTGCCCGTCGAACTCGCGGACCATTCCGTTGATGTCCATTCCGATGGACACGAACGCCCCCGCGATGAGGACCATCGCCAGGGAGAGGGTCCCCAGGGAGACGGAGAGGACCGGGTGCGAGGATAGAGGCATCCTGAAAGAGAAGACGGAGAAATTTGAAAAGAAGAAGGGAGAGTGGAGTGATAATGATGCAGTGTTTCGCTCATTTATAGCGATCGCCGGTCTCACTCTGTGATAGCGAGTGAGTGAGAGTGAGAGTGAGTGATTCCGCGCCCCGCTGGGTTATATACCACCGCCTGAGGTTGCCTTGCGCGGAACCTCACTTCCCCACTCCTCGATTATGTGTGACCCTGTTATGCAACCCGGTCAGACGGCGGCGAGAGAGCGCGTGATCGGCGAGGGCGCAGCGCGCAACAATTAGAGGGTGTGTGTGACGAGAGAGTCAATCGAGTAGCGAGTACCAGTCTGTCATTCTTTATTCCATTCTATGTACACGACTACGATTGTGGAATGGTCAGAAGTGGAGTGAAACGCCGCCGGTCGCCTTGGCGCGGCAGCTCGCGCAGCACCTGAATACGTTTTGTGATGATACGTTTGAGGGATACGTTTCACCCACCATCTGGCCGCCAGTCCCTGGCAGCTCCACTCGTCGTTCATGTATCCACATACACCCGTCAGCACGTCGGCGCAATCTAAAAAAAACAACTGCATGGGCTGGTTGATAAGTGCACTCACATGGGTCCGCGCCGACTCCGCCCACTATCGCTCCGCCCACAGCAGCCGCCCCGCCCTGCCCGTCGAGTATCGGCGGAAGCACGTTGAACCCGTCCTCGAATGTAGCCACTGACTCTGTTCGCTCGGTGCCCTCCGCAGGAACTGGAAAAGGAAACGGTGAGAAGCGGCTGTCAGACACAGAAAGTGCGAGTGTTTCGAGACGGAGCACACCGGCACGGCTCTTTTGTCGCCGCCTATGCTTACCCTCCGGGGGTGCGTCCGGATCGAGGAACGGACGGCCCATGCACTGCCGGCACTGGTACAGGATACAGATCTTCTGGTAGTCGGAGGGAGACGCGTCCCGCACGTGACCGATACGCTTCTGGATTGTGCGATGAAGGGGAAGGGGGAGAGAGAGGGAGAGAGAGAGGGGGAGAGGGGAAGATAGAGAGAGAGAGAGAAGAGAGAGAGAGAGAGAGAGAGAGAGAGAGAGAGGTAGCCATACCTGGAAGCTGGGATCGATGGTCTGCATGCTGATCTGTCCTGGCTTGGCGAACGCGTCTTCTGCGTAGTGCATCACGGATTGATAGTCGTACTGGAACGGAAAGAATGAATAGCATAGTTTCTTCGAATCTTTTTCTGAGAATTTCCGAATGAATTGAGAGTTTCGAAGACTAATCTTTTCAGACCTCACCTTGATTCCAAACGTGTCCGACTCGCCCTTCGGAACCTTTTCGAACTGTGCGAAGTACACTGAAACGAAAATATACCTATATCCTACCTAACATGATCATCGCAACATGCGCATTTGCGAAACGTCATTGTCAAACAACGAACAGCCCTTTTTACGTAACGACATTGTAGCCACGTCATATATGTTCTTCCCTATTGCTGTGCAAACATTGCTTTAAAAATCGCTTTTGTAAACCGAATGCATGTCATACATCTAACACAAATCAAACACTCGCAGCTCACCGTTGTCGATGTTCTCAAAGTGCACCTTGATGAATTCGTCACGGTCGTACCGCATGTGCTCGTGCCATAGACCTGAAAGGGGCGGGGCTAGAGGGGGCGGAGCCTTGTGGGCGTACCGATAGAGTGCATGAGTTCGTGTATGACAATGTCTGGTTCGATGCACGTGGCGACTTCGTTCGCTTCCAACATCACTACGTTCTTGCCGGTGAGACGGCCGACGGTCGTGTAGCAACTGAAAGCGCTGTTATGGGAGAGAGAGAGAGAGAGAGGGAGGGAGGGAGAGAGAGAGACGGAGAGAGAGAGAAACATGGAGAGAGAGAGAGTTTTCCCACCCCTCGTATGCCTGATTCTGTATGTCGATGTAGTCTCTCTCGTTGACCCGTTTCTTGAATCGCAGACACGTGTTGTTTTCTATCCTCTGCATCGCACCGTGGATGATCTCACGCTCCTTCGCGTCTACAGAACATACGTTTCATTGGATACATGGGTACGTTTCGGTTCCCACAAATGTTGCTATCACTCTTCTCACCTATCACACTTATGCAATGTATCTGTTTGATAGAGCAAACATTGGACACACTTGAATGAATCACAATAATTTAGGTCCTGCACAAAAAAAATGAAGTGCGTCAGAAAAAAATGAATGTGTAAAAAATGTATTACGAAATGACGCACCGTAGAGTCCAGTGATCTCGTAGGGTATGACGTAGGTTCCCCGCCGGTCGCGGACCTTTGTCCATCGCAGCGGACTCTTGCGGGGAAGCGAGTTCAACATCACGTTCTTACTGTAACCATCTCGCTGTACAGAATACAGTCTGGCAATGTCACCTATTCGGCGCGGTCCTCAGCTGCCGAATGTCGCCCTGTCCGTCATTCTGACTGAAGATGTCGATGCGCTTGCCCTGCTCGTGAAAAGTATTCATGTAACGGAAACAGAAACATACCCTGGTCTCGATAAAGGGTACTAGCAATATGAGAAGAGTGGGGATGAGCATGGCGGAAGGAGAAGAGCGGACACTGCCATCCGGCGGTGCTTCATATAGGCATCGGCGTGTGTGTTTGAACAGCAGGGAGCGGCCTGGAAGGGCCATCACACGCGCGCACGCTGCTACTCCAGCCACTCCTAGGAACGCGTGACACTCTCTTGCACACCCCTGTAACCTTCCACCCTCCGAAATAGATGTGTTCCAAGACGGTTTAGGGTACATAAACTGCCGCACACAAACATATTATGCGTGATGTCAGCTACTCTGACGCACCCCTGCGGACATGCTGTGCAAACGGAACACGAGACGACACTGTTTATTAGACGAGAACGCAATCGATATCAAATCAAACATTACGAAAAAAACAGCGATAGAGGGGTACCCGTGTGGGAGAATACATTACGGCGGGAACAGCCGAAACACCATGTTCATAGAGTAATAATCGCGAGATATGTGTGTGTGTAAATATGGAATATACAAAACACTTTGGCTAATGCGCATAGTCGGGAATACAGGGTGTAATATCAAAGTGACGCAAGGTGACGCTGTGACGCAACATGACGCAGTGACGTCACTTCAGACGCAGCTCTCCTTCTCCACGGCTGCGTCGTTGACGTATTGCGACGACGTGGACGGTTGTGATTCGTTGTAGTACTGCGCTTTGACGTCGTTGTAGTATTCATCGCTCGCTTGCAGCTCTGAAATGACGTCATCTCTCTCTTTCTCTCTCTCTCTCTCTCTCTCTCTCTCCTCTGACTCACCAGTGGTTCCGTCATTGTGGACGATGGGAGTGTACATGATAGCGCCCTCAGGATGTTCAGGATGTTCGGAATTCCGGGAGTTTGGCACCAGATAGTTGTTCTCTTCCATTCCCACTTCTTCTATCGTGTCCGTTAGCCACGAGCGGGCCAGCGGGTCAGTCTGGTAGCGATGCGAGTTGGTGCTCTCCAGACGATTCACCCTAGAGAGAGAGAGGGGTTGAGAGAGAGAGAGAGAGAGAGAGAGAGAGAGAGAGAGAGAGCGCACCTCCTCGGATGTGAGTTGGTGGAGAATGAAGTCGACGTGGGTGTGGGCGGTTCGTCGAAGTACTCTGATGGATTGGTGAAGTCTCCTTCGTCGAGCAGTTCGTGCAGCATCTCCAGCTGACTCTGCCCCGGCAGACCTCCAGAGGACATCTGCTCGTGGTCCTGCAATAAGGCGAGGTCAGACTCGTTTTTAATAATAGTAATTATATAATATATTTATCCATAGATACAGAATGTCAATGACCTCATGGGAAGCACAACAAAAAAATTATGATGAACGAGTGTCCAACATCAATCAGTTTCCTCTTATGTACCAAAAAGTCGCTTTATGATACAAAAAGGCACTTTCTGTCGTTGTGAGATCTTTCTGAGGGTCTGATCTCTGATCTCTACGAGTCTGATCTCTACAATAATGCGAAGGATTTCAAGTGATCTCATCGCTCTTTTGCTCTATATGACACTCCGCGTTTTTGGATATTCTGCGCACACTCGACTCACATCCGAGAACTTAAAACATTCTGTCTAGCCAGTCTGTAAAAACGCATGTGACTCACGACAACGAATAGATGTGGCGACTTGCAGAACATCTCGAACTTCTCCGCCAGCATGACGAACGTGGGACGCGAGTCGGGGTTCATCATCCAGCCTGAACAAAAACAAGGTGTTTCCATATGTTTCCTGACTGCTATACAAGTTTCTGGAACATAATGGGATAGTTTTGAAGAGTCGATGGTTCTGAAGACTGACATTTGAGAATCTCGGAGTAGAGATCGGTGGTGCAGTTGTTGGGCTGCTCCAGAAGGTTGCCATTGCGAAGATGCTTGAGCATAGTAATCTGATCGACCGAGATGCCGCGGTAGGGAGACTGAAAAGACTGGCTGAGAAAGAAAAGGGAGAGAGAGAGAGAAAGAGAGAAAGAGAGAAAGAGAGAAAGAGAGGGAGAGAGAGAGAGAGAGAGAGAGAGAGAGGAGAGAGACGCGCACCTCTCCAAAGGTGAGAATTTCCCAGCATGTGATGCCGAACGACCAGACGTCACTCGCATACGAGTAGATCTGCATCTCCAATGACTCGGGGGCGAGCCACTTGACCGGAACCTAGACAGCGATGACGTCGTGGAAGGTTGATGACGTCACAGAACACTCACCCGGCCGCCGACCTTCATCGTGTCGCTGCCCTTGTCGAGAATCTTGGAGAGGCCGAAGTCGGTGACTTCCACCTGGAAATGACATGCGTTGAAGCTCATTGTGTTTGAAACGTATCCTATGTTTTGTACCTGATCGATGCTCTTCACTAGCACGTTTCTCGCGGCGAGATCGCGATGCACGACGCGATTCTCGTGCAGGTACTTCATTGCCTGAGAGAGGAGGAGGTGAGAGAGAGAAAGAGAGAGAGAGAGAGAGAGAGAGAGAGAGGGGAAGAGAGAAAGAGAGAGAGAGAGAGAGAGAGAGAGAGAGAGAGAGAGAAGAGAGAGATTTACTCACCGACGATATCTGATAGCAGTAGAGAATCAGATTGCGTCCGCTGAGATGCTGCTTGTGCTTCTTCAGGAACGAAAGAAGAGAGCCGTGCGGTCGAATCGGCGTCACCATCTGTGCTTTGTGTTTTGTGTTTTGACCACACGTTTTGTTTTTTGTACTCACCTGTATACCATCGGCGCACGAGCATATTCCAAGTAGGCGGGTGAGATTCTTGTGTTGCAGTCGACACATCTTCACTGCCTCGTCCAGAATCTCCTGGAAAAGAAATTGAAAAGATCCTGGAGTAAGAGAGAGAGAGAGAGAGAAGAGAGAGAGAGAGAGAGAGAGAGAGAGAGAGAGACCAACCTGCTGCGCTCCGATGTTCTCGTTGCACTGTTTGACGACCTTGATTGCCACCGGCAGTTTTATCTTCTTCCCTTGTCCCTTCGGGAAGTAGTAGCCCTGGTACACTATGCCGAAAGCGCCCTTTCCGAGAATCTGAATGGATGACGTCACCATCATGCCGCATCCAGATGACGTACCTTTCCGTTGTTGATGTCGAGCTCCTCCGTCGTGACGACGTTGATGCGCGACATGTTCGGCTTGACCGTCGGGTCCATGGGAATAATCTGGAATGGAAAAAAATAGTTTTGAAAGTGTGAAATTGAAAAAAAACGCTATCGGCTTGCGATTCATTGCATTTTTGGTGCAATACATACCTCTGGTATGATGGGCGCATTCTCGACCTTCTCCTTGGTGTACTTGGTCTTGTAGTGGTTGCAGCGGTAGCACACGATCTGAAAGATGAGTTATTGTAAGAAGACTCGAATCTCGAACATTTATTTCGAATCAAGTAGCACATTTAAAGAGTAAGAAGACAGGGGAGGGGAAAGGAAAGACATACCGCAATGATCAGAGAGACAATGATACAGACGGCAACGATGAGCGCGATGAAGAAATTCTTCTGAAAGATCATCTCTCTTTCTCTCATCTCTCTCCATCTCTCCCCCCTCTCGCTCTCTCTCTCTCTCTCTCTCTCTCTCTCTCTCTCTCTCTCTCTCTCTCACCCTCCTCTCCCTCTGCGCGCGCACGTCTATCTCGGAGCAGCTCCTCTCCGCATCTCCCGTGTTGTACCGGTGTGACTCGGGGCACGCGGAGAAGCACTCCTGCAATCACTGTATGACATACTTCCACAGCTACCACCACCCAGCTGGCAATCTGAAGAAACATGTTCCTCAGATAGGTGTCATAACAGAGCTATTGTTGTATTGTGTTGTGTGAATCCCGAAGTGTTCTTCTACTCTACTACTGACCGAAGTACCAGTTACATTCTACTTTGAATGACTTCACTCACCGTGACCCCGTCGACGGTGAGGGACGCGTTGAGACACCGCCCGCACTCGGTGTGCGAGGGACCGGAACAGCCGAAGAACGGGTCGCACAGACTGAAACGGGCGAGTAGACTGCTGGCCGACATGGTCGACTCACGGGTTGCAGTCCTCGCACACTCCCACCTCGTCGCCCGCCTTCTTCAGCACCTCGTGCGTGCCGCTGAAGGAGGAGAGAATTGAGAAGAGAAATCTCTAATCTACGCGTCAGACAATAGTTTATAGTTTCGATTTTTTCCATGTTATCGGTGATAAACCTATCTATCCTATCTAGTGACGTGTACAGGACGAAGAGAGTGGACGAAGAGAGAGAAAGGAACTTCTTGATATACGAACAAGGTACGAGTGAAATGGAGATTGCACTCACACAGGACAGCTCTCCACACAGTTCCAGTTCCGCTTGGCAGTCGCGTTGTAGGCGATGTGTTTGTAGTTGCGGCACACGCACCCGTGCAGGTCAGACGACACGCCAAGTTTCGTGCACGACGCACACTCGTCGTGACACTTCTCGCAGTACTGAAAAGAAGAGATTGTACCGCCTTCGTAGCCACGCCCCTCTTGTCATGAGAGAGAGAGATAGACAGAGATAGACACAGAGAGAGACGGACCATCTTCTCGACGCCGGCCATCTTGTGAATTCCCTCGAAGTGATCGTGCAGTTGGTTGTCTTCGCAGATTGTGTTCATGGAACCCGGCGCGTACAGACACCGCTCCACCGTGTACTGAAAAAGGTGATATAAGCTCTCTCCATTTTTGTGAAATAGTCCAATTGTTGACCACATGTTTGAGCACGCTAAGAGAGAAAACAAACTCACATCTGCTGAGAAGTGGTCGTTGCGCACGACGGCATAGTCGCACGTCTCACTGCATCCTCCCTCACCGAGACGGTCCGATGGACCCGTGCAACTGAAAAGACCAATTTGATCCACTCAGCATTACGGTAGAAGATTATTTGATTTTCTATTATAGGCTCTTCTCACCCGTGATAGCAGCTCTCGTGGCAGGGCAGGCATCGCGAGCCGTTGCGGTAGTGGCCATCGGAACACGCGGCAACACACGTTGTGGACGTCGAGTTCTGCAGGCACGTTTCATTCCATCTCTTTCATACTCTCTCATAAAATGGTTTATTCATACATTTGACACAACATGATCGGGTTTCGAAAGAGCCACGAGACAACGCGAGTCATTGATCCTGTGATCGTAAACAAGGCTTTTCTCACCTTCTCGTGCTGGATGAAGTTCCTGCACGACGTGCAGCTGTCGTGTCCAGGTGCCGTGCAGGTGAGACACTCCGGCTCGCACTCCCCGCACACTCGCGTCGACTGGTCGGTGAAGAAGCTGGAAGGAATTAAGGGTTGTGGTAAGCTGGTAAGACGTGGTTCAGTGGACGTGGTCAACACCTTGCGTAGAGATGCTCACCCTCTCTCGGGGCACTTGTCAAGGGAGAGAGTTTTGTAATGCCCTAGAGCTAACAGGGTAGTGATACTAAGAGAACATTTGAGGACTTGTGGAGATGTGCAATGTACTCACCCTCTCTCGGGGCACTTGTTCACGCATCGCCGTCCGAGTGTGTAGGCGGCGCAGTCGAAGCACTGGTCGTCGCCGCTGCCCCAGCACCCGCCCGCCTTCTCGCACGTCAGCGAACACGTCTCTGCAATCACAAGGCTGTACGCTTGTCTTGTCACCGGTGTGGTCAGTCTCTTCGACAGAGCCCCTCAAAACGCCTTCGAAACACGCTGTTTGGTCGTGTTTAGAAGGTGTTTCGAAGAGACTGACCGCTACTTTAGTGGTTAGGAGTGGAAGTCGAAATCAGTTTGGTCAACTCTTTCAACTCACTACAGTTCTTCTCGGCGTTGTTCTTGGCGGCGATGGTGCCGTTGTCGTTGTGAGGGTGCACGATGCGCGTCCAGTCCAGAGACTCGGCCAGGCACAGGTTCTGTAGAGAGGAGTTTGACGATATGAGATTGTATTTCTTCTCCTCGGAGTGGGTTCCCTCTCAGAGTGAATCTCTTGAGTCTTGAATCGGATACCTTTTAAGATGGCTATGATCTTTTTTAAAATAAACATTTGGTTTGATGAGATTACCTGGTTACTGGCCACGTGCGCTCTCCCGTTCTTGACGGAGCGCAGCGAGCGAAGACGCAGTTCCCGCAAGTTGTCATTGCGGAAGATGAGCAGACCGTAGCGCTGGCTGCAACGTGGGGCTGAGAGATATGGAGAGAAGAAGAGAGAGAGTGAGAGACTCACTCTGCCAGTTTCCGGCCCTGGATGACTTCGAGGTTCTCCAGGAAGGAGAGGTTGACGGGCGAGTAGTTGACGAGGCTGATCGACACGTAGTCGGACACGTATTTGACCGACTTCAAAACGTTGAGGTCTTTCTCCCGAATACACTCCTCGCCCATGTCGTCGCAGCTGCAACAGGGAGATTGGATTTCCGAAAGAAAGAGGGAGAGAGAGAGAGATCCCACCTGAACATGTGTCTCTTGAGGTCAATGGCTCCGTCTATCCTCTCGCAGTCGCGCAGCTCTCCAAGCAGCATCGAGCGGGTAAGCTCCCCGTCCACGATACATCCTGAAAGTGCACTTTCTCTCTTTCTCTCTCTCTCTCTCTCACACCGTAACCTTGCCGTAATTTACATAATTGTACTGTGCTACTTGATTCGAGATAAACATTCTGATTCTGATTCTGATTCTCTCTCTCCCCCACCCCTCCCATCAGATGACCACTCACTCTTGGGACAAGCGCCCTGGCATCTCTCGCACACCCGGTTCCCTATGAGAATGTTCTCCGCGAATCCATCAGAGCAGAATCGCACACAGTGGTCGTCTTGAACCAGCATGTGCTCTGCAAACGAAATGATGACAATGACGTTCTGAACGGATCAACTGTAATTCTTCCTCATATTTTCCTTATGTTCATGTGATCATATAATTGTATTTGTACCTTTGATCCTTACAATATTGTTTACATTCAATTGTCACTGACCGGGACACCGCTTGACGCAGTATCTGTCGTGCACAAAGTATCCGTCGGGTCGGATCTCGAGCGTGCCGGTGACTCGGTTGAAGTCCATCCTCTTCGGACACGAGTGCACGCACTCCTGCGTCCCGTCGCCGTGCAGAATAGCCTTCTCCTTGCACGCCTGCAATATGAAGTTATTCATATGGAGTCCGTCTTACATTGAAGGATGTATTCGGACAATGTATTATTCCCTGATCTTCAGGATGGGGTCCCTTTCGTTCTCTACAATGAGGACGAGTTTTTAACTTCTGTTTGCGCAGAAAAATTGGTAAAAATACAAACATTTTTTCCTCGTTTATACAATTTCAAAAAAGCGACCCCAACCTGAAGATCAGGCAAGATTACATTGTCCGGATAAATCCTTTAAGGGGAAAAGGATAGTAGGCGAAATATGTTCAACTCACGACGCAGTCCTTTGCACTGGGTCCGGTGCAGCCGCCCTCGCACGTATCGTGGCAGCAGCCCTTCGAGGCCTCCCGGTCGAAGCAGCCATTCGAACACTGCGCACAGTTCACGACTGCAAGAGTGGGATAGCGAGAGAGGGAGAGAGAGAGAGAGAGAGAGAGAGAGAGAGAGAGGACGCACTCTTCTGGCAAGCGTCCTTGCCGGGTCCCCAGCAGTAGGGCTCGGTGCAGTTGGCATGACAGCGCGGTCTGCGCGGACAGTCTATCATCGAGAAGTCCACGTTCAGCCGGTCCTCTCCGTCCCGCATGAACTGCGTGTAGTCGATCCGGTCGCGCATGTTGCACAGATAGCCGTTGTCCCGGACACGCACCTCGCCCGCCCGCACGCCTGATGTGTAAATGAGAGTCGAAGAGTATGAGCACTAATATGGGCATTTGTATAGCTAGGGACGTGTTTGACGGAATACATATAATATGTCCTATATGTGATGGGTTAGATCAGAGGAAGACGGAGAGTCAGGTCTCGGCAATAACGCACGACGCAAACGGTTATGATGCCGTATTTCGAACTGCAATCGAGGTAAATAAAAAAATCGCTCTGGCGCAGGCTGTACAGTATAGGATACATAAGTTCGAAGAAGTGATTGGAACAGACCTTACAAGACCTTACTGAAGTACTGTTCACATGCGAAGGTACAGGTACATGCTAAGGTAAGGTACCGGTAAGGTACACATGCTAAGGTACAGTAAGGTACAGGTACAAGTACTCACTGCTGAGCTTCGGCATGATGATCCTCTTGAGTCGCGTGTTTTCAGTGACGAGGAACGAGGCGTTGTCTAGGAGGAAGTCGCCCCAGATCGTCTGCAGCTGCGGGAACAGAATCGTCTCCACGTCCACGTTGTGGATCAGCAGATAGCCCTTGATCTGAACCGCAGATGATCATTTCTGGAGTCCGTGTATGAAGAATGTTTTGTACACGGCTCCACTAATAATGTGTTCGGATAGACTGAGAGTGAAACTATGAACAGATGGTGGCATATGTGGAAAGAGAGACGCTACCTCTCTAACGTCGTCGAAGAAGTCGATCGTGGAGCCTTTTGGCATGTTCAGATCCGTGATTTCCACGTTGCCGAGCACTCGTGTGCAGTTCTGGAAAAAGTGAGCGATCGTGTGAAGCGGAGTAATTCAGAAAAACGAGGAGTGTTACCTGGAAGTTGAGTCTCATAGAGTGTACCACATCCTTGACGCCTCCTCGTGAATACTTGTTGTTGCTGCCCGAGCAATCTACAATGACGTCATTCTCATTACGCAAATGAGGGTAGGTTCACGGAGGGTTGGCTACTAACCGCAGAACTGCTTAGACACCGTGCAGCTTTTCGACTTCCAAAAGCCGGATGAGTGCACATAGTGTACAAGGAGAAGGGGAAGAAGCAACCGCATCGGAGGACACGCACGGAGGGAATCGGGGGATACGGTGGGCGGACAGAGGGTGACTCGATTAGAACGCCATCAAGGGGATTGACTACTCGCCCACATTGCAACATCTCTCTCTCTCTCTCTCTCTCTTTCTTTCTCTCTCTCTCTCTCTCTCTCTCTCTCTTTCTTTCTCTCTCTCTCTCTCTCTCTCTCTCTCTCTCTCTCACGGAGGGTATACATTTAGGACCTTTGTGTCGATTGTGCCGGAAATGGTGATGGCGATGGGGCTTGTCTACTGCAGGGGGCATTTAAAAGTATGAACATGAAACTGGTAATCTTACTGGGCACTATTGTAGTGCACATAAGTAGTTATAGTAGCAGAAAACGGATGCGAATGATAATGAGTGAATTTGAACATGTGTGAAGAAATGGCCAATTGGCGGAGACGAATATGACTTATTGTAGTGTGAGGTGTGAGGTGTTAAAGCCGGGGACCGATTGTTGGAATATACGAATATGACTTACAGTGTCGCAGCTGCTTCGGTGGCGGAGGAGCGTCCTCCTCTGAAACGACGTCATCTTCCGCCGCAGTGAGTGAGAGGAGAAGCAGCAACACTCCTATGCCTCTCCGACAGAAACGCATGCTATGATATGCGTATTTGTGAAGCGGACGTAAAAGGTGTTATATGGTATGCATGTACAATGTACAGTACATGTAGAAATGAGCGAAAGTGATAGCGAGATCGATGAGAGTACAGGTGGACGTATAATGAGGGTTGGAGAGATAGTGGCGGTGCGGGATGTGTAAGAGAAGGAGCCTGATTCACTGCGGCGGAAAGAAGAAGAGGAGACGCGCGCATTAGACAAACCACAACATATGTGAGTCAGACGCCGGCACGGCGATAGAGTAAGTTATGTGACATCATAGAGGGAGCAGCGAGGTACATACTGATCGGAGAGATACGTCATGCTCCATATGTGGCAATTAGTGCTCGAAAGCGGATCAGCATCGATCGAGTGAGTAGAGTGGGGAGAGAGAGAGAGAGAGAGAGAGAGAGAGAGAGAGAGAGAGAGATATGGGAGGGAGTGCGATCGCGTAATGAGAAGGTGCGCAAGTGCGAAGGAAGTCGTAAAAGAAGTCGACCATGCGGTTTTTGGAGGACGCGTGAGACCACGGGGGGTGAGAGGAATGTGGATCGAAGCAGGAAAACAGTCTCGTGCCAGCATTGATTGGTGTGATGGAAAGAGCTGATAAACTGATATGAAGCAGAGCGGGAAGACAGCGTGTGAGAAGACGTGAGGTGCGAAGTTGTGATAAGGAAGATGAATGGCATAATGAGGAATGATAGGGGTCAAGGAGGAAGAGCGCTCCGGAAGTGGTAGGTAGGCGAGGTGAGGGGACAGGTACAGGAAGGGAAGGGAGATACAGGTAAGGGAGAGGCGAATGGGGAGAGGTGTGAAAAGGGGCGCCGCCGTGAGTGATACATGGTTGGTGTGGAAGGAGAGTGAGAGAGTGCATGAATGCTCTTTGTTGCTTGTCCCGGGTGGGACAGGCAGAGAGAGAGAGAGAGAGAGAGAGAGAGAGAGAGAGAGAGAGAGAGACTGTGGGAAGGATGCGCTGTATCTGATGAAGACGATCAATACACACAGACGGCTCAACTCATACACATTACAGTGTAATGGCGTGGAAGAAGGATGGAATTCCGGGGGCGAGGAGATGGAGAGGTCAATCCGCTAGCCATTGTCGCGCGCGTCAACAGATTATGCTAATCAGTATACCGGAAGGAGTCAAAGGTCGGCACCGCGGAAAACGGCTGGTGGTATTGTTGAGAGACGTGTGGGTGCGCAATGTGTGTTCACCCTCCGCACTCCCTCCAAGGAATTGAGTCTCGGCATACAAGGGTCCCGCACCCGAAAGGAAAGTGCCGGATCCTGATTCATTCCACAAACACTCGCACTCCGATCACTTACGAGAGCGATTGACGTGTGTTTTATGTTACTTACTCAGGAATTTTGAAAAGAATATGAAAGATACAGTAATCATTGAGAAAATCTACTTCTGCGTGTCTTTATTGAATATGTGCGGCAAAGAGCTAGTATTTTTAATGTGGTATTGTGATCGAAAATGTAGCAATGAAGAGCTATCATGTAAGTGTAAAACTAAGATTGAAACATTCATACAAACAATGAAACAATGCTAAAAAAAGACAATACAATTTATCAACGATTGGAGCTGTATCAGACGTAATCGCGGTCCTGGATCATTGGATGTGATTTGAATTCGAGAATATGAAACGTTTTCTTGTCTGAGACGAATTACCAAAGATCTTCTGTTCTTGCTTGCTGTTTTTGGTATTGAAGTTGTATTTGCATCATACTTATACAATGTGACTTTTGCAAGGATGGTGAACAAAGTATGAGTGGGAACAATACCCCTTAGGACAATTATAAATACCGTAACCACCCAAGGTTTATTTAGTATTATCTTGCATATCAGTCTTACTTAGCTTATTATCCCGATCAAGAAGATGTATAAAAACGAGTAAATGAAGAGAACCGATTACTACGGATTGCTCTAGCTTGACTGATTTGTCAAATAAATATATTTGATGTGGAAATAATTTTTTTAATGTTTATTTTAGTACATAAACATATTTAAAAAGGTACTAATTACGAACAATAAACGTGAAGGTTGCAAAAATAGTCCTGCCACGAAACAATTGAAGAGCGATTTACCGTACATTTTCAAGTCATCATCCCGCCTTCCGACCATCTGATTTCAAAACAAATACTTTTTTTTAAAGAGTTTTATTAGTCTAATTGTTGATTACTTACTTCTGTGTCGTCACTCACATGTCATTGTATCATTAACATATCTCTTCTTTCAGTTTTGTGCTTGAAATCAGTCGTTTTCTGATGTCAATTGTTATTGAAGAGCGAAAACATGTGATTTGATCTCTCCAGTACCATCATTTTAGAAGTCGTTGGACTTCTTCAACAACCGGCGACTATGGGAAAGGATCATCTTGGAGCGGATATGCGCAAGGTGCGCAAAGGAGACGAAAAGGACGACGACAAGCCCTTCCAGGGTGAGTGCTCTCTTTCTGTGATAGCGATGATGTTGATAGTTGTTTGGCTATCTCCTCGGTTATGGTTGTTTCCTCGATCTTGCATAAACCATTGACTCGCTCTGTTTCAAGCCCTCGATGAGGGAGACATCGCTGTGCTGAAGCGCTACGGCCAGGGCCCGTATGCCGAGCAGCTCAAGCAGCTCGAGACCGACATTGAGGAGTGCGTCAAGAAGGTACATCACTCTCTGAACTACATTGATGCTACTATTGTGTTTGAGGTGAACGAGTTGTCGGGTGTGAAGGAGTCGGACACTGGCCTGGCGCCGCCCGCCCTCTGGGATATCGCCGCCGACAAGCAGGCCATGCAGCAGGAGCAGCCACTTCAGGTACGCATCTATTGCTATTCATGTTTACGCATTTATATAGTTTTGTGTTTATGTTTATCTATAATCAAGTTGTCTATTTTGTTTCTAGTGTTAGAATCGCATATCTAGGTTGCTCGCTGCACGAAGATCATCACGTCGGAGGGCCACGACCCGAGATACATGATCAACGTGAAGCAGTTTGCCAAGTTCGTCGTCGACCTCGCCGAGACCGTCGCTCCCACCGACATTGAAGTGAGCGTTGTTGAGAGTAGCCTTGCATTAATGTCGTTTCCGGTTTTGTCTCGTATTGTTGTCAACTCCCAACTTTTCCAAACTTGAGTTGATTCTCACGCTATACCTTACAGGAGGGCATGCGCGTCGGCGTGGATCGCAACAAATACCAGATCCACCTGCCCCTCCCCGCCAAGATCGACCCCTCGGTCACCATGATGCAGGTACGGTACTTTGAATGTATTCAGTATTTGTGTTTATCCGTTATCCCAGAAGTGCTAGTGCGTACACTAACGGAATGCCAAGCGTGAAGTGATGTAGTTTGGTTTGAATGAACTCATCCTTTTGGTTTTAGGTGGAGGAGAAGCCTGATGTGACGTACGCTGACGTCGGAGGCTGCAAGGAGCAGATCGAGAAGCTGCGCGAGGTCGTCGAGACGCCCCTCCTCCACGTGAGTTGCGCATCCTGAACATGATTTATTCATTGTTTTGAGAATTTGTTTGATGTAGTATTGTTTCGAATGTTGCCGTTTTAGCCGGAGCGCTTCGTGAACCTGGGTATCGAGCCGCCCAAGGGAGTGCTACTCTACGGTCCTCCCGGAACCGGAAAGACCCTCTGCGCCCGTGCTGTCGCCAACAGGTACGGTATTGTCGTATTGTGTCAATAGTCTGTTCATGTAGTTGGTTTGAATTGGTCCCCTGTTCCTCACTCCTTCGTCATTGTTCAGACGGTGTGATTTTACGAGGACCTATATTAACTGTCTGCTTTACGGCTCATCCGCCGCGAGTGACACCGGAGATGATTGATTGGGGGCATGCCTACATTATTATTGTATTAATCAAATACACAAGCGTTCTTATAATCCATGACTGTGATTGTATTGTTTGCAGGACGGACGCGTGTTTCATCCGCGTGATTGGCTCTGAACTGGTGCAGAAGTATGTGGGAGAGGGCGCGCGCATGGTTCGCGAGCTGTTCGAAATGGCGCGTACCAAGAAGGCCTGCCTCATCTTCTTCGACGAGATTGACGCCGTCGGAGGAGCTCGGTATGTTGCTTACTGTACTGTAATTCATTCGTTTATTTTCTTTCTACACGCTGAATCATGTCAGATTTGACGACGGTATGGGAGGAGACAACGAGGTGCAGCGTACCATGCTCGAGCTGATCAACCAGCTCGACGGATTCGACCCGCGCGGAAACATCAAGGTGAGTCGTGAATGCTGAGTTATGGAACATGCATGACTTGTCTCTTGTAGGTTCTGATGGCGACGAACCGACCGGACACGCTGGACCCGGCGCTGGTGCGTCCCGGTCGTCTGGACAGGAAGATTGAGTTCGCGCTGCCGGATCTGGCCGGACGCGCGCACATTCTCAAGATTCACGCCAAGCAGATGAGTGTGGAGAGGGACATCCGATACGACCTCCTCGCCCGTCTCTGCCCCAACTCGACCGGTCAGTGCGCGGGAATGACGTTTTGGTTCATATGGATGTTTTATGCGGAAACTTGGCAAATGAGTGTGTTGACCCCGCCTTGCTCTTGCCTTGTGTCTAGCGCGGTAGCGGCGGTGTCTTCGGTCAAACACGGACACGGTAGTATCACATTTCACGTTGACAGCAGGTTGGGTGGGCTGTTTGTAGAAGTAGGTGTAAGACAATTATTGATTTTATACAAATTACCGGAAACTCATATTTTGTTTTCAGGAGCTGAGATTCGCAGTGTGTGCACGGAGGCTGGTATGTTCGCGATCCGTGCCCGTAGAAAGGTTAGTTATTGACTTTTGAAAAATGTAGGTTTTGTTTTTGCTAGGTAGTTGTTTGTAGGAGTGTAGGTTGTAAGTGTTGTGCATGGGTGCACACGCTACTATGTTGACTGCATGTAGAGTAGTGTGAAGTGACCTCATTGTGGAGAGAGGGCAGCGTGTCTGCCAATGGACACTTGCCTCTTTCGCCTCTCTCTCTCTCCCTCCTATCCTCTATACCATTCTGTGCCCAGCCAGTACGACCTTTGACTGTAATGACCCTTGCCACTACCACTATGTGTCCTCAGCCACCAACGAACCATTAATTCCAGTGTCGTGACGAGATTTATGATGGATTACCGTAATCATTAACGGATGACTACGTGTGATATGGTGAAACACTTGCTGGACAATCATTTCTAATTCAAAAACCATAAGCAATGAAGAACAAAACACTAGGCATTTCAATTTCAAACAGATCTGAAAACAGTGAAAATGACAATGACGTCAATACGTTGAATTGTACACAGAAATGTTAATAATGTGGTTGTAGGTGGCGACAGAGAAGGACTTCCTCGAGGCAGTGAACAAGGTTATCAAGGGCTATGCCAAGTTCTCGGCCACTCCTCGTTATCTCACCCACAACTGAGCAGCCCCTAACCCCACTGGTCAACCGACAACCGTCCGCTTACTCGATACAAGAGATCTTTCTCGTCCCGGCTGTACACATTCATGGGTGAATCGCATCGTCGAATGATTATTTATTCATATTTATCGTGTAAAAAGTACCTGATAAACGTGTGTTTGTATAGTAGTTGCATCAACTGCATCTGCGAGATTTCCCATAGCCGGTCAAACAACGGGGTGGGAGAGCGGGTGAAGAGCGCCTCATTTGCATACACGGAAGACTATGTCAACACTTGCGGGTGAGATTCGAAGGGTTGCGCTGTTAAAGTGGACAAAAATCCCAAATGATTGACTGAATTTACACAAGTTATGATTCGCAGGCACATTGCTACGGTAGCAAGGTTTCAGCAAAACACCTGACGTAGAGAGGATTCGAACCTGCGACATGAACCAGCCGAACAGATTGCTAGGCGAATCTCTTACCGGTTGCGCCACAGAGACGATGAGTGCAATTTGCTAGTTTTGAGACATCTAGTTGATTTGCGATCAATCAAAGACGGACTGTGCGAAGGAAAACCATTCATTTTCAGCTGAAACGTATGTTTTCGAAAACAATCAAATCGTCTCTCATGCTTGTGTCTCATTATTGTCTACTTTTCTTCACAAAAACCTCAAGCGCGCAGTAGATTATCGCTCAATGAAAGGATCATGCCACGTCCTCAATGGCGCAGTCGGTTAGATGTTAACCTAGCAATCTGCCGACTGCGCTCTGTCGCAGGTTCGAGTCCTGCTACCGCTCGTGTTTTACTTTCTTTCAAATTTGACTGTGCTCTTAGTTACCGTACCACCCGTTCGTGGTCTGTTTCCCCATGGGGGAGATGGTGGGTCTTTTCAATTTTTTGCCAATTTTATCTCGAATTGTACACTGTTCTGCAGCGACCATGCTGCCTTTCTCCGATTCTGCCTGACCCGATATGGCAATGCGATTGTTCGGCAGTGTTGTTCCCACAGGCGAACACTGTAATCATACCCCCGTTGCCGAGAGGAACTACCGTATCCCATTGTCCGCTTGGCACCCTTCCAACCGCACTGCCCTCTCACACCCTCCTCGATCGCGCTATCTCTCATTTGCTCTGCGCGTCTGTTCATTCCTATCTCTCACTGGCGTCCTCTGTCCGCCTGGGTCACACACTCACAGCGTCTCTCTCACCGCCTAGATGTGACCCTTGCCATCAGTCATTTTAGGGGCTCCAAGGTCCCTAATTAAGGCATTTTATTGTTGATTAGGATGTTTTATGCGTTTTCGAGATTCGCGCGTTTAGTGTATATGGCACATTTTATACTAGTCCATTTCAGTACTCCTCGGACTCTACAGTATCCCACACACTACAGAAATGGTGAGAAATTTTTGCGTTTCTGTGTTGTTGTAACGTTCGTACTACTACCATGATATTCATTATTGCACTTCGCAACAGTGATGGATTGGCGATAAGGTGTCAGCTGCAGACACGTTTTTTGGCTACTGATATGATGACCTCGGATAGTGAGATGTGCTAGCAGTGAGTGGTGAGAGATGGATGAGATAGCTGGGGTGGCAAAGTGCTTTACGGGTTAGGCTGTGTGTCTTCTCTGTCTCTGTAGGTGTATGTGGTATGGGAAGACAATGTTTGCACACTCATATTGCGAGTCATAGACACACCACGCTCTCAAAGACATGGTGAAAGAGACTTCATGGTTCAGATCCTATAGATACTACAGATCTAAGGAACACCGTATGTGAATGAATACATCTTCTCATCCGCTCGTAAAGATCGCTATCTGATAAGATGAAAGGTGGTACAAGCTGTGCCGTAAGTACATTTGCATATCGATCGACGCGATGACCCCGTGAGTCGCGCTCGCTGTCTGTCGCTCTCCACCCCCTGCCGCGCTCTCTCGCGCTTCCTCTCACTGTCTGCGTGTCTGGCGCTCTCGAGAGACGCCATCTCTAGTCGATCGCGCGCGATTGCCCCTGGCGTAGTGCCAACCCCCTAGAGAGACAGTACCAAGCTATCTAGGCTTCATTACTCACTTACTATACTTCCGCACGCAGAGTAGTCATGGTAAGTTGGATAATCAATAGATGTAATTGAAATTGATCGTATGATCTCATTTCCTGTCATTTGTCTGGCCGCATTGTTTATGAGTGTGTTCCTTATTGACAGCTATTCATCAGTTTGCATAGCCTTACCGGAACACTTTTCTACCATTAACATATTGCTCGTAGAAGGTGAAAGTGTGAATATGTGGAGGCCATCTGGCGTAGTGGTGAGAGTGATGATAGATCCCCTCTCTTGATCCCCTTCCTCTCTCGCACCCGGCATCTGTCGCCTCCTGTGGCAAGAGTGCCAATTCATTAGCGGATCAGCCAAGCTAATCAAATTAGCATATGTGCACGGATTGATGGCCGATGTTTGCGGGGTTTTGTAGGTGTACTGAGTTTCACAGGAAATGTGTTTGTGTAGAAAGACTGATTGCTCATTCCTATAGACACCCTGTTACCCCCTATCTATTGCAGGCCCGCTCCGTCTCGCGTTCGCGCGCCGCCGCCGCGTCCAAGTCTCCCGCCCGCGGAAAGAAGACCGCCACTCCCAAGTCGGCGGCCAAGAAGACCGAGAAGAGCCCGGCTCGCGCACAGTCGAGAGGACGCTCGCGCAGCCGCGGACGCCCCGCAAAGACCCCAGCCAAGTCCCCTAAGGCCGCCAGCAAGAGCCCCGGACGCGGACGCCCTGCCAAGAACACCAAGTCACCCGCCGCTTCCAAGACACCCGCGAAGACTCCTGCCAAGACCCCCGCAAAGACGCCGGCTAAGACTCCTGCCAAGACCCCGGCTGTCAAGGTGAGTATCATCGTTGTCATGTTTTGCTTGATCTAATCCGTGTCTCTTGAGACTCCCTCGACTGCGTCTCGCGGCCGCAGCACGGAGCGTCGCTCGATCGCGCGCCCCGCTGCCGCAGTGTCCACCCCGGCTGAGCCCGAGGTGCGCATGCGTCTGCTCCGCACCGAGAGCGCCAGCAGGAGCCCCGTCAAGGTGAGTGCGCATCATTCACCCCTTGTCGTCACTGTCTCACCGTCTCGGTTCCAGCCGCGCTCTCCTCTGAAGCCGTCGACGTGCCGCTGGGATCCGTGCCCGAAGATGAAGAGCGTCGCGTGTCAGAGCGTGCAGTACGTCAAGAAGAACGGCAAGCAGCTGGTCGTCTCGGCGTTCATCGGACTCGCCATCCTCGCCATCGTCTACTTCTGCCTGTACACCGACCCCGCCAAGAACAGGCTGTGGATCCAACAGCAGTCGGCCAAGCTGCAGGCGTGGGCCAAGAAGATCAGCAGCAAGTAGTCCCCCCCCGCGCCATCTCCTATCTGTACATAGCGTCCCGGTAGGTGTGGCGGGCGCGCGAGTGGCACCCACCCCGTGAGACCGGGGTCTCCCCGGTTGCCCCTCCGTCTCCACGCCGCGTCGCCACCCGCCCGCCGACCCCCGCCACGCCCCCCAATATAGACCCTCCCAGTACTGTGTACACACACACTCTCTCTCTCTCTCTCTCTCTCTCATCAACCCAGTCTTCCACACTTCGAGTAGTGATGTACTCGTTACACGGTCGCATTTTTTCATTAGTTCAGTTAGCATTTGATGTGTGTTTGTTGTTTCGTTTGATTTGATTATACTAAGACCAAATGACCTCACTGCCGTCCCTCCCATCTTCACTCTCCTCCTCCTCTCACGGACTTCCACCACTGCCTTCTCCTCATTGGTGTTCCGCACAGACACTCTCTCACTCACCCCCCCCGTAATAAGTTTGATGCTGCGTTTTATTATGATGATGCGATTGAATCGATAATATTGATAAATTACTCAACTAATGGAGTGGTGACTATCGGTGCTTTGCCTGCGCGGCGTACTGGCGTCTGCGCTTGAGTAGATTGGCGATGACTCTCTTCCGGAATGCCGCGCGTGTCTCTCCGTCGTCCGGTCCCAACACAGGCACACTCCCCTCCAATGCATAGTTGGCTGTGGTCGGTCGACCAGTCGTCGCTACGACCGCGTCGCGGTGGAATCTGCTGTCGTAGTCCGCGTCGAACGACTCCCTGTCATAGCCGCGCCCTCTTCCGTAGACGGGACTGGCAGCCGGCCGGTACACGGTCTCGGACTGGACGATGTCAGACGGCCGCGGAGTAGTCTTCGACTTGGGCGGGCACGGACAGTACGCAGCGTCGACGCCCGGCTGGCCGGGTAGGCCGGGCTGAAAATGTTGCAATGTCAACCTATCTATTTCTGTATGCCTCACCGTGCCACTCTGTCCGGGCGCGCCGGTGCGTCCCGGCTGTCCGCGCGGCCCTGGCGCGCCAACACCACCAGGACTGCCGGGCGACGCCTGGTATCCCGGATTGCCGGGGAACCCGGCCGGTCCCGGCGGACCACGCACACCTAAACTAGTATTTTGAACACTTCAATAATCAACTATTAGATGGGGCTTGTCACCATTGGGTCCGGGCAGGCCGACTTGTATGTGCATGTTGTCGCCGTTCCGTCCCGGCAGCCCGTCCCTGCCCGGCTGGCCCAGTCGGCCCGGGTCTCCCGGCGGCCCCGGCAGACCCGGCCTGCCGTCTCCGTAGTATCCCCCGTCGTCACCCGGCCGCCCGGGCTGACCGGGCGGTCCGGGAAGACCCGGAACTCCCGGATAGCCCGGTTCGCCCATCGGACACTGGATGCAGCCGGTTGTTTCCTGAATTGATTTTTTTCTTTCTGAAATATGTTTGATTGTTACCCACCACTCCGTATCGGAGAGCCACTCCATTCACTCCCGGTCTACCCGGCCCACCAGGAATTCCGATTTCTGCAAGAAAATAAATCGTATCACATAATAGTTTCGGTGCAATACCTCCGGGGTATCCAGGCTGTCCGGGTGGTCCTGGAGGCCCAGCCGGACACGGATTCGACTGGGGAGCGCAATCTGAAATGAAAAGAAAAGTGAAAATCGCAATGGAAAAGCGCAAAAACGACTCGAGGTCTGAAGGTATTAGAGAGGCTGGGTGTGCTGTGGTACTCGCAGACGCTATCCGGCCACTGTCACCGCGCGGGGGCTTCTGCCTGCTGCCTTTGGGCCCTGAGCCGTACGCCCCTCCTTGTCCGCCCGGGACTCGGCGTCCTCCGACACCGAACACCTGGCGACGCGGCGCTTGGCGCGGACGTCCGGTCGACGCACCGCCCACACACCCAGGACTCCTCCCCTCACTCCATCCACTCTCGTCTACTGCCTAGAAGCTGGCTCACAGGCGCCCGCCACAACGCCCAGTGGTCACCCCACATTTTTGCCGAGAGACACACGCGCAGTGAGAGTGCGCGTAAAAAGATGGGTGGACATGGACAGATAAACTCACTGCACTGTTGCCCTCCGAATCCGGTCTGCGGTAGGGGGAAAGGCTGCGGTTGCGGCGGCGGCTGCTGCTGGCCGTACGACGGCGGAGCACGGTTCGCTTCTACAATTTACAACACATGGTTTTCATACATCTCACAATCAGACCAACCCTGATAGTCGTAGTGTTGCTGTAGCTGGTACGCAGGCCGAGGCGCAGGGCCGTACGGTTGCGCGTACTGTAACACGTTCCCTCTCATTCCGTATCCCTCTATTCTCCTACCCCATCGTAGCTCCTCTCCTCCCGCTCGGGATGGAGTTCCTTGAGGAATCGGTTGACTGCCGAGCGCGCTCTCCTGGGCATCGGAGCCAGAGACTGCCACGCAAGAGAGGAGTACGTCTGCAGATACACTCACACATGAGGGAGGGGTGAGTGATTCAACTCACCTCAAACTCTCTGTATCCTTCCATCGTCTCTCTGTACATCTCATTGATCTCTAGCACGGTCTGCCACAGTCCACCGATCGACATTCCCAGCAGAACTGTGGACGTCACTCAAAACAACAAACATTTTGAGGCGTGAAAACAATACTTACCGATGGCGATCAAGGCAGCGCGGTATCCAGGATCACCCATCTTTCTGAAATGCCAGTCTCCTCAGTCAATTTTACCCTCGCCTCCTCTCAAAATCCAGTCGCGCGAGATGGCTCGGCATTCAAATGCGATCCGCTCCGCGCCACTTCACTCCCCTCATACGTCCAAATACCATTCATTCCAACACGTTTCACAGAATAATACCCACCCACTCACACGATGTAATATTCAACATTAACTTCGAAAGAAACACTTCATTAAAAATCAACATAAAATCCAAAATCAACAATATTCGTAAATTGTAATGGGAAACAACGACGAGCGTAACATAATAACAACAAACAGTGCCCGGAATAGAATGAAGGGGGTGTTCAATTCGCAAACTCTCAGCAAACATAACAATGCGGATAGCCGTGTGCGGCCATAACGGGTTATCCTCGGAACAAGACGGGTGCGGAAAGAAGATGTTGAGTGTGTTTAGGTGAGGGTAGACTCGGAGCGGAGGTACTCTCCCAGATCCGCCTGGTGCAGCAGCACAATAGCCGTAGGGTCGGCACGCTTGCAGTCTGCTGTGCTCTTCGCAGTCACTCCAAATCTATAATCGCACCGTCAGTCACACATCTTCTTTCCACTTTGCTTACCCGAGAGGGGTGTCGTTCATGGAGAAGACGACGACTCCCTGGTGGCTCTCCGTGCCCTCAGTCATCCTGCCCACTCCCGATTTGAGCACGTTGTTGCCGTATAGAAATTGCTGCTCGGCGTTGGGCTTGAGCCAGATGCGCCACTTCGAGTACGGCGCGAGGTAGTCGAGGGCAGTGATGTGCAGATGGAACTTCTTCGCCTTGGTGAACTTTCCGAGGCACGTGCCGAACGAGAGCAGAGGCTCGCGGGCGATGCAAGCCGCCTGTAAAAGAATGCAAATAGAAAAAAAAACACAACATTGCATACCTGCTTCATGAGCGTCTCAGATTGGTAGTAGACACGCTCCTTGTGTAGACGGAAACAGTACTCGCCATCCTGACGCTCCACCTGCAACAAATTTTTTTTGAATTTACAAAAAGGCGATCTACATGAAGCACTCACAAGAAGGGCGACGTTGTCTCCGATGTAGTGGGCAAGCTTGGCAAACACCAGCTCAGTCTCCTCATCGGTCAGCGGACGCATTCTGAGTTCTGCAAAAAAAAAGTAACATAATGATATCGCACCATTACCTGGGCATGGCACATAATAAGATATTTGACATGGACGCAAACCATGATATTACGAAAAAAAATACAAAAATTCCTTTGTAACATCCAATTCAAACATTTATTGGTAATACAACGTCTTCAAGATGAAAAATGCACATGTACAGATACACTCTTACAGAGCTTCATGGATCAGGCAAGCAGTTCATACCCATCAAAGTACAAGTCAAGTATGAGCATCATGGGGAAAGTGAGTAAACATGAGATGCGGGACGATGAAAGAAGTATACACAGGTTAACAATATCATCATTAGAAAACATTGTTGGAATTCAAACTAGTTAGATTAAGATTAACATGACTACTATTCGAAAGAAACCGGCACCTATTTGGTGAACGTAAGCGCGCGCTTAGAGGTTGAGCTGGGAGATGGCATCGACCATGTGCGAGTCGGCGATGACTCCCCTCGCAGTGTTTGCGTCCACCTGGATTCGAACCAGACCCTTCGCTGCCGCAAACGACACAAACGACTGAGACTCTAGTGTCTGCAACATAACCTTGAGAATAAAAAAAACGCGACTACAGACTAACCTGAAACGCCTCGAGAAGGTCGTCGCTCTGCAGACACGGAACTTTCAGTACATCACATGCCTTCTGATATCCGGTGAAGAGAGAAGTGCGAGTGAGAGGAACCGCCTGAAAAGTGAGTATTCATATAATTGTAACATCCTTAATCAATTTACCTTTCCGTCCTTCTTCTTGGTGACTAGACGGAGGCAGACGGCAAGAAGCAGCCGTGGCTGGAGAGGAAGCTTGGCGCGCGCGAGGGGCGATGAGTACACACTGTTCAGCACACCCAGCACCTCGCGACAACCCGCCGGAGTAGACGACGCACTCGCATTGTTCCTGAGATGACGAGATTTGAAAAATGAAACATGCCTACTCAATACTGACTTGGTCTGCTTGATGATGTGAATGGCAGATCGGAGGTCTCCGCTCATGGCCGCCACTTTCCGCGCGCACAGTTCCATTGCACGTGCATCTACTGCCGGCGCGGGAGTGAACTTCACGCCCTCCTCTCCACCTTCGCTTACCATTGGAGTAGCAGGAGGCTGCAAAATGGAGAGGTTGAACAATAACATAACATCGCAGTTATGTGGGGAAAAATAAAACAATTTTCAAATCACCTTGTTCTCGTCATCCTCGTTCATCTTGTCAGCCAAAATCTCTGCGATTCGCTCTTTAGTATAGGGTGCAAAAACCATGGAATGCGGAGGCAATGCGAGCTTCAGTTTCGGCAGCAATCGCTCAGTGAGATCAATAGAATTGGCGATTCCTAAAATAATAGTGACCATCAGCGATTAAGTTAAGTATACCAATGATGATGATGTTATTGGAGAGGGACTGTGGCCACTGGAACGCGGCGTAGAGAAGAGAGTTGGTCCTTGTGGAGAGATGATCGATTTCATCTAGGACCAGCACCACAGGACGACGCAGATCACGCGCCCACACTGCCCAGTTGGTAGCGGTCGGACGTAGCGGAACATCCTACACTGATCATGAACAATTGCGTTCTATTGCCCAACTCACCAAGTGCTGGAAGACCTCAGTGAATAGCTGCGTCTGTGTCTGCACCGACACACAGTTGATCATCGTGTGCGAGACACAGCCAGCCATCGACTTCATCACCAGCGTCGTCGTCGCCGTCTTGCCCGTTCCGGGCGAGCCAGAAATGTAGATGCTCAGAGGCGTCTTGTTCTTCATGCTCTCGTCGATCAGCTCGCGCATTTTGTTGAATTCATCCTCGCGGCCCTTCAGCGGCAAAACTGAAACAAACAATTAGATAAATAATACAAGTTATATAGTATTTAATGATATTTAACCTTTGATCTCAGCAATCCGTTTCTTCTCCTCCGTTACGTTGTTCACAGATGTTTTCCGTCCACGTCCTCTCTTCTTCACAGCATCGCTCTTCTTTGCATCGCCAATTTCGCTTCCGGTCAAATCATCGTGTTGAGAAGAATAAGCATCATCGGTCGAATCAGTATCCCTTCTAAACGTGAAACGTATATAGAAAATATAAATGTTCAAACAATACAACTCACTTGAGGATAGAGCGAGTGGCTTTCTTGGTGGCAGAGATTTTCGTTTTGGTACGAATCGTCTTGCTGGTACTAGAAGACGTCGTTTCAGCCTTCTTGGTGCTAGACTTGACTCTGCTAACAGGCGTTACTCCGATAGGTTCTGCCATTTCTCGGGCGAGTGCTCGCTGAGCTCTCGGAGTGACAACAGGCTTCGACAACGTCATCTGAATAACATCGAAAACATTGAAAAAGTTATTTAAAACTAGCACCTGCTGCAATTTAGAACGAAGCATCTTTGTGGGAGACGCCTGATCGTCCATCTCTGAAGATCCAGAAGAAGCACGCTTCAGAGCTCGAACCATCTAAAATAAAGGACTCAACATAGCACATAGCACTCAATGGAAATAAACAACAACATCGTCCGTATACGGATACTATCAGACTACAGTAATTTGAATATGTAATTAGCGCGCCAAAATTCCCGCGTGTATGTGCATGGCGTGGCGTTATCGCTGACAGACCGCAAGTATAGTACTCCACGACATTAGAATTGGAAATATGCATTGTAAAATGAATTAATGAAAACGTTGCCCCACTATCAATTCCTTATCTTCAAACATAATCATGACCACGTTTATTAAAAAGATATTACATGTTGACTAATAAGATGATCAATGATATAAAGTAGTAGTTAGGAAAAAACAAATAAAATGAATGTGTTTTGTTTGTGCTTTACTTGTTTCAAATATCGTATGCTTAGATAGCAACGACATAGCAACATTGCTGGTAGCGGCCAGGAGACTAGAGTGCGCGTTGAGAGATAGAGACGCAGAGCGTGGCTGCAGTGAGCGAGCGGGGAGGCGGGAACAACAGCACCCCACCCGGGCACCGCGCCAACACACCCCAAGTTTATCGATTCGCTCATCGCGAGAGCCGTGTGTGCATTGCTCGCTACTCACTGACAGTGAGAGTGCGCGTGTTGTGAGCGGTGCAAATTATCGCCTCTCAATCCGCACTCGCGTGTCATTCGCCTATTCGATGAAGCGTAAGCTACACGATGCACGGATAACCATGGTGGATCCCGCTAAGGATGTGGATGATGGAGACGTTCCTGGCAGCGACGACGAGCTCATTTATTCCGTTGACGAAGCGCAACCTTGCAAAATCGACAACGAGAGGTGAGCTGAACGCACGTGACTCTTTTTATCTATGATCTTTTTCAACCATGCCGCGTTTGCCGTTTGTGACGCATCTCGCAGCTTTCCCCATCGTTCACCAAAAAAACTACGTTAGAGTTCACTCACCCGGTAAAAAAAATTATCAGTCCAAAATTTGCGAACTGAGTTTTGTTAATTCGTATCGATCACGCATCTAAGAAACATAACAGTCGTTCAATGTCAGACATGGCCTAATCAAAAGTGATAACATCAATCAATGATTTTGTAGCGTATATGATTCACATTTGGCTTGCATTTTCGCAACAAAACATCAACTTAGGTTATATATGAGAAAAGATTTATAGTATTGTCAGATTGTCACTTTATTGTCGCGCTTTATATCAAAATACAGACGATTCTACTCTCGCCCGCGTGGGTGCAAATAGAAATATTCCAACTCTCACGCTATGCGTTCGGTGCAATGCTCTACAGTTATCAGTCTGCCGTTGCCGTCTGTTGCGCACAATAAAGCCGATGCCGCTACAATTATTAGCATGATGCCAATGTGATGAACGTGAAGGCGTTATTTTCCGTAATATTGATGTTTACAGTATGATGATGCTGGCCAACGTACCGCCACTGACGGATGAAATGCGATTTCGCTGTCCTGCACTACCACTGAGAACGCGTTCTACTCCAGAATTCTCACTCGTACTCGATCTCGACGAAACTCTTGTGCACTGCAGCCTATCCCATTTACCCGACGCTTCGATAGTATTCCCAGTTCACTTTCAAAACAATACGTATCAGGTGAGAAGACCTTCTATGCCTATGATACATCTTTCTGAATCATAAATACTCCAGGTCTACGTTCGAGTGAGGCCACACCTTCACCAGTTTCTTGAACGATTGGCCAACTCCTACGAACTCATACTTTTCACGGCCAGCAAGCGCATTTATGCCGATAAATTAATGGTTCGTTTAATATCACACATGTTCAACGTGATCTCATCGAAAACGAGATGAAACATCATAAACAAATAGTAACAAACATTTACACATTTCTTTTCTCTCACTCAAATTTTTCGTTTTTAAGTTTTTTCTTTGCAGAATCTACTAGACCCAGGAAAGAAGTTTGTGCGACATCGTCTTTTTCGAGAACACTGTGTGTGCGTTTATGGTAACTACATCAAGGATCTGTCTATTCTCGGAAGAGATCTCTCCAAGACAGTAATCATTGACAACTCGCCGCAGTCATTCGCATACCAAATCGACAATGGAATACCCATTGAAAGTTGGTTTCAAGAAAAGGAGGACAAGGAGCTGTTAAAGCTCATCCCTTTCTTGGAGTCACTGACAAAACAGGTTCGTATCAAGAATACGCATTGATCCATTGATGTCAATAATTCACAGTCAACTCAGTCGCATAAAACCATCGAATATTTCTAAACACTCACGTTTGCAGAAGAGCGATGTGCGCGACGTTCTTCGCGACCGCTACCGGATCCGTGAAATGCTCCCCGCGCCGGCGTGCAGCTACCCACCTGCGCCTACCAACGTCTCTGCCTGAAATATATGCTATTCATTTATGTACATACTCGCCCGATGACCGATCAAGATGCCTACAATCCGATTTCCCAACAAATGCACTTGCGATATTGCCGTGATCGTAGATACCTCGCAAGAGAAGAAGAATAGATTCAAGTCGTAGTATAAACTGCAGAGTTCTATAGACACATTCTGAAGTTGTACATATTCTATATTTCACTCTCTCATATTCCATGCATTGTTGTAGAACGATAGTCGTAAGAAATCACAGACTTGCAAATGTACATACAACATTGTTATAAAATTTGTTATCACCATAACATCGAATACCCATGATATATACATGAACAAAACAATTAAACGAAATACTCTGTAAGAAGGAAATTTTTTGAAACACGAGCAACTAGCCGCAAGTTGATCATTGGTACTATTTTCGTAACGTTCGAAGAGTCACCTAGGTCAATCTACGTCTATTTATACGCTATAAAGCAAATAAAACGAGCCTAAACATATTGTTACATCATATAAAATATATAGCGACATAAAATAAACTAAAATTCATATAAAAATTCAATATTTTTAATTCCACAGGATCTTTTTTGACTTTGCGCGCGCTTTTGTAGAAACAATCAGCTGTCAATTATATCGCTGCAGGACCGAAATCGTTCTCAACGCGTCTATTTCTCTACTTGTCTGCACACTGCTATTCCACGTGTCTGCGTGCGCGCTCGCTCTCTCCATCCGCTCGCCTTTTCCACCCCGACCGGCTGCGTTGCCTAGGGGCGTGTGTGTGTGTGTGGTGTGGTTGTTTCCCCACTCACTGACTGACCCAGATCCTTCCACTCACCTTCCGATCGATAGCGATGGCCTTCAAGGCGGCCGTACTGGTTGGAGGGCCGCAGAAAGGTGGGCGCTGCGTATTCTCGCACCCTGCACTCTAGATAGACGCGGGAGAGAGAGAGGATGATCTTGGCCGCGGGCGCGCTCTTCTCCCTCTATGCCTTCTTCCTCGTGCTGCCAGTGCTGCTCATTGCCCTAGCCGTGTCACACTGCCCCCTCCAATTGTAGCACGCACTATGACGTCACATCGCGCATCATTCTCACTCTAGCATTCCAAAACCGCAATATCTAAGTGCATTATATGAACCGATCTACATAGGCTATTTAATTCCCTAGTAATTACTATACCCGGAAAGGCTGATTTGTTGTGGTGAGTAGGGAGAGATGCTGGCTGTATGGTGATGTGGTGTTTGCAGGCACTCGCTTTCGCCCTCTCTCTCTGCAGCTGCCAAAGCCTCTGTTCCCCATCGCCGGCGTTCCACTCGTTGAGCACCACATCGACCAACTCTCACAGGTACTCAGTTCCATTCAATAACTCCTTTCTCACCTCTCCACCCAGTTAGATTGTCCCGCAATGAGTCACGTCTCCAATTTCCTGTATTGCGTGTGTTTGTCCCGTTTCGTCATCCCTATCCGGTGTATGCGCAGCTTGATACTATCACTTGTCCACTCTTATCAATCGATCCAATGTTCGGTCCGTGAGGGGGCGATCCACGTACAATGTAGCTATCCACGTTTATATATTGCCGACGTGCACTGCGCGAACCCGGCGTATCTCCAATATCCTGAATCGGACCAAACTGTATCCCGAATTGCAATTCTTCCTTGTTCACCGACGCTGAAGCCGGTTTGGGATAGGAAAGGGTAAAAGCCAGAGTGTACCTTGCGGATGCCTCCAGTGCACATTGACTGCAAGAAAAAAGGGAACAGCCCTGCATCCCTCACGCACCAACATCCTCACCTGTCCTTGCAGCTCACGGGTCTCTCTGAGGTGATCATCATCGGTTTCTACCCGGCCGAGCAGTTCGCAGACTTCACCGCCAGATGCCAGCAGCAGTACCGCATCTCCATCAGGTACCTGCAGGAACCCACCCCCCTCGGTGAGTGCTCGCGAATCTTGTGGTACATTCATATGGGCCCGCAAATGAGTTACACTCTTTTCACGAAAGACATTAGAGCGGTTAGACAAGGATGGTTGCGCGTTCAATCCAGGTATGGACCATGCGATCACTGCGCAGTTAGTAGAGTCTGCCTCTGCGCACAATCCATTTGTTTGCTTGGCAGGCACGGCGGGAGGTCTGGTGCAGTTCCGGGATGAGCTGCTGGCAGGGCATCCAGAGTACGTGTTCGTCGTCAACGCTGACGTCTGCGGAGACCTGCCCGTGAGCATCTCCCTCTCTCCCTCTCTCCCTCCCCCTCTCTACCTCTCTACCTCTCTCCCTCTCTCCCTCTCTCCCTCTCTCCCTCTCTCCCTCTCTCCCTCTCTCCCTCTCTCCCTCTCTCCCTTTCTCCCTCTCTCCCTCTCTCCCTCTCTCCCTCTCCCCCTCTCTCCCTCTCTCCCTCTCTCCCTCTCTCCCTCTCCCCCTCTCTCCCTCTCTCCCTCTCTCCCTCTCTTCCCCTCTCCCTCTCTCCCTCTCTCCCTCTCTCCCTCTCTCCCTCTCTCCCTCTCCTCTCATTTCCCTCTCTCCCAGGTGGCCGCCATGCGCTCCACTCTGGCAACGATGCCAGAGGTGAAGTGTCTGCTCCTCACCACAGAGGCCACCCGCGAGCAGTCCATCAACTACGGGTGAGTCCGAGAGAGAGAGAGAGGGGGGGGGGGAGAGAAAGGGAGGGAGAGAGAGGAAGAGAGGGAGAGAGAGAGATTCTCTTGCAGCTGCGTGGTGATCGGTCCGTCGCAGCGCGTGCTGCACTATGTCGACAAACCGACCACCTTTGTCTCCACCCACATCTCCTGCGGAGTGTACCTCATGCGCCCCGAGGTGATCCGGGTGAGTTCATTTATTGATTTTTTTTTATTTTGATAATTCTAATGAAAGTGACAGTGATGGTCGTGTTTAATGGTATACTACTGGTGGTTTCACCTTGTACTCGTTGTTGTTCGACGACTTGATCTTGAAGCAGAATTTGGCGGCTCCTTTTCGGCTTCGTTGAGCCTGGAGCGACGACCTCTCTCGAGATCACCCGCACTGCCGGCGCCCCGAAGGAGGACAAGCTGGTCATCCAGTACGCTGACGCGCCCGCCGACCAGGCTGACGCGACTGCCGCGTTCAACGCTGTCGCCGGAGCCGCCCAGACGCTCACTCTGCCCATGTCCGCCACTGCCTGAGCAGCAACCGTCAACCCGGCTCCTATTCTTCTTCTTTTCCCCGCGGCGTGCGGTCGGGTCTTCATTTTGCCCCGCCGCTGCCGGATGATCGGGCGCATCAACAAGAATCCTTCCCAAGACAACCATTGAGCCGGCGGGAAGTAGCTCATGTGGAAGCAGTCCAGGCGCGAGGAGATACTATGTGCAAAGCAAAGGAGTCTCCGGCGCTGTCACATCAACAATGGTACTCTAATGGTCTATGGAAAGAATATCGATCAAGTATCGGAAAATTATCGATCAAGAATCGTCTTCCGCCACTAACCTCGTCTGCCCAACTGTCTTCCCCGGCGTTAGCCCATAAGATCTTGGCCCACTGTATGCTTCCTATCCTATCATTGTGATTGTCATATTCAGCTATAACGATTCCGGATAAACACTTGACTTGACTACTGGTGGTTGCGTTTAGTGGTATACTGTGAACGAAGTAGAAGTGAATGGTGTGATTGACTTATCGATTTATTGATTGTGTGTTTTGAGAACCTGTCGTCGGACCAGCCGCTGTGGTTCGAGACTGACGTGTTCCCTGGGATGGCGGGCGAGGGGTCCCTGCACGCCCTGCACACCACGCGCTGGTGGAGCCAGACCAAAACCGCCGCGTCAGTATTCTCTCTCTTTCTCTCTCTCTCTCTCTCTCTCTCTCTGTCTCTCTCTCTCTCTCTCTCTCAACTGCTTCTCACCGTTCACCTCGTTCTTGTCCGCTCTGTTCCCCATTCTTTTCAGCTTCTCACCATTCGTCTGGTCTACTTCCTATTCCTTCTATCTACTCTGTCCACCATCTTTCCCCCCTTGCAGTGCCGTGCTGTATGCGAACCGTCACTACCTGCGTCTGTACAAGATGCGCTACGCCGCCCGGCTCTGCACCGACCGCGCCCACATCATCGGCGACGTCTTCATCGACCCCTCCGCCAAGGTACGGTAGCTTGTAGTCTTTGGTTACTGTATTACATTCGGTTGTCTAGGTTGACCCGTCTGCGAAGATTGGTCCGAACGTGAGCATCGGTCCCAACGCGGTGATCGGCAAGGGAGTGCGCATCAAGGTGAGAGAGAGGGAAGAGAGAGGGAAGAGAGAGAGAGAGAAAGAGAGAGAGAGAGAGAGAAAAGAGAGAGAGAGAGAGAGAGTAGGAGAAGGACCACCCACGTTGCTTTCAGGAGTCTATCATTCTGGCGGATGCGGAGATTCAGGAGCACGCGTGCGTCATGCACAGCGTCGTCGGATGGAGGAGTCAGGTACGGTATTTTGTGGGGTTACGGTATTCGTACTGTATACAGTGTTTTGGTCAATATTCCTATCGATATTAGTACTGTACTTAAAAACAACTATATGGTTACTGGAAATTGTGATGTTATAGTAGTGTTGTTTTTCAGATTGGTGCGTGGGCGCGCGTGGAAGGCATTCCTCTCGCCCTCAACCCCAATCTCCCATTCGCCAAGCTCGAGAACAAGCCCCTCTTCCTGTCTGATGGTCAGTTTCATTATATAATAAGACAACTTTCATTGTTATAATGTGTGTTTTTGCAAGTATATGCTGTGAGATGGCGAGCTGTTAGCGAATAAAGGTTGCACCTCTTATATACCATGTGCCATGCCATTTTAACGCGCTTGTTCCCATAACAAACGCATCTGTATAGGTCGTCTCAACCCCTCGCTCACCATCCTGGGATCCGATGTGACTGTGGCTCCCGAGACGATTGTGCTCAACTGCGTGGTGCTACCGTATAAGGAGCTCACCGCCAGCTACAAGAATCAGATCATACTGTAAAGGAAGGGAGAGGAGAGAGAGCAGTATCCTACTCGTGCAATTCGATGATTCAGCCTTTCCGGGGTTTAAATGTAAGATATATCATATTGTTATACCCATTCCTACTGTGATATTCCTGCTTTTTGATTTTGTAAATAAATGATGCGCATGTTTGTCTGGGTGTGTGTACTGTATGTCCAGGTCCACATGTGTTTGGTCATGTCTGCGCCCCTCCTCGATTCCGATGCTCTTTCTTCGTTTTATTGTCCAATACAAATCGCAGATGTGTCGATTTCTCAGAGAGGAGGCGTGCACTTTTTACGGCCTCTGTATTTTGCCCGTATCTCTCATCGAATACTCATTCTCTTCTCGCTTTGAAGTTGCGATTCTCCCGCTCCGTCTGTTCTATGTACGTTCTCACGCTGCGATGTTCCGGTTTCTTCTCCCTTTCAAGGTTTCAACGTTTATAGAAAAGGCCAGGCGACCTACCGCAGCGCTCTTATTTATGGCTATTTAAATCCGTGAAGTTTGATTCCTTTCGATTTGAAACTGTTCTCATTCGCATGTTACTTCCAGATTTCTTGACTGTGCAATAAGTAGCGTCAGATCATTTGGGGATTTGGGTGTTCAATAGGGAGAGAGTGTGTGGAAGAGGTGAGGACAGAGAAGCAAGAATGGTTTGTCTATGGCGCGGAATCGGCTTATTGTACATGTGACTGGGAGGAGTGAGAGAGTGGAGCAATACGGTGAGTTGGGCTCCAAGATGCCACTACTCACGTATCATCTTGCTCCATTCCACCCATTTATCTCAATCAGTCTCGTCTCCCACTCTCCTTTCTTTGATGTCGCGCGAAAACTCTCTCTTCTTGTTTCTCTTTTGATCTCTCCTTACCCGACTCTACAATGATTTATTATGGCAGCGTTGATGAAAATTTTTGCTGCGCTGTCGCGTGCATGCGGAAACTAGAAAAGCCGAACATATAAATCTCACTCTCCATTTCACGCGCATTCTTCGAAGTGAGATAGAAAGAGAGAGAGAGAGAGAGAGAGAGAGAGAGAGAGAGAGAGAGGGACTGTTGAGTAATCCCGCAGACAGAGTGCTGTGCGATGACATTGTTACAGTGGGATATGACCCCGGTAGGTGCACACTGAATGGATGCATAACAGATCATTTGTACTCCTCCCTTCTCTCCCCTCTCTCTCTGCACGCGCACCTTCCATTCAGTCGCCATTTCGGCCATTTCACCCGCTGTTATCACTGATCATATCACCATAATGACGCGTGCGTGCTCCTTGTTTTGATCCCGCCGACCACTTCCACGACTATCGATTGATGCGCCTAATTCCGAATTCTGCAAATTAGCAAAGTGCAATGTCGTCCCGGTCTGTCGTCATTCGCCACCGTCTCGACTTTTCTCTTGTTTTCGTACCTAGCAACCTCGCGTCAATTTATGGTTATGATGTTGTTTATGGATTCTTCTTATTCTTCTTCTTTTCCCCGCGGCGTGCGGTCGGGTCTTCATTTCGCCCCGCCGCCGCCGAATGTTCGGTCATCGACAAGAATCCTTCCCGAGAAACCAGTGAGGCGGCGGGAAGTATCCTCACGTGAAAGCAGCTATGGCGCGAGGAGATACTACTTGGCATGGAGCAAAGGATCACCCGAAGCTCTACACGTCAAGAATGGTACTCTAATGGCACAGGAATGATTATCGATCGAGTATCGTCTTCCCCCCACTAACCTCGTCAGCCTACCTGTCTTTCCCCGGCGTTAGCCTATGTATCTAGCATCGTAGATCTAAGGCACTACTGTATGCTTCCTATCATAGTGATTGTGTTGTCATGTTCAGATATAACGATTCCGGATAAATGATTGATTGATTGATTGATTGATGTTGTTTACCACTATTCGAGGAAGGAAAGAGGTGGAGGGACGGAGACGTGATCCTGTCACCGTCCTCTACAGCATGCGATGCGAAGAAAGAGGCTGTGTGTGTGCACTCTTAATGGCTCGTGGTGTAATCGGGGCAATCTTGGACTCATTGTCTGACCAGCACTCTCCCATGCCACATTTCATCCTCTCTGTTCCACTCGCAGACTCGCACGCTCTCTCTCTCTCTCTCTCTCTCTCTCTCTCTCCCACCTCCCCCTCCCACACCAACTTCTCTCTTTCGGTATCTCTTTTGGTTGCGCGCTGCTTCTCTCTTTTTCATCGCACTTTTTTCAGTGAGCATACTTTCTTGCGTATTCTATATGAATCTGATATTGGCACAGGGAGGGTTTACGACTTTCATATAGGCAGGTTTGATGCGAGCGTCTCTTTTCCGGTTTCCGAACCCCCAGATCCCCCGATGAGCCTATCCGGGTCAATGCCGGCTGTGTGCTTGTTAGCAAAACATTTTCGATTTATGAGATATGCTTGCAAACACTATGTTATAGCTGACAATGTTGTACTTTTGATGGCTCATTTATTTCCGCCTTTCTTTCTGATTGATCTCGTCGCCTTTTCTTTCGTGAGTAAGAAGATAAATGTTCAGTGGTGTAGGTGTTGTAATCACGGGCGGTCCAAGCTCTGCTGATATTTTCGCAACAGGTCATTCCACTCGTGTCCTCATGATTTCATTGTTTATTTGCATACTGGTTACATCATACACATCATCGCATTACTCAGTGCTACTCTAGAAGTACTTACTTGATTCGATGTTTTGAATGCCTGGAGAGAGAGATAGATAGAGAGAGAGAGAGAGAGAGAGAGAGAGGGGGAGAATGGTGGGTGACATGAGTCAAACCAAACGAGTGGGGAAACATCTCATTGTGCTGCTGCTTTCGAGTGATTCGATCACAGATCCATTCCACTTCAAGATTTCTTGTCCAATGTCCACTCTCTCTCATTTCTGTCAAGTTTGCCGAGTCAGTGACTGATTTCTTATCAGCTATTACCCGTGTTTGCGTCGTCATCGCCATTTTGCAATCATCATGAGTTACGGACGTGATTCATTTTGGTAATGTTCGGAATTGCTGGTGATATTCCCCGGATTCTCTACCATTTCGTTTCATTTAAGCTATCGGCAGCAGACAGGAAATCACACGTGCGCTGTTTGTGTATTGAAATAGCGTTCTCTCTCCGTGGATTGACACGCTCTCCATGTTGTCCCTCTTTCTCTGCGCCTCTCCTCTCTGCACCCTCTCTCCCTCCCTCCATCTCTGCACTCTCCCTTGTTGTTCTTGTCTCTTTCGTTCCAATACGCGAACGCAGACAGACTACCCCCTACCCCTCTTTGAAAAAAAATGGGCAAAACAACATTCGAATAGGGGATGAGAGAGGCGCGTTATGTCTATCCTCCCCCCCCCTCTCTCTCTCTCTCTCTCTCTCTCTCTCTCTCCCTCTCTTTCTCCGTACACAGTTACAACTTACGTTAGCTCGATTATGTCGGGATCAGCTGTTGCGTAATTTTCGCGCCAATACCCATAAAACCGCGCGATGAGGCGACTCGCAGATGCTATCAGACACAGATGTCTGCTGCGCGCTCGCGGCTTCTGTGCACGTCTCCCATTCCCTCTCGTTCGTCTGCTTCCCTGCAATCTCTGCGGATGGGCCGGTGTCTCGCTCATTCCGCATTCGCCCCATTCTCTTCCACCAACCCTCCTCTCCCCCCTCTCTCCTTTCAACAGCAACACGCAAACATTTCACACACACAGACACACGACCACCCTGTTTTCAAACATTTCTTACGTCGCGGCGGCAGTTCTTACGTTTTCTTACGTCATTTTTAAAATCAGAAAATAGTATAATGGTGTGTCTCGGAAGTGTGATGTGGTGTTGAAACTGAAACTGAAATTTGATCCTCTGATTGTATTGCGCAATCTCTGGCCACCGCGCTACTAGAAAGATGTTCGCTTCCTCCTTCATAATTGTTTATTCATTTGCATGCTGCTAGGAGGCGTTTCCCTCCGTCTTTCACCTCTCCTTCTCTCTCCCTCCCTCTCCCTCCCTCCCCCTCCCTCTCTCTCACTCTCCCTCTCCCTCTCCCTCCCTCTCTCTCCCTCTCCCTCTCTCCCCCCTCTCTCTCCCTACCTCCCTCCCTCCCTCTTTCTCTCTCCCTCCCTCGTAACGATCTGTTTTTGTTGTCGTGATGCTGCCACGTCTACGCCGTTTCCTACATGCGGATTCGATTCCCTCGCTATTTTTCGATGACTGCCTTCTGTATCTTTCTTCGAGAGGTAACACGCTATTTTATCACATGTTGTTTACCTCTCTTTTCCTCCTTTGACTCTAAGAGTGTCATATATGGGAGTGCGAGTGTAGTGAGAGAGTGAGAGAGGGGGTGAATCGATAGTTCCCCGCTGCCTCTGCTGCGCCACACAACAAATAAAAATGCTGTGTGTATGTTATAGTAAACCAAATGTGCTTTTTACATGTGTTATTCACTGTATCGGCATTTTCGATGCGTCATAGCACTACGGCTATCCACTGTTTTCTTATGGGGAGCCTTGGAATACGGCATTCGACTTGAAGCCATTTTTGGCTGGTGAAATATATAGTGAACAGTGTTTGTGTGGTGTCGTTTCAAGGTCGTCTCTGTGGCGGCCTCGCTTTATGTGAGTGTTGTGGCGCATGCGAGTATCCTCTTTTGTGCTGCCGTGGCAGAGTCTTCCCTGTCTCCCACTCCTCCCGTACCCGCTATGTTGTCCTTCTGATGTTGACTCACCGTGAATGACCGTTCATACATACACCCAGCCAGTCAGACATTTTTGAAACCCACGTCCTACGTTCTCCACTGTTCCGCACTCAGTTTTTGTATAGGAATAACGCGTTACCCGGTTTCCGAACAGCGTCGATCCCGCGAAAATGCTCGCAGGCTGATTACTGGTTTTCTCTTGTCTCCTTCATTCTGCTCTCAATGTTTCCGTTTCTGAGATTTTACGAGTTCGCCCTTTTCGTTCTCGCCCGCTTATCAGATTTATTAGATGATGCCGAGATGACATTGACGCCTCGGATATTCCAGTATCTCTTTCACGCCTACTCCTACAATTGTCTTTTCAGCCGCGCTCTTTTCTCTGTGTTCCCCTTTCGACTTCTAAACGACCGACACCCGCGATTCGACCCTCGCTGGAGGACCACAGAGCTCGCGGCTCTATCGATCGACTCATCGATCGATCGATCAGCTGACTATTGATTGTTTACCTCAGCTGATCCCTTCCGAACACACACGATGCCACTGTTCGGACTCCGCTTCACTTCACACGGTGAGAATTCTCGGGCGTAACCTTTTGAACACCTTGATTGGCGTCAATTGTCCCCGGGGACCGTGTGGTAATTAGCTAGCGGACCATGCCCTCCCTATGCATGCCAGCCCCCTCCCCTCTAATCGGGTGGTGAGCGGACTCTGGCCGCCTGCGCTCTGCCCACTCACCACAGTGAGTGCAGAGACGCAGGGGCGGGTCAGTAGATGTCCGTCTCACCGCCCGTGCAGCCGTGCTGCGTCTGCTTCAAGTTCAACAAGAGTAAGACTAGCTATTGAGCTACTGATTGATTATTGATTATTGATTTATCGATCGGTTTCTTTTCAGACGAAGCGGAGCGCGCACAGAAGAATACATTCACGAAATGGATCAACTACCATCTGCAGGAGGTAAGAAGAGATTAAATGAATGCGCAAAGGGACCTCCCTGATCGAAACTGATGATGTTCCGTTGCAGCACGCGTCGACGTCCCTGGTCACTGACCTGTTCGTGGATCTGAGGGATGGCGTTTTGCTGTGTCATCTCATAGAAGTGCTCACTGGAGAAGCCCTGGTATGTAGAATGTAGACACTTTTCCATTTTGTCGTACTCGATCAGTGTGTTTCCGATGCTCCTGCGTCTTACATGTCCTCTCACCCCTTGACCCCTCTCAAATATCCCCCTGTGCCACTGTTTATAAATCTCCCTAATCTGCCCCTATCACACGGGGGTCAGAGCTCGAGATCGCACATATCCGTATGCCTCGAAAGTTTTGCATAGTAGTTCCCAGTGAGAGCGCTTTTGTAGCGTCCTTCACGCAAAGCGAAACCGAATTTGCCGCCACCACCGCGGCTTTTTTGTAGAGGCCCGCAGTGATTGATTGCACAGGTAGTGAGATCCGCCGCCGCTTCTTTTTTGGTGCGATTTCCCTTTCCGAATCCCAGTGTTGCGAGCGCAAAAAAGTGAGTGTGAGCGTGGATGTGTGTTGATGGAGTGAGAGGAAATGGAGATGACTGCAGAGATCCGCAGGCCTTGACCGCTCACTCTCACAGTCACAGATCCCATCTTCCGCTCTAGCTCAGTCAGCGTATATCGGCTCTATCACTGTGGTTTCACACGTGCCTTATTGGATCGTTGCCTCGTAAAAAGCCACGACGAAGCGTATTCATTGTGTGTGCACAGTGAGAGAGAGAGAGAGAGAGAGAGAGTGAGAGAGAGAGAGACAGAGAGAGAGAGAGAGAGAGAGAGAGAGAGCGGTTCAGCTTTCCTCTTTCCAACCAGATAAGCCGCCGTGATAACAGTGTCGGGTACAGGATGCTGCAACCGATGCACATTCCGAGATCGCTGCGCGAAAATCAACAAATCTCCGATTCGCTCTCGCTTCGCCGCGTTCACACTTGGTACACATGTGGTTAGAATTGGGATCACTTTGAGAGTCAGTCGATCGATGCGTGAGAGGAGAATGCGCAACAATACCGTACGAGTGCCGTTTTGACGGGCGCTCGATGAGAGAGGACACAACATGTTTTGCGGCGGTTAGTACGATTATGCCGATCCGCCACTACTTGTGCGTGAGACCCGCGTCCGCGCGATTAATGTGATTCATATTTTGATTGTGTTTGAGAAGTTTATTGTGGGAAAGAGGTGGTCCGATCGTTGATATACTTATCGTATTGATCGTAGGGGAGTTGCGCAAGAGACGCTTGGATACATACTACGATGCTATCAGGCTATCGGTGGTCGGTATCACGGCACCACTCGAAAGAACTCGAGTCCCTCCTCTTCTCTCTCTCTCTCTCTCTCTCTCTCTCTCTCTCTCTGCCGTCGTCAAAGGGTGGACCGAGAGTGAGTGAGCATACACACACACTCACTCCCAACACAAACACAGAGATTATATGACATTTGACATGCCCCGACCCGAGTGATTAGATCTCGAGTGTTGTAATTTGCAACTCGCATATTTACTTACTAATATGAACAGAGACCTTGAATTTGAAACCTACTCACTTCCCCTTCCCTTCTCCATGTGAGGTCGTTATGAATGGGCGAAAGGGACCATTCATGCGCGGAGAGGACCATCGATCGCAGTGCGAGAGAGTGGAAGGGGTGGAGAGCGCAGGGTGAAAAGGCGGGGAATTGATTGGGGGTGAGAGAGGACATATATGGGGACACGGAGGACGCATGGTAACAATGAAAGGTGTCAGGGGAGGAAAGAGCGCGGGTGTTACAATGAAACAACCACATTGCGAAGTCATGCAAAAAAAAATGCATTGAAAACAACTTTTTTCAGCCGGTGCAGAAGCCTCACGTGTCGAAGCGCGTCTACCATATCGCCAACCTGAACACGGCTCTGTCCGTGCTGCGACACAGGTACGGCTCCTGCTCCTGCCCCTCCTGCTCCTCCTCCTGCTCTTTTTCCGTCATGCTTCTTTTCACACCTCCTCTCCTCCTCCTCCTTCTCATGTTCTTTTTTCCGTCATGCTTATTTTCACTCTCCTCTCCCTCTCCTCCTCTTCTTCTTCTTTTTTCTCCTGCTCCTGCTCCTACTCTTTCTCCTTCTCCTCCCCCTTCTCCTCCTTCACCACCTCTTCCAGGGGCCTTGAGCTGATCAACAACAATGCGACGGACATCGCGGATGGAAACCCGCGGATCACGCTGGGACTCGTCTGGCAGATCATTCTACACTTCCAGGTAGGGTTTCCCTCGTTGATCGTATGGTTTCATTGTCCGTTGATCTATTGAAACGGCGCATTAATCTGTTATTCGTCTGTCCCGCGGTGGCTTCGCAATCCATTAGTCAATCACTGCGGATTTGCGTGAAATCGCGGACGACAAAAGTGATGTGGGAGTGAGAGATAGAGAGCGAGCGAGCGAGCGAGAGAGAGAGAGAGAGAGAGAGAGAGAGAGAGAGAGAGAGAGAGTGAGAGAGAGAGAGAGAACCGTGCATGATAAGACTTTTGGAGTAGCGTGATCTATAGTGATGAATGGGGTGAGGGAACGAGTTAAAATGATTACATGTCATACAACTCAATATGAAAGCCAATCTGCTTTCAGATCGAGGCGAACGTGTCCCTGCTGCGCGAGTGGGGATGGGGCGCGACGGCCGGGGTCAGCTCCTCCCTCCAAGTCTCACCCGCCGCCAGCCCCACGCCCGGACGGTCAGTCTCTTCCACAGTGTTTTCTAGTAAATCGTCTTGTGAGACGGACGTAAGAGAGAACAGTCTTGTGTCACGTGTTCTCTAGAATATCTTGAATCTGTAGAGGGAAATAGTAGAAGGAGACCATGAGGCTTTGCAGGTCTCCGTCGCGGCTGCGTCGTCTGTTCGGAGGCGGCGGCAGTGCGTCGTCCACCCCCTCCACATCCACACCCACACCCAGGATCAACCTCACCAGGTACGTGCTACGCATTACTAGTATTAGAAAGTGATGTTTATGTATTCAAATCAAATCAAATCAAATCAAATCAAATATTTATCCAGGATCGCATTTTCATGTACAACATATAGCATGAGAGGTGTTCGACAAGGTTTATGTATGGATGTTTTAACGCTTTTTGTCTCCAGGTTCAAGCAGAGCGTCGACCAGGTGATGTTGCGGTGGATCAACGCAGAGGTGGCCCAGTGAGTCCTTATCCTTGCATTTTTACCTGATATAAACCGATGATTTCTCATTCGTAGAAGTGAAACGTCTTTTCAGTCATTCACCCGAATTATCTTTTGATCCAATATACCCATATTTTTCTCTCTCTAGGAACGTCGGCATGAAGGTGAGCGATATGGACAAGAGCTGGAAGGACGGAGTCATGTTCAACGCGCTCGTCCACAAGTGGAGGCCCGACGTCATCGACATGAAGAGGTGCGCGTCTCTCTCTCTCTCTCTCTCTCTCTCTCTCTCTCTCTCTCTCCCTCTCGCTCACCACTCCCTCTCTACAGAGTTCGCGAGGCTCCGGCAAGGGAAAACCTGGAGAACGCGTTCGAGATGGCGCAGCGTCACCTCGGTATCCGGAGACTACTTGAGGTACGTTCATCTGTCGCTTGAAAAAAGTTCTTCTGTAAACTCGTATTGTCCAGGTTGACGACGTGGACTGCACGAAGCCGGACAAGCGCTCCATCATCACTTACGTCTCGCAGTTCGTGCGCACGTTCGGCGAGAGCCGCACGACGATCGAGGAGCACGACGAGTACACGCTCTTCCTGCGCTGGCTCGACGTCACCTGCGTCATGGACCTGCGCAAGGAGGACCAGGATGTACGTCCTGTTTTCATTTTGTGATTGTAGTTGGAGCAAACTGTGGTTGTGATTCGAACTTTTTTGCAGACGTACTTCCGCGTGCGTCGCGAGATGCTCGAGCACCGACACTCATTCCAGACGCTCATGGCCACCCGCACCCAATTCACCACCGATCAACTGGCGGCGATCGATGAGAAGTGGGTGTTACTGTACTTTGGATTACAGTAATTCGGGATTACTGTACTTACTGTGTATCTTGCAGATGGGAGCAGATCCGCATGCAGCTGGAGGCGGCGGCGGCGCGCGCGGAACGCGATCTGCCGGAGCCGCTCGCCTCCCTCTCGCAGTGGACCACCGACGGACAGATGCTGTGCTCCACGCCCCTCCACCTCAACCCGGAAGACCCCGTCAAGACGGTGCACCACCTGAAGACCATGGTGCAGCAGCACAACAAGCACTTTGCCGACACTGCTCGGCACCTCGAGGAGATGCGTCGCGCGGTGCAGACCAAGGGAGTGAGCGGGCGGCCGCTGCCGGCCGAATTCGTCGAGCCGCTGCGAGTGCGCATGGAGAGACTGGCCGACGAGGCCCCACTCAGACTGGCGACACTCAGGATTCTACTCGCACACTATCATGTCCTTGCATACCTGGCGGATGTCGAGGACAAGGTTAGTGGAAGAAGTTTTGAGGGAAATGACGTCATGTCTCATTTTTCAGATGAGGTTGTGGCAGACGGCCGACTCGCTGTCGATTCTGAACCGATGGGTGAAGGAACACACCCAGCTGACCGGCGAGAACCCGAAGGCGCGCCACCGGAAGCACGAGGAGAACCTGCGACAGACGATTCGCGGACAGATGGGTGAGTGTCTCACTCTCGTTCTTTCCCTCAATCTCTACGATGCGCATTGCAGAGACCCGACTGGACACAGACAACCTGCAGCGGCAGAGCGACGAGCGCGGCAAGCGCACGCTCAACCGATTCGAGCAGATGCGCACCGAGCTGCTCCACCTTCAGGTGAGACTACCTGGCATAGTCTTCCTTCGACCTGCCGTAATCTTGGGGGATACCTTTACCTTTACCTGACGTTCCAGGCCATGTGGCGTGAGTGGGAGGAGGAGATGGCGCCGCTGGAGCGGCTGGCCGAGGAGGGCCGGGGCACGGGGCAGAACCTGCTGCAGGGCGAGTCGGCCGCGCTGCGGTCCGTGTCGGCGGGCGCCGACCGACTCTACCCCCTGCTCTGTCCCTCCGCCCGAGTCGCAGTCCAGCAGAGACTCGACAACCTGCACCAGAGGGCGCGCGAGCTCACCAAGGTACGTCCCAGATTACTTCCCCATCATTTCGCAACTCAGTGTATCAGTTCCACTTTACACCGGCTTGTGTGTTCGCTTTCTCTCTCCTGCTATCTCTTGTTGCGTCGTTGTTTTTCTAGCATTGATGGGCGTGTCTGTGGCGTGTGGCAGTGGCTATAGCATTTTTCAATGGAAAGTGATGCGTGGAATCGGTTTGCAGAGTCGGCCCGATAGTGGCTTATCAACTCACGAGTGCGGTTCGGTTGACGTGGTATTATTATTGGAATAGGGGCGTTTCGAAAATCAAAATTGAACAACACGGGAAAGTGCAAACTCGCTAGCCGGCGAGAATTCATGGTGTATTCTTCGCGATTCTTCATATATCACGCACAGTCTCCAAGTTGGGAGACCGTAAATTCTGGCCAGTGGAAATCTCGGCGCATTGTATACGGTGTGACGAGAAATACATAAATTTCTCGCGCGGCGGCGATCGAGAGATGAAAGAGAAAAGAGGCGCTTGGATCTGCGAGGGGTCGGATATGACCTTCCCCCACCCACGCACACAGTTATCAGTAATCAGTCACGCCGCTCCCAACAAATCATGGCGTGTCAGATAGAGTAGTCCGGCCATTCATCAACGTTTCGCAGTGATCGAATGCGCGCCAAGTTTGAATGAATCGAAAGCGCACCAGACATAAAAGAACACTTTCTTGCGCTTTGTTGCGCGCCGCGCGTTGACTCATGAAAGATGGGAACATCGGGTAGCACAACTTTTCAAAATCACGGGATCGGGGGGATCAACCATACCGTAACCGCAAGTACAGTACTCTGTTACAGTACTCTGTGGGCGGCCGTCTGGTAGTAGACCTGCAGCCGTCGACTTCCCGCGGCGACTCGCTGCCCCGAGATGTGGGCCGGAGACTCGCCGCGGAGAGAGTGCGACACAGCTCCAAGCTCGTCGACCTGCTCGTCAGAATCGATGTGAGTGGCATGTGCAGGCCCGATGAACCGTGTCCCTTCTCTAGTACCACCTCCGCGAGCGCGCAGCTCCGTCCGGCAAGGAGTCGGTGTCCGAGCAGGCACTGCGCATGGACCTCACCACCAAGGCCAAGCACATGGAACACCTCCGACCCAAGCTCACCGCCCTCGAGAAGTACCTGCAGGAGGTGACGCGCTGGCTTCACAGCGACGACGCCTACGTGAGTACGAGTGATGCACGTGTATAGTATTCCGTCGATTTCAGGAGCGCGCCAAGGCGGAAGACGTGCTCGATCAGATTATGAAGCTGATCGAGTCGCTGGAGGGCGACGACTACGCGTACATCATCGACACGACCGACTACCGGGAGGAGTACGAGAGACTGCTCGACCGGATGCTCGGTCGGTCACGGGTCGAGACACCCATGCGAGCTTCTTCTTCCACCCCCAGCAGAGCGTCTTCCGAGGCACCCATTGACAAGGAGTTCGCCAAGGGTGAGTGCTTCAAATGCGATAGCCATAAACTATTCGGTTTCCGGAATCGTTTTCAGATACAACGATTCCGGATAAACGATTGATTGATTGATTATTCATGGTTGCAGAGCTGATCCGGCGCAAGGAGCAGATCGTGGATAGGAAGGAGAAGGACGACTACGAGATGCGCGCTTCGATCCGCGACTGGGAGGACTGCGATCGGATCCTGGTCGGCTGGCGCTCGCCCCGTCTGGACGCCGTCAACCGACGCTGGGCCGAGAAGGTGCGGCAGTACGAGGTGTGGCAGCGGGTCGTCATCCGGATAGAGGTGAGTGCGGGAGAGAGAGAGAGAGAGAGAGAGAGAGCGGGGGGGGGGGGGGGGGGGGAGAGAGAGAGAGAAGGAAAGAACTCCTCACTTCAGACGATCATCACGATCATGACGACGCAGAAGACGGTGCACGTGGAGATGCTGGAGGAACTGGACGAGCTGCTCGCGGCGGCCGGGGAAGTGGAGAACGTGAGTGCACACCCATCCTGTCTATCTATCCAATGGTATTGCCACACATCCCTATTGAAGGCCGTAAAGCCGTAAAACGTAGGATAAAGATAAGTATTTCCCACACTCGTGGCTAGAGTGGCCCTGGCTTTAACATCTCACACCACCATATCTATTCAATGTCCCCTTCAGCCCTCTCTGCGCGCGCAGCTCTCCGACTCGCTGGCGTCCGCCCGGCTATCTGCCGAGGCGACGATGCGCGCCAAGCTACAGGAACTGGCAATGTCCGGCGAGGACGACCTGCCTGTCGCGTGGGCCTGCCTCGACGTGAGTCTCCCTCTCTCCCTCCCCTTCCTCTCTCTCTCCCTATCTCTCTCTCCCTCTCTCTCTCTCTCTCTCTCTCTCTCTCTCTCTCTCTCTCGCCGCATAGTTGTACCTGCCCTCTTGTTGTTGCCTACTGTCGTGCGTGCGTGCATATGTGTTTTTGATTTCGCGTCCCGTGCCGGCTTCGGTCTCCCTTGTCCCGCGTCCCAGTGTCGTTCAGTATAGTCGCTCAACAAATCATAATCGTGATCGATGAGGCGTGTCTCTTTTTCTTCTGGTAGGTGAGATATTATATTGGAAACACGCGCGGCCGCCAGCCAGCAGAGAGACTTTACAATGCCTGGCCAGTCTGACATGCCATTCAGTTAGCAGCGCACTCTTCTTTGGTCTCTTTCTCTTTCCCGCTCTCTCGCTCCAGTCGCACATTCGAATTCCTCTTTGATCATCACATTCCGCGCCAGTTTCACCCGTCTTCCCCGCCACTCACTATATGCATATTGGAATATCGCACGGCTATCTTCGCTCATTAATCTTTTGTCATCTCACCTGCACTGTATCCGCAGCCAGCTCTCTCTCTCTCTCTCTCTCTCTCTCTCTCTCTCTCTCTCTTTCTCTCTATCTCTCTATCTCTCTCTCTCTCTCTCTCTCTCGTCTGTCTGCCCCGCGGCGTCCTTGCGCATCCCTTGATCCTCCGTACCCTTTCCGAGCGAGATATTTGGAGAAAGAGAAACATTATCTGTCGTTTCACGCATCGTTATACGCGCCTTTATGGGGTTGTCTTCTCTGCGATTCGGTTTTCGGTTGATGTTTCCCCCGTCATGTATAGTGGCCGGCCTTCAAAGCCCCGCCACTGTGCCATACAGTACGCGCACCAATCGCAAAGTGCACTTTTTCTCCACCACAGCCGTCTCTCCCATTCCCCAATGTAGACGCTCCGCTCCTTTTTTGTTCATTCTAATTGATCGATCCATCTACTGCACTGTCTCCGCCACTGCGCCACTTTGTCGCAACATCGTTTTATGAGTGTGTTTTCGCGTTTTAACTGCCAGTGTTCGCTGTTACATTACAACGTGTGGGTCATGCAATCGCCTCATGTCGTCGCTGTTTCTGGCTGGCGCCACACCCAGTGATATCTGGACGCTTGTTTCTTTGAGCGCTTTCAAAGTGACACGTTTTTATCGTCCACGCTCCTTACCCTTATCTGCTTTGACCGCTGCTTTGCCGCTTCTGCGTAGAGTGTTATTTATTGATTCCCGGATTCTCTCACTACTGTCTCTCACTACTGTCTCTCACAACATTCTTGTGAGGCGAACGCTCGGCTGATTCAGACGACCGCTGAGATAGGGGTTGTTGACGAGTGGGTTCCCCCTCTCTCTCCCATCTCTCTCTCTCTCCCCCATCTCTCTCTCTGCTTCAAACTCTCCCTCTCACATACTCGAGACATCAGCGGGGTCCGTGTCAGCGTCTTGAGATAGTCGATGTTTTTATGTGTTTACAATGCGAGTGTGTTTGTGTGGGTCGAATGCACACTCTGTCACATGTGGTACTTCTCAAATCAGCGAGTCTCGTGACCATCGTTCTGTGTCTATATTCGTCGACCGCTAATCGGGTCAGCCTGCCGTTCTGCGACTTTTAATTTGATAGCATTTTGCAAATGTTCCCTTCTTGTAATGACGTTTGTCAGCCAACAACATCTGTCACCAATAGTTTAGGATACGTGTTTTTGCCGAGAGAAGGGTGAGCGATCGAATTACCCTCTGGGCATCTTTGATCTCTCTCTCTCTCTCTCTCCCTCCCTCTCTCTCTCTCTCCTAAGATCAGCGAATAGTGTGACATCGGATATGATCGGAGGCGCTCTCGGCATTTCTGAAACACCCGCACTAACTGACTGACGTATATTTTGCTATACTCTCGTCTGACTCCAAAACGCACTCATTCGCTCGCAGGTAAGCAACGCTCGCATCTCTTCCAGCCTTGGTGTGTAATGTATGTAAAAGCGCAACCCACCACTTTCTCCCACCCCTCCCTCATTCACTCGCGCCGTTCGCAAAACGATGATTGATGATTCACTCATTTTCGGTGTTTCTTCTCGAAGTTTCGTGTACATGCCGTGGCTAACAGGATTACTCTTTTTCGCGTTTCTTTTTCTGCGCTTATAGTATTCTGCAACGCGCTCTCTGCTCGCAATTTGATGTCACACTCGTTTGCCAATTTCTCTCTCTCTCTCTCTCTCTCTCTCTCTCTCTCTCTCTCGATGAGCACTCTTGATTTGCACGCAGGTCCTGTTATCCCTCAATCCACTCGAAAGCCAGCAGGGCCCGCCGCCGCCACATATCTTGTCATTTGTTGCAAAAGCGCAGACCTTCTTCAGCTTCCTTTTTCCTAGTTCCATTCCCGTGCGTCGTTCGTATAGCATTTCGTTGTGTTCAGATTGATCTTTTTGCGGTCTATGAATATTAATTCTTGTTGCGTTATCGGAAAGTATAAATAGTCATGTTCTGGCGTTCCGATAGCTAGCTTCGCTTGCTGCGCGATCTGACCTTGCGGTCGATTCCGATCGGGTTGCTTTCGAGATTTCCTATGCCTATGCCTTTACGCGTGTCTTCGCAACTTGGCTCCCATCGATCTTGTCTTGTTTGCAAGTTTTCTCTCTCCACTACGACCTTCATTGAATTTATCGCTTGTTATCGCAGCGCATACGGTTCTCTCTCAGCGAATAACGGTGGGGTTATGGGGCATCTCTGGAACGTGAGATTTTTAGTTTCTGCGATCTCACAGCGGCTCCTTTCACTTTCTTCTCTTTTTTTCATCGCTCGCCTCGCGCTTCCCTCTGGCTCCGCTGTCTGATCGTGCAAATCGCGCCTCTCTTTTTCTCCCTTCGAGCAAATCCTCGCTTTTCTCAAGATGTGTCTCTGTGATGTGTCTGATGTCTGGTGAAGTGATCGTTTCTCCTTGGATGTATCCTCAGTAATTGAAATAATGCCCTCTCTCTCTCTCTCTCTCTCTCTCTCTCTCTCACTCTCCCTCTGAATATGCAGCAGCCTAACTGTTTTCGTGTCGCATGATGTAATTTCGTCCCCTCTACCAAACGCCCATATGTGAACACACTCGCGCTAATCTCAGCAATCGATCGGCTCAATGTTCCCATCTCTCTCTTTTTGGGAGGGTGCTTGATCACCAGCGGTTTATTGGCCTTTGAGTGAGCAGCGATACACACGCAGTGAGGGCGATGCAATATTATTATCACACACTGAATGACTGAATGTGAGGCTCTGGCCACTGCGCGCGCTCCCATCGTCGGTGTGATTGACTCACTCTCCCGCTTACCTCCTGTCATCCGAGCCGCCTCAACGCGCCGCAAATGCGCAAAAACCGTTTCTCCGCCGTTCCTTCGTTCTTTCCAATGGCATGTCCGCAGTCTTGCAGTGTACATTTCCGCGCTCTGTCAACAGATTACTTTCGAGAGCTTCCACTGATATCATCCGTGTTGTCTTCCCTGCGAGCTATGTCAACTGATTGTCGAGATTGCGATCATATGATTTAGTCCATTGTAACAGTTTGCGTATGTCTGTGAAGTTTTACACTCATCTGCTATACTCGTTGTCTTGTGATTTCCTGTGATTGCTTTCGAGAGAAACTGGCGTGAGTGTTTATTCGCAAGCGAACACTCCACTCCTTGGCGCACATTCAATTCGAGATTGATCACGTCCCCTTCTGCCACTGCGAAACCTCTCTTCCCCTCCCCCCTCTCTCTCCCCGATCAGTTGATAATCCCTGCTGATAATCGCTGTTTGCTGATGTTATTTTGTTTCAGGAGGTGGGCAGTGAGGTGCGAGCATTGAAGAGTGACGAGCTGGCGCGACGACTGGCCGACACACGACATACCCTGCAGGCAAAGATGGACTTGTTCCGACGCCTGCAGACATTCTACGACGCGATCCGAGTGAGTGAGCTGGATACAGTTGTGAACACTGTTGCCGTACGGAAATCCTATTGACAGTCGCTCTTCGCACGATCTGAAATGCGATCAGAGAGTTGCGAACTATCTCTATGAGTTTTATGCAGAGTGGCGCAGGGATGATGAATCCGGTTGCAGACTCTTCGCGCGAAGAACGCCGAATGGAACACGATCCGCTTCTCGGAGACCCCTGCCGTGGCCACCGAGCTGGGCGACCTGGTCGCCCGCGTGGACTCCGAGTGGCGCCCGGACGCGGAGCGACTCCGCGCCGAGGTCGCCTCCATCCAGGGAAGCTTCTTCCAGCTCGAGTTCGATCGCGTCAACGAGAAGCTCAACATGCTGCACCATGAACTGGAGAAACTCGCGGAGCTGATGCGCCGCAGGAGAGCCTACCTCGACGAGCTCGTCATGTGAGTGGAGATGAGAGAGAGAGAGAGAGAGAGAGAGAGAGAGAGAGAGCACTGTGCCGTTTCAGTTACGTGACGTGTGCTCAGTCGGGCGCGATCTCCGAAGAGAACGACGCTGCCCCCTCCGACGAAATCGCCGAACAACGAGACATTAGAGTGAGTATGGGCTCATCTTGTGATGAACTTGTAATGTTGCAGACGAACGAGCGCGTGGTGGCGCTGGAGCAGCAGCAGCTCCGGCTGCAGCAGCTGCAGCCGCCCGCCGAGATGACGGTGACGGACGTGTCGCTGCCGGCGCTGCTGAAGCAGTACCGCCGCCGCTGTCGCGGCCTGTCCGCCGAGCCGTCCATCGACCAGCTCCTCCAGCAACTCACCTCGCTGCTCGCCGCGCCGCTGCCACAGCCCGAGCCCTCGCTCGCCGGCATGTTGCGGCTGAAGGAAGACGAGGCCGTTGAGGACAGACTGCTCGAGGAGATCAACTGCCAGAGCATGGACGAGGAGACGATGCGACGCGTTGGCGCGCTCAGAGTGAGTCTCTCTCTCTCTCTCTCTCTCTCTCTCTCTCTTTCTCTCTTTCCCTCTCTCTCTCTCTCTCTCTCTCTCTCTCTCTCTCTCTCTCTCTCTCTCTCTAACCTGCCCCTTCTGCAGGACCGCTTGGCGGAGCGGCAGGAGCGCCGCCGCGCGTTGCTCCTCCGGCTGATTCAGCTCTACATCGAGAGGCTCAACGCTCGTTTCTATGAGCACGAAGCCGAGCTGGAGATGCTCATCGAGACTGGCAGAATCGACGAGGTGAGACTTCCTTTACTTTGAGAAACATTCCACAACGTCTCTAGTAACGCCCTCTTGCATCTCAATAATTGCCGCATCGGTTCTCTATCCGCGTGCACTACTTTGGGTGGTGTGTATTTGCTTACCCTTCGACAAATCGACTGGTTTCCCATTGCCGCCACTGCGACTCATGTATGTAGACTCAGTGTTGACACGTACAGATCGAATACCACACTCTCTCACACTCCATAGTCGTTTGTGTCCGAGTGCCGTCGCTAGGTGTCTATCCTGCCACTGCGGGAGCTCTAGCGATAACCCTAGAAGGTTCACTGAAATTGTGAACCGCTTGATTTCATTGGTACCTGCGGGGAGGTGAGATTCCTGCTTTACGAGTGATTTTTGCACAATTATTATGTCAGGTGATTACTCTGCGAGACGGTGTTTGGTGTGACTGGAAGCGAGACGTCTCGGATCTGGAAAAGAACGTCGGCGCTCAACTGCGGTTGAGGCTCAAGGCCGAGTTCGGAGACATGGAGAGGAAGGTGAGGGTGGAAATAGTTAATGTTATGTTTATCATCAGTTTTTACTATTTTATTAGAAGTTGATGTACGACTACTGTAATTAATATATTTTTTTTATCACGATATCAAAAAGGGATCAAATACGAACGTCTTGTGATTGTAGGCGTTCTCTCTGGACGGGCGGATCGCGCGTCTGCTGCACGAGCAGCAGCGGGTGCGTCGCCACGAGGAGAAGCTGCTCTCGAAGCTGCCGGCGTTCGCGCGCTGGATCGCGGCCGCCGAGGAGGACGTCGACGCCGTCGAAGCATCCGCCGAAGACCCCGCCGTCAAGCGTCACAAGCTGCGCATCATCCGCGAGAACTGCCTCAGCCATCAGAAGCTCGTGCTCAAGATGGAGGCCCTCAAGGTGAGACAATGCGAGCGGGTTATTTCCAAAGCGCGCGTGTCGCTTCGCAACTTGAGAGGGCGATTTTGAAACAACTCAAGAGCCAGGCATCAGTGACAGCTGTTGTCACGTTTGCATTTTGGCATCACTCTCTCTCTCGTGTCCCTCGGCTCTTGTAGTTGAGAGCATTCGAAAACAACTGATCGAGGCGCATCGATCGGGAGTGTATAGTGTGCGGATCACGTTTGTTGTTGATGACCGCAGATCTTCCTCATTCCTCTAGTCGACTTATTTTTATATTAGTTTGTCGATTTGCTATTTTTGCAGGTTGAGAATCGTGGTCCGATCGAAGAGGTGTGCACTCGCTACCGCCACCTTCTGCTCAGACTCGGCGCCTACGAACTGGGCCGTCCGGAGGAGCAGGCTCAGCTCGGTCAGGCAGACCGCGCCCTTCCCCTCCACATTCAGACTGTCGACCTGCCCAGCAGCGATCTCGTGTCGCAGGTACGGAATACTTTCAATATTAGTTCATACTATGTACAATAGCTGAGTTCGTGTAAACAGTTTTTCCATTCAGCTGTCGGTGTCGTCTGTTGCGTCTTCGATAGCGTCGTCGACCGATCGCGAGGTTCTGAGCGAGCCGGCTGACAGGTCGGAGCCGCGCGAGATGAACACCCAGCAGTACGAGCTCGACGAGTTTCTGGCGGAACTCGACAAGGAGCTCATCAAGGCTGCCGGCATTCCCGCGGACATCCAAGCCGGATACAGTGACGGTGCGAAGCCGATCGGTCATGGACAACACGACATTGCGCGACTCGACAACATGCTCGCCTGGCTGGTGCAGACCGAGCAGGGCAATCCGGACCTCGAGAAGGCACTGTCCGGAGAGCAGCTCGCTCGCTACGAAGCGCTCAAGCACCGCATGCAGCAGGTGAAGGCGACTAGCGAGAAGCTGCGCGCTGAGATTCAAGCAGAAGTCGACGAGGAGATCGCACTAGGAAGCAAGTACAGGTGAGGATTTTCAATAGTACATTCGTTATGATATTTCAATTAGTTTGAAAATGCGCACAGTTACTCACGATATGTTTCTTCTTTCCATATTTTGAATCTGTATGTTTCAGATCGGTGCTATCAGACTTGGCGGAGCTGGAGAGGAAGGTGCGGGAGAGCGAGCCGGCGGATTTGGGAGAAGTGGGCGAGGAACTGGAGAACCTTCAGCTCCACATGAACCTCCTCAAGACGCTGTGCGGTCAGCCCCGCAAATACGTTGAGAGCGAGTTGGACCCCAGGTACGTGTCACTTAAAAAAAAGTATCATGGTGACAGACATATTTACATTCAGGTCATCCTCTCCAACTGCGACGCCGACGCGCAGAAAGAGGAAGGTGCTTGTGATGGTGACGAACACGGTGACGACAATCATCCAAGTGGTGGAGCAGAAGCTACTGGCGCTGAAAAGTCAAGATGTACCCATCGAACTGGCAACGCTACGCGACCGACTCGTCGATATGCGCGGCGACATGCAAGACGAGGACGCGACGACCGACGTTGCCCTTGTGCGCGCCGCCAAGACCTTCCACAAGGCTACCGCCGACAATACCGACAGCGATGCTGCTATCGACAACATCAAAGTATGTTACAATTTAATACAGATATCTTTTATGATAATTAGTCGCAGGTTGAAATGTATATGTTTGTATGAACACATAAAAATATTTCTTTAGGAGGGCGTGATCAACCTACAAGACGAAATCGCTGTGCTTCCTTCGGACAGCCCAGCTCTGCCTAAGATTCGCGACATGGTTCGATCATTGGAGGTATGCTATTTTACATATTACTTCTGCATATGTTTTGTGTTTCAGAATCAATTGGTCGATGTGGAGTCACAACAACCATCGTCATCTGGAGCGGACATGTCCAAAATCATCGAACTACCTACAGACGAGACCCACAACGACTACACCGACAACGTTTCATCCACTACACAGGTACATGAGTACTTCACTAACATTGAACTCACACATACATTGCAGGGAGTGGTGGAGATTCCGTTAAATGACACCACGACGGGCGAGTTCGTGGAGATACTTGAGAACAAAGACGAAACAACTTCTCTTTTGCTGCTTCTAACTCTGCAGCTGGAGAAGCTGAACGATTTGCCGCTCACTGCTCTCGCGCCTACAGATCTCGACAGTCTTGAGAAGCAGCTCGACAACCTCCCCGCCGACGATGACACGACCAAGGCTCTGCTCGCTCAACTCAACGACCTTCGCAAGAAGAAGGCTGACGAGGAGGCCAAGCTTGATGAGCTCAAAAAAGCGATTGCTGATATCAAGAAGGACACTGATGATGTTGCCGACAAGATGAATCCTGCGACTTCTGCGCCCAAATCAAAGAAGAACAAGGGCAAGAAGTCTAAGACGCCATCTGTGGACGACACCACCGTGCCCGCCGTTCCCGTTGAAGAGCTTCAGAAGGATCTGGAACATATTCACAACGACATTCTGCCTGCAATCGAACAACTCGCTGCTCAGCCCATTGATGCCCCTGTTGAGAAGACGGAGCTTGGTGCTATCAAGAAAACGGCTCAGGATCTTGCCGATAAGATCAAGGAGGAACTCGAGAAGAAGGACAAGGAAAGTGCTGACAAGCTTGCTGCTGTTAGCGTTAAAATTGACAAGCATGCTGACGTGGTTGTTAATGCCATCGACAAGGCATCTGCCGCTGACCACAGTGGAGCCACGCCCGAGGATATCAAGGCCGCTCTTCTGGCTATCGAAGATGCGAAGCCCGCGAGGGATCGTCTCAACGAATTGCTCCAAGACATCGACTGTACTGCAGAGCCTGGATCTCAACTCCGCTCTGACACGCTCGACAAGCTTGAGAACCTCGACCAGCAGCTAGGAGGTGTTGGTGGATCTCTGGCAGACAAGGCTGATGCTCTTGATCGCTTCGACCAGCTTGCTGATGATTTGGCGAAGCTCCTGGATGCTGCTTCTGAAGATCTCAACAATCTGTTGCCGATTTCATCTTCGACAGACCCTATCAAGATCGAGCATATTCAGAAGAACCTCCAAGACGCTGCTCCCAAGGTTCCTAAGCTAACCGAGGCTGCTGACGAGACACTTCTTGATGCGCCCAAGGTTCGCGCCAAGGACATTTCTGACAAGCACGACAACCTCATCGCGGTGGCAACTGACGCCAAGGTTTTGGTTGATGCAGCTGTCGAGGAGGAAAAGGTCAAGCAGGCTGAAGAAGCACGAAAGCAAGCTGAGGAGGACGCCAAGCTGGACGCTCTTCAGAAGGCTATTGCTGGTATCAAGAAGGACACTGACGACGTTTCCGACAAGGTTAAGCCGTCGGCTCCAAAGGCCAAGAAGGGCAAGAGCAAGAAGGGCAAACCCACTACCGGCGATGCTGCGGAGACCACACTGCCTGTGGATGAGCTGCAGAAGGAGCTCGATCACGTGAAGAACGACATTATTCCCGTCATTGAGCAGCTTGCTACGCAGCCAATCGATGCTCCCACCGAGAAGAGCCAGCTGGATGACCTCAAGAAGGTCGCTCAAGACCTTGCCGCTGACATCGAAAACCAGCTCAAGGACAAGATTGCTGCCGAGCAGGCCACTGCTGCTGAGGAGCAGAAGAAGAAGGATGTCGAAGACAGCATTGATGACGTGCAGCGTGATGTCGATGCACTGGTGGCAAAGTACGAACAGCCCCAGCCATCCGATGCTGCCGTTGCTGACTCTGACAAGCTGAAGGATCTCGCCAAGAAGATTGCTGACCTTCCGATAGCTGATCTGCAGGAGCCCAAGCCGCTGCTCGACAAGGCCGCCGCTATCAAGAACAAGATCAAGGTATGTATTCTCTTATGTTCTACAATCAATGCAAAATGCATGTCATCGTGTATCAATGTTGTGTTTGTCTAGTATGTAGTTGTTGCATGGATTTTTATTACAAGCAAAGCCAAAATATTAGTGTTCGTGGTCGAGTAGTCTTCTCATTGTGCCCCATTTTCAGGGACTCGTTGATCCGCTAGACAAGGCTATTGGAAAGGAGAACGATCTCCAGAAGGATGCGGCCCATGTTGCTGATCAGCTTGACTCTGTGAAGCAGCAGCTCGACAACATGGACAAGAAGAACCCGGAGAGCGCACTTCCGCTTCTCGCCGATCTGGCCGAGACTCTTCGTGGTCTGGCACCCAAGACGGACAACGTCGACAAGAAGTTGAAGACCGATGCGCCTCTTGTGAGCCACGACGCTGTGCCTCGTGATCTGCCTACTGAGCTCGCTGACCTGCAGAAGCAGTGTGACGACAACAAGAAGAAGCTTGATGAGGTTGCGCAGTTCAACGCTGTCGCTCCCGAAATTAAGCTGATTCGCGAGCAGCTCACTCAGCAGAGCGTGGAGATTCCTGTCGCCCTTCCGGAGCAGCAGGCTGCGCTTGACGACCTCGTCGAGAAGAAGCAGAAGCTCGAGAACCTGCTTGCCGCTGTTCCTGAGAACGATGACACCGAGGAGCTTCGCGAGAAAAGCATGTGGGATCTGTCTCGTCTCAAAGATCTGCTGAAACAGCTGGGAGACGCAGTTGGTGACAAGATGGCTGCTCTCGCCGCGTTCAACGCTACTCGCAAGGACGTCGAGGACAAGCTGCTAGACATCACCAAGGACAAGGACGCCGATTCTACTGATCCTAAGAACATTGCTGCTCTCATCGATGCGCTCAAGAAGGACGAGGATGCACTTGCTGCTCTCAAGAAGACAGTTGGCGAGGTCGACCCTACTCAACTCGATGCTGAACATGCTAAGGAGCACGACGACCTGCTCAAGCAAATCGACAAGGCAGCTGATGTGCTTGCCGACAGACGCAATAAGATGCAGGCTGCGCTCGACGACGCCACTGCTCTGGAGAAGGTGCGTGCGGAGGCAGATAACCTCAAGAACGACCTGGCCGATCTCGTGAAGGAAGCGCAGCGTCTGCTCAACGACCCGGAGGCGATTCCGGACAGCTTTGCGCCAATGAGTGGTGACGTGAAGAAGGCGGCTGATGCTGCCCGTGACCTCATCAACTCCTCTCCCACTGCAACTGACGATTCGGTTCGTGCTCTTGCTGATGCACTTGCCGCCGCCGATGACGTCATTCCGCAGCTTGACGACCGCACCAAGAACTGGAACGAGTTTGTGGCTGCTCGCGAGGAGGGAGACAACAAGCTCGGAGAGCTGCAGAAGCCGCTCGATGCCATCCTTGAGAAGCCTCTACGACCGCTCGACGAAGCTGTGAAGGATCTTGCCAACATCCAGGAGGCTGCTAAGGGAGTTGAGGATCTGAAGGACGCCATGAAGAACCTACAGCGTCTTTCCGAGCTGCTCGACCCGCTTGAGTGTGCCTACGCCGACGTTCGATTCTTCGACGTGGACGTGGAGCAGACCGAACAGCAGTTCGAAGATCTTCTTAACGGACTTCTTGCTGAGACCGAGGACGAGAAGCTGATCACCGACTCTGCAAAGACCATTGACGACGAGATCGCTCGCATCTACGACTTCCTGCAGCAGAACCCGGACAAGGCGGCTGTTGAGAATCTTGAGCACACTCAGATTGCTCCTATCCTCGCGCAGCTCGCTGTTCTCGACGACAAGGCGAAGACTCCTCGCGCATATGTACAGCATGAGCCGCTTGTTGTCGCTGCTTTGCACGACAAGATCACCGATCTGAAGAAGAAGATTGATGATGCCAACGAGAAGGCCGCTGATGACGAGAAGAAGGAAGCTGTTCTTCTGCTGACTCTGCAGCTGGAGAAGCTGAACGATTTGCCGCTCACTGCTCTCGCGCCTACAGATCTCGACAGTCTTGAGAAGCAGCTCGACAACCTCCCCGCCGACGATGACACGACCAAGGCTCTGCTCGCTCAACTCAACGACCTTCGCAAGAAGAAGGCTGACGAGGAGGCCAAGCTTGATGAGCTCAAAAAAGCGATTGCTGATATCAAGAAGGACACTGATGATGTTGCCGACAAGATGAATCCTGCGACTTCTGCGCCCAAATCAAAGAAGAACAAGGGCAAGAAGTCTAAGACGCCATCTGTGGACGACACCACCGTGCCCGCCGTTCCCGTTGAAGAGCTTCAGAAGGATCTGGAACATATTCACAACGACATTCTGCCTGCAATCGAGCAACTCGCTGCTCAGCCCATTGATGCCCCTGTTGAGAAGACGGAGCTTGATGCTATCAAGAAAACGGCTCAGGATCTTGCCGATAAGATCAAGGAGGAACTCGAGAAGAAGGACAAGGAAAGTGCTGACAAGCTTGCTGCTGTTAGCGTTGAAATTGACAAGCATGCTGACGTGGTTGTTAATGCCATCGACAAGGCATCTGCCGCTGACCACAGTGGAGCCACGCCCGAGGATATCAAGGCCGCTCTTCTGGCTATCGAAGATGCGAAGCCCGCGAGGGATCGTCTCAACGACTTGCTCCAAGACATCGACTGTACTGCAGAGCCTGGATCTCAACTCCGCTCTGACACGCTCGACAAGCTTGAGAACCTCGACCAGCAGCTAGGAGGTGTTGGTGGATCTCTGGCAGACAAGGCTGATGCTCTTGATCGCTTCGACCAGCTTGCTGATGATTTGGCGAAGCTCCTGGATGCTGCTTCTGAAGATCTCAACAATCTGTTGCCGATTTCATCTTCGACAGACCCTATCAAGATCGAGCAAATTCAGAAGAACCTCCAAGACGCTGCTCCCAAGGTTCCTGAGCTAACCGAGGCTGCTGACGAGACACTTCTTGATGCGCCCAAGGTTCGCGCCAAGGACATTTCTGACAAGCACGACAACCTCATCGCGGTGGCAACTGACGCCAAGGTTTTGGTTGATGCAGCTGTCGAGGAGGAAAAGGTCAAGCAGGCTGAAGAAGCACGAAAGCAAGCTGAGGAGGACGCCAAGCTGGACGCTCTTCAGAAGGCTATTGCTGGTATCAAGAAGGACACTGACGACGTTTCCGACAAGGTTAAGCCGTCGGCTCCCAAGGCCAAGAAGGGCAAGAGCAAGAAGGGCAAACCCACCACCGGCGATGCTGCGGATACCACACTGCCTGTGGATGAGCTGCAGAAGGAGCTCGATCACGTGAAGAACGACATTATTCCCGTCATTGAGCAGCTTGCTACGCAGCCAATCGATGCTCCCACCGAGAAGAGCCAGCTGGATGACCTCAAGAAGGTCGCTCAAGACCTTGCCGCTGACATCGAAAACCAGCTCAAGGACAAGATTGCTGCCGAGCAGGCCGCTGCTGCTGAGGAGCAGAAGAAGAAGGATGTCGAAGACAGCATTGATGACGTGCAGCGTGATGTCGATGCACTGGTGGCAAAGTACGAACAGCCCCAGCCATCCGATGCTGCCGTTGCTGACTCTGACAAGCTGAAGGATCTCGCCAAGAAGATTGCTGACCTTCCGATAGCTGATCTGCAGGAGCCCAAGCCGCTGCTCGACAAGGCCGCCGCTATCAAGAACAAGATCAAGGTATGTATTCTCTTATGTTCTACAATCAATGCAAAATGCATGTCATCGTGTATCAATGTTGTGTTTGTCTAGTATGTAGTTGTTGCATGGATTTTTATTACAAGCAAAGCCAAAATATTAGTGTTCGTGGTCGAGTAGTCTTCTCATTGTGCCCCATTTTCAGGGACTCGTTGATCCGCTAGACAAGGCTATTGGAAAGGAGAACGATCTCCAGAAGGATGCGGCCGATGTTGCTGATCAGCTTGACTCTGTGAAGCAGCAGCTCGACAACATGGACAAGAAGAACCCGGAGAGCGCACTTCCGCTTCTCGCCGATCTGGCCGAGACTCTTCGTGGTCTGGCACCCAAGACGGACAACGTCGACAAGAAGTTGAAGACCGATGCGCCTCTTGTGAGCCACGACGCTGTGCCTCGTGATCTGCCTACTGAGCTCGCTGACCTGCAGAAGCAGTGTGACGACAACAAGAAGAAGCTTGATGAGGTTGCGCAGTTCAACGCTGTCGCTCCCGAAATTAAGCTGATTCGCGAGCAGCTCACTCAGCAGAGCGTGGAGATTCCTGTCGCCCTTCCGGAGCAGCAGGCTGCGCTTGACGACCTCGTCGAGAAGAAGCAGAAGCTCGAGAACCTGCTTGCCGCTGTTCCTGAGAACGATGACACCGAGGAGCTTCGCGAGAAAAGCATGTGGGATCTGTCTGGTCTCAAAGATCTGCTGAAACAGCTGGGAGACGCAGTTGGTGACAAGATGGCTGCTCTCGCCGCGTTCAACGCTACTCGCAAGGACGTCGAGGACAAGCTGCTAGACATCACCAAGGACAAGGACGCCGATTCTACTGATCCTAAGAACATTGCTGCTCTCATCGATGCGCTCAAGAAGGACGAGGATGCACTTGCTGCTCTCAAGAAGACAGTTGGCGAGGTCGACCCTACTCAACTCGATGCTGAACATGCTAAGGAGCACGACGACCTGCTCAAGCAAATCGACAAGGCAGCTGATGTGCTTGCCGACAGACGCAATAAGATGCAGGCTGCGCTCGACGACGCCACTGCTCTGGAGAAGGTGCGTGCGGAGGCAGATAACCTCAAGAACGACCTGGCCGATCTCGTGAAGGAAGCGCAGCGTCTGCTCAACGACCCGGAGGCGATTCCGGACAGCTTTGCGCCAATGAGTGGTGACGTGAAGAAGGCGGCTGATGCTGCCCGTGACCTCATCAACTCCTCTCCCACTGCAACTGACGATTCGGTTCGTGCTCTTGCTGATGCACTTGCCGCCGCCGATGACGTCATTCCGCAGCTTGACGACCGCACCAAGAACTGGAACGAGTTTGTGGCTGCTCGCGAGGAGGGAGACAACAAGCTCGGAGAGCTGCAGAAGCCGCTCGATGCCATCCTTGAGAAGCCTCTACGACCGCTCGACGAAGCTGTGAAGGATCTTGCCAACATCCAGGAGGCTGCTAAGGGAGTTGAGGATCTGAAGGACGCCATGAAGAACCTACAGCGTCTTTCCGAGCTGCTCGACCCGCTTGAGTGTGCCTACGCCGACGTTCGATTCTTCGACGTGGACGTGGAGCAGACCGAACAGCAGTTCGAAGATCTTCTTAACGGACTTCTTGCTGAGACCGAGGACGAGAAGCTGATCACCGACTCTGCAAAGACCATTGACCACGAGATCGCTCGCATCTACGACTTCCTGCAGCAGAACCCGGACAAGGCGGCTGTTGAGAATCTTGAGCACACTCAGATTGTTCCTATCCTCGCGCAGCTCGCTGTTCTCGACGACAAGGCGAAGACTCCTCGCGCATATGTACAGCATGAGCCGCTTGTTGTCGCTGCTTTGCACGACAAGATCACCGATCTGAAGAAGAAGATTGATGATGCCAACGAGAAGGCCGCTGATGACGAGAAGAAGGAAGCTGTTCTTCTGCTGACTCTGCAGCTGGAGAAGCTGAACGATTTGCCGCTCACTGCTCTCGCGCCTACAGATCTCGACAGTCTTGAGAAGCAGCTCGACAACCTCCCCGCCGACGATGACACGACCAAGGCTCTGCTCGCTCAACTCAACGACCTTCGCAAGAAGAAGGCTGACGAGGAGGCCAAGCTTGATGAGCTCAAAAAAGCGATTGCTGATATCAAGAAGGACACTGATGATGTTGCCGACAAGATGAATCCTGCGACTTCTGCGCCCAAATCAAAGAAGAACAAGGGCAAGAAGTCTAAGACGCCATCTGTGGACGACACCACCGTGCCCGCCGTTCCCGTTGAAGAGCTTCAGAAGGATCTGGAACATATTCACAACGACATTCTGCCTGCAATCGAGCAACTCGCTGCTCAGCCCATTGATGCCCCTGTTGAGAAGACGGAGCTTGATGCTATCAAGAAAACGGCTCAGGATCTTGCCGATAAGATCAAGGAGGAACTCGAGAAGAAGGACAAGGAAAGTGCTGACAAGCTTGCTGCTGTTAGCGTTGAAATTGACAAGCATGCTGACGTGGTTGTTAATGCCATCGACAAGGCATCTGCCGCTGACCACAGTGGAGCCACGCCCGAGGATATCAAGGCCGCTCTTCTGGCTATCGAAGATGCGAAGCCCGCGAGGGATCGTCTCAACGACTTGCTCCAAGACATCGACTGTACTGCAGAGCCTGGATCTCAACTCCGCTCTGACACGCTCGACAAGCTTGAGAACCTCGACCAGCAGCTAGGAGGTGTTGGTGGATCTCTGGCAGACAAGGCTGATGCTCTTGATCGCTTCGACCAGCTTGCTGATGATTTGGCGAAGCTCCTGGATGCTGCTTCTGAAGATCTCAACAATCTGTTGCCGATTTCATCTTCGACAGACCCTATCAAGATCGAGCAAATTCAGAAGAACCTCCAAGACGCTGCTCCCAAGGTTCCTGAGCTAACCGAGGCTGCTGACGAGACACTTCTTGATGCGCCCAAGGTTCGCGCCAAGGACATTTCTGACAAGCACGACAACCTCATCGCGGTGGCAACTGACGCCAAGGTTTTGGTTGATGCAGCTGTCGAGGAGGAAAAGGTCAAGCAGGCTGAAGAAGCACGAAAGCAAGCTGAGGAGGACGCCAAGCTGGACGCTCTTCAGAAGGCTATTGCTGGTATCAAGAAGGACACTGACGACGTTTCCGACAAGGTTAAGCCGTCGGCTCCCAAGGCCAAGAAGGGCAAGATCAAGAAGGGCAAACCCACCACCGGCGATGCTGCGGATACCACACTGCCTGTGGATGAGCTACAGAAGGAGCTCGATCACGTGAAGAACGACATTATTCCCGTCATTGAGCAGCTTGCTACGCAGCCAATCGATGCTCCCACCGAGAAGAGCCAGCTGGATGACCTCAAGAAGGTCGCTCAAGACCTTGCCGCTGACATCGAAAACCAGCTCAAGGACAAGATTGCTGCCGAGCAGGCCGCTGCTGCTGAGGAGCAGAAGAAGAAGGATGTCGAAGACAGCATTGATGACGTGCAGCGTGATGTCGATGCACTGGTGGCAAAGTACGAACAGCCCCAGCCATCCGATGCTGCCGTTGCTGACTCTGACAGGCTGAAGGATCTCGCCAAGAAGATTGCTGACCTTCCGATAGCTGATCTGCAGGAGCCCAAGCCGCTGCTCGACAAGGCCGCCGCTATCAAGAACAAGATCAAGGTATGTATTCTCTTATGTTCTACAATCAATGCAAAATGCATGTCATCGTGTATCAATGTTGTGTTTGTCTAGTATGTAGTTGTTGCATGGATTTTTATTACAAGCAAAGCCAAAATATTAGTGTTCGTGGTCGAGTAGTCTTCTCATTGTGCCCCATTTTCAGGGACTCGTTGATCCGCTAGACAAGGCTATTGGAAAGGAGAACGATCTCCAGAAGGATGCGGCCGATGTTGCTGATCAGCTTGACTCTGTGAAGCAGCAGCTCGACAACATGGACAAGAAGAACCCGGAGAGCGCACTTCCGCTTCTCGCCGATCTGGCCGAGACTCTTCGTGGTCTGGCACCCAAGACGGACAACGTCGACAAGAAGTTGAAGACCGATGCGCCTCTTGTGAGCCACGACGCTGTGCTTCGTGATCTGCCTACTGAGCTCGCTGACCTGCAGAAGCAGTGTGACGACAACAAGAAGAAGCTTGATGAGGTTGCGCAGTTCAACGCTGTCGCTCCCGAAATTAAGCTGATTCGCGAGCAGCTCACTCAGCAGAGCGTGGAGATTCCTGTCGCCCTTCCGGAGCAGCAGGCTGCGCTTGACGACCTCGTCGAGAAGAAGCAGAAGCTCGAGAACCTGCTTGCCGCTGTTCCTGAGAACGATGACACCGAGGAGCTTCGCGAGAAAAGCATGTGGGATCTGTCTCGTCTCAAAGATCTGCTGAAACAGCTGGGAGACGCAGTTGGTGACAAGATGGCTGCTCTCGCCGCGTTCAACGCTACTCGCAAGGACGTCGAGGACAAGCTGCTAGACATCACCAAGGACAAGGACGCCGATTCTACTGATCCTAAGAACATTGCTGCTCTCATCGATGCGCTCAAGAAGGACGAGGATGCACTTGCTGCTCTCAAGAAGACAGTTGGCGAGGTCGACCCTACTCAACTCGATGCTGAACATGCTAAGGAGCACGACGACCTGCTCAAGCAGCTTGACAAGGCAGCTGATGTGCTTGCCGACAGACGCAATAAGATGCAGGCTGCGCTCGACGACGCCACTGCTCTGGAGAAGGTGCGTGCGGAGGCAGATAACCTCAAGAACGACCTGGCCGATCTCGTGAAGGAAGCGCAGCGTCTGCTCAACGACCCGGAGGCGATTCCGGACAGCTTTGCGCCAATGAGTGGTGACGTGAAGAAGGCGGCTGATGCTGCCCGTGACCTCATCAACTCCTCTCCCACTGCAACTGACGATTCGGTTCGTGCTCTTGCTGATGCACTTGCCGCCGCCGATGACGTCATTCCGCAGCTTGACGACCGCACCAAGAACTGGAACGAGTTTGTGGCTGCTCGCGAGGAGGGAGACAACAAGCTCGGAGAGCTGCAGAAGCCGCTCGATGCCATCCTTGAGAAGCCTCTACGACCGCTCGACGAAGCTGTGAAGGATCTTGCCAACATCCAGGAGGCTGCTAAGGGAGTTGAGGATCTGAAGGACGCCATGAAGAACCTACAGCGTCTTTCCGAGCTGCTCGACCCGCTTGAGTGTGCCTACGCCGACGTTCGATTCTTCGACGTGGACGTGGAGCAGACCGAACAGCAGTTCGAAGATCTTCTTAACGGACTTCTTGCTGAGACCGAGGACGAGAAGCTGATCACCGACTCTGCAAAGACCATTGACGACGAGATCGCTCGCATCTACGACTTCCTGCAGCAGAACCCGGACAAGGCGGCTGTTGAGAATCTTGAGCACACTCAGATTGCTCCTATCCTCGCGCAGCTCGGTGTTCTCGACGACAAGGCGAAGACTCCTCGCGCATATGTACAGCATGAGCCGCTTGTTGTCGCTGCTTTGCACGACAAGATCACCGATCTGAAGAAGAAGATTGATGATGCCAACGAGAAGGCCGCTGATGACGAGAAGAAGGAAGCTGTTCTTCTGCTGACTCTGCAGCTGGAGAAGCTGAACGATTTGCCGCTCACTGCTCTCGCGCCTACAGATCTCGACAGTCTTGAGAAGCAGCTCGACAATCTCCCCGCCGACGATGACACGACCAAGGCTCTGCTCGCTCAACTCAACGACCTTCGCAAGAAGAAGGCTGACGAGGAGGCCAAGCTTGATGAGCTCAAAAAAGCGATTGCTGATATCAAGAAGGACACTGATGATGTTGCCGACAAGATGAATCCTGCGACTTCTGCGCCCAAATCAAAGAAGAACAAGGGCAAGAAGTCTAAGACGCCATCTGTGGACGACACCACCGTGCCCGCCGTTCCCGTTGAAGAGCTTCAGAAGGATCTGGAACATATTCACAACGACATTCTGCCTGCAATCGAGCAACTCGCTGCTCAGCCCATTGATGCCCCTGTTGAGAAGACGGAGCTTGATGCTATCAAGAAAACGGCTCAGGATCTTGCCGATAAGATCAAGGAGGAACTCGAGAAGAAGGACAAGGAAAGTGCTGACAAGCTTGCTGCTGTTAGCGTTGAAATTGACAAGCATGCTGACGTGGTTGTTAATGCCATCGACAAGGCATCTGCCGCTGACCACAGTGGAGCCACGCCCGAGGATATCAAGGCCGCTCTTCTGGCTATCGAAGATGCGAAGCCCGCGAGGGATCGTCTCAACGACTTGCTCCAAGACATCGACTGTACTGCAGAGCCTGGATCTCAACTCCGCTCTGACACGCTCGACAAGCTTGAGAACCTCGACCAGCAGCTAGGAGGTGTTGGTGGATCTCTGGCAGACAAGGCTGATGCTCTTGATCGCTTCGACCAGCTTGCTGATGATTTGGCGAAGCTCCTGGATGCTGCTTCTGAAGATCTCAACAATCTGTTGCCGATTTCATCTTCGACAGACCCTATCAAGATCGAGCAAATTCAGAAGAACCTCCAAGACGCTGCTCCCAAGGTTCCTGAGCTAACCGAGGCTGCTGACGAGACACTTCTTGATGCGCCCAAGGTTCGCGCCAAGGACATTTCTGACAAGCACGACAACCTCATCGCGGTGGCAACTGACGCCAAGGTTTTGGTTGATGCAGCTGTCGAGGAGGAAAAGGTCAAGCAGGCTGAAGAAGCACGAAAGCAAGCTGAGGAAGACGCCAAGCTGGACGCTCTTCAGAAGGCTATTGCTGGTATCAAGAAGGACACTGACGACGTTTCCGACAAGGTTAAGCCGTCGGCTCCCAAGGCCAAGAAGGGCAAGAGCAAGAAGGGCAAACCCACCACCGGCGATGCTGCGGATACCACACTGCCTGTGGATGAGCTGCAGAAGGAGCTCGATCATGTGAAGAACGACATTATTCCCGTCATTGAGCAGCTTGCTACGCAGCCAATCGATGCTCCCACCGAGAAGAGCCAGCTGGATGACCTCAAGAAGGTCGCTCAAGACCTTGCCGCTGACATCGAAAACCAGCTCAAGGACAAGATTGCTGCCGAGCAGGCCGCTGCTGCTGAGGAGCAGAAGAAGAAGGATGTCGAAGACAGCATTGATGACGTGCAGCGTGATGTCGATGCACTGGTGGCAAAGTACGAACAGCCCCAGCCATCCGATGCTGCCGTTGCTGACTCTGACAAGCTGAAGGATCTCGCCAAGAAAATTGCTGACCTTCCGATAGCTGATCTGCAGGAGCCCAAGCCGCTGCTCGACAAGGCCGCCGCTATCAAGAACAAGATCAAGGTATGTATTCTCTTATGTTCTACAATCAATGCAAAATGCATGTCATCGTGTATCAATGTTGTGTTTGTCTAGTATGTAGTTGTTGCATGGATTTTTATTACAAGCAAAGCCAAAATATTAGTGTTCGTGGTCGAGTAGTCTTCTCATTGTGCCCCATTTTCAGGGACTCGTTGATCCGCTAGACAAGGCTATTGGAAAGGAGAACGATCTCCAGAAGGATGCGGCCGATGTTGCTGATCAGCTTGACTCTGTGAAGCAGCAGCTCGACAACATGGACAAGAAGAACCCGGAGAGCGCACTTCCGCTTCTCGCCGATCTGGCCGAGACTCTTCGTGGTCTGGCACCCAAGACGGACAACGTCGACAAGAAGTTGAAGACCGATGCGCCTCTTGTGAGCCACGACGCTGTGCCTCGTGATCTGCCTACTGAGCTCGCTGACCTGCAGAAGCAGTGTGACGACAACAAGAAGAAGCTTGATGAGGTTGCGCAGTTCAACGCTGTCGCTCCCGAAATTAAGCTGATTCGCGAGCAGCTCACTCAGCAGAGCGTGGAGATTCCTGTCGCCCTTCCGGAGCAGCAGGCTGCGCTTGACGACCTCGTCGAGAAGAAGCAGAAGCTCGAGAACCTGCTTGCCGCTGTTCCTGAGAACGATGACACCGAGGAGCTTCGCGAGAAGAGCATGTGGGATCTGTCTCGTCTCAAAGATCTGCTGAAACAGCTGGGAGACGCAGTTGGTGACAAGATGGCTGCTCTCGCCGCGTTCAACGCTACTCGCAAGGACGTCGAGGACAAGCTGCTAGACATCACCAAGGACAAGAACGCCGATTCTACTGATCCTAAGAACATTGCTGCTCTCATCGATGCGCTCAAGAAGGACGAGGATGCACTTGCTGCTCTCAAGAAGACAGTTGGCGAGGTCGACCCTACTCAACTCGATGCTGAACATGCTAAGGAGCACGACGACCTGCTCAAGCAGCTCGACAAGGCAGCTGATGTGCTTGCCGACAGACGCAATAAGATGCAGGCTGCGCTCGACGACGCCACTGCTTTGGAGAAGGTGCGTGCGGAGGCAGATAACCTCAAGAACGACCTGGCCGATCTTGTGAAGGAAGCACAGCGTCTGCTCAACGACCCGGAGGCGATTCCGGACAGCTTTGCGCCATTGAGTGGTGACGTGAAGAAGGCGGCTGATGCTGCCCGTGACCTCATCAAATCCTCTCCCACTGCAACTGACGATTCAGTTCGTGCTTTTGCTGATGCACTTGCCGCCGCCGATGACGTCATTCCGCAGCTTGACGACCGCACCAAGAACTGGAACGAGTTTGTGGCTGCTCGCGAGGAGGGAGACAACAAGCTCGGGGAGCTGCAGAAGCCGCTCGATGCCATCCTTGAGAAGCCTCTACGACCGCTCGACGAAGCTGTGAAGGATCTTGCCAACATCCAGGAGGCTGCTAAGGGAGTTGAGGATCTGAAGGACGCCATGAAGAACCTACAGCGTCTTTCCGAGCTGCTCGACCCGCTTGAGTGTGCCTACGCCGACGTTCGATTCTTCGACGTGGACGTGGAGCAGACCGAACAGCAGTTCGAAGATCTCCTTAACGGACTTCTTGCTGAGACCGAAGACGAGAAGCTGATCACCGACTCTGCAAAGACCATTGACGACGAGATCGCTCGCATCTACGACTTCCTGCAGCAGAACCCGGACAAGGCGGCTGTTGAGAATCTTGAGCACACTCAGATTGCTCCTATCCTCGCGCAGCTCGCTGTTCTCGACGACAAGGCGAAGACTCCTCGCGCATATGTACAGCATGAGCCGCTTGTTGTCGCTGCTTTGCACGACAAGATCACCGATCTGAAGAAGAAGATTGATGATGCCAACGAGAAGGCCGCTGATGACGAGAAGAAGGAAGCTGTTCTTCTGCTGACTCTGCAGCTGGAGAAGCTGAACGATTTGCCGCTCACTGCTCTCGCGCCTACAGATCTCGACAGTCTTGAGAAGCAGCTCGACAACCTCCCCGCCGACGATGACACGACCAAGGCTCTGCTCGCTCAACTCAACGACCTTCGCAAGAAGAAGGCTGACGAGGAGGCCAAGCTTGATGAGCTCAAAAAAGCGATTGCTGATATCAAGAAGGACACTGATGATGTTGCCGACAAGATGAATCCTGCGACTTCTGCGCCCAAATCAAAGAAGAACAAGGGCAAGAAGTCTAAGACGCCATCTGTGGACGACACCACCGTGCCCGCCGTTCCCGTTGAAGAGCTTCAGAAGGATCTGGAACATATTCACAACGACATTCTGCCTGCAATCGAGCAACTCGCTGCTCAGCCCATTGATGCCCCTGTTGAGAAGACGGAGCTTGATGCTATCAAGAAAACGGCTCAGGATCTTGCCGATAAGATCAAGGAGGAACTCGAGAAGAAGGACAAGGAAAGTGCTGACAAGCTTGCTGCTGTTAGCGTTGAAATTGACAAGCATGCTGACGTGGTTGTTAATGCCATCGACAAGGCATCTGCCGCTGACCACAGTGGAGCCACGCCCGAGGATATCAAGGCCGCTCTTCTGGCTATCGAAGATGCGAAGCCCGCGAGGGATCGTCTCAACGACTTGCTCCAAGACATCGACTGTACTGCAGAGCCTGGATCTCAACTCCGCTCTGACACGCTCGACAAGCTTGAGAACCTCGACCAGCAGCTAGGAGGTGTTGGTGGATCTCTGGCAGACAAGGCTGATGCTCTTGATCGCTTCGACCAGCTTGCTGATGATTTGGCGAAGCTCCTGGATGCTGCTTCTGAAGATCTCAACAATCTGTTGCCGATTTCATCTTCGACAGACCCTATCAAGATCGAGCAAATTCAGAAGAACCTCCAAGACGCTGCTCCCAAGGTTCCTGAGCTAACCGAGGCTGCTGACGAGACACTTCTTGATGCGCCCAAGGTTCGCGCCAAGGACATTTCTGACAAGCACGACAACCTCATCGCGGTGGCAACTGACGCCAAGGTTTTGGTTGATGCAGCTGTCGAGGAGGAAAAGGTCAAGCAGGCTGAAGAAGCACGAAAGCAAGCTGAGGAGGACGCCAAGCTGGACGCTCTTCAGAAGGCTATTGCTGGTATCAAGAAGGACACTGACGACGTTTCCGACAAGGTTAAGCCGTCGGCTCCCAAGGCCAAGAAGGGCAAGAGCAAGAAGGGCAAACCCACCACCGGCGATGCTGCGGATACCACACTGCCTGTGGATGAGCTGCAGAAGGAGCTCGATCACGTGAAGAACGACATTATTCCCGTCATTGAGCAGCTTGCTACGCAGCCAATCGATGCTCCCACCGAGAAGAGCCAGCTGGATGACCTCAAGAAGGTCGCTCAAGACCTTGCCGCTGACATCGAAAACCAGCTCAAGGACAAGATTGCTGCCGAGCAGGCCGCTGCTGCTGAGGAGCAGAAGAAGAAGGATGTCGAAGACAGCATTGATGACGTGCAGCGTGATGTCGATGCACTGGTGGCAAAGTACGAACAGCCCCAGCCATCCGATGCTGCCGTTGCTGACTCTGACAAGCATCTCGCCAAGAAAATTGCTGACCTTCCGATAGCTGATCTGCAGGAGCCCAAGCCGCTGCTCGACAAGGCCGCCGCTATCAAGAACAAGATCAAGGTATGTATTCTCTTATGTTCTACAATCAATGCAAAATGCATGTCATCGTGTATCAATGTTGTGTTTGTCTAGTATGTAGTTGTTGCATGGATTTTTATTACAAGCAAAGCCAAAATATTAGTGTTCGTGGTCGAGTAGTCTTCTCATTGTGCCCCATTTTCAGGGACTCGTTGATCCGCTAGACAAGGCTATTGGAAAGGAGAACGATCTCCAGAAGGATGCGGCCGATGTTGCTGATCAGCTTGACTCTGTGAAGCAGCAGCTCGACAACATGGACAAGAAGAACCCGGAGAGCGCACTTCCGCTTCTCGCCGATCTGGCCGAGACTCTTCGTGGTCTGGCACCCAAGACGGACAACGTCGACAAGAAGTTGAAGACCGATGCGCCTCTTGTGAGCCACGACGCTGTGCCTCGTGATCTGCCTACTGAGCTCGCTGACCTGCAGAAGCAGTGTGACGACAACAAGAAGAAGCTTGATGAGGTTGCGCAGTTCAACGCTGTCGCTCCCGAAATTAAGCTGATTCGCGAGCAGCTCACTCAGCAGAGCGTGGAGATTCCTGTCGCCCTTCCGGAGCAGCAGGCTGCGCTTGACGACCTCGTCGAGAAGAAGCAGAAGCTCGAGAACCTGCTTGCCGCTGTTCCTGAGAACGATGACACCGAGGAGCTTCGCGAGAAGAGCATGTGGGATCTGTCTCGTCTCAAAGATCTGCTGAAACAGCTGGGAGACGCAGTTGGTGACAAGATGGCTGCTCTCGCCGCGTTCAACGCTACTCGCAAGGACGTCGAGGACAAGCTGCTAGACATCACCAAGGACAAGGACGCCGATTCTACTGATCCTAAGAACATTGCTGCTCTCATCGATGCGCTCAAGAAGGACGAGGATGCACTTGCTGCTCTCAAGAAGACAGTTGGCGAGGTCGACCCTACTCAACTCGATGCGGAACATGCTAAGGAGCACGACGACCTGCTCAAGCAGCTCGACAAGGCAGCTGATGTGCTTGCCGACAGACGCAATAAGATGCAGGCTGCGCTCGACGACGCCACTGCTTTGGAGAAGGTGCGTGCGGAGGCAGATAACCTCAAGAACGACCTGGCCGATCTTGTGAAGGAAGCACAGCGTCTGCTCAACGACCCGGAGGCGATTCCGGACAGCTTTGCGCCATTGAGTGGTGACGTGAAGAAGGCGGCTGATGCTGCCCGTGACCTCATCAAATCCTCTCCCACTGCAACTGACGATTCAGTTCGTGCTTTTGCTGATGCACTTGCCGCCGCCGATGACGTCATTCCGCAGCTTGACGACCGCACCAAGAACTGGAACGAGTTTGTGGCTGCTCGCGAGGAGGGAGACAACAAGCTCGGGGAGCTGCAGAAGCCGCTCGATGCCATCCTTGAGAAGCCTCTACGACCGCTCGACGAAGCTGTGAAGGATCTTGCCAACATCCAGGAGGCTGCTAAGGGAGTTGAGGATCTGAAGGACGCCATGAAGAACCTACAGCGTCTTTCCGAGCTGCTCGACCCGCTTGAGTGTGCCTACGCCGACGTTCGATTCTTCGACGTGGACGTGGAGCAGACCGAACAGCAGTTCGAAGATCTCCTTAACGGACTTCTTGCTGAGACCGAAGACGAGAAGCTGATCACCGACTCTGCAAAGACCATTGACGACGAGATCGCTCGCATCTACGACTTCCTGCAGCAGAACCCGGACAAGGCGGCAGTCAAGAACCTTGAGGATACCCAGCTGCCTCCGATCATGGCACAACTCGCTGTTCTCGATGACAAGGCTAACGCCCCGCGTTCTCATGTCAAACATGATCCGGAAGTTCTGAAGGACCTGCACGAGAAGATCGACCAGCTCGAGAAAATCATTGATGATGTGAAGAAGAAGGCAGACGATGATCAGAAGGATCAGTACCTTCTTATGCTAACTCTGAAGCTCGAAAAAATGCACGACCTTCCTCTGAACAAACTCTCGCCGGAGGCCATGGATGATCTCGAGAAGGAACTCAAGACGCTTCCTGCCGATGATAAGATCAACGCACAGCTCGCTCTTCTGGCTGATCTTCGCAAGAAGAAGGCTGACGAAGACGCCAAGCTGGACGCTCTTCAGAAGGCTATTGCTGGTATCAAGAAGGACACTGACGACGTTTCCGACAAGGTTAAGCCGTCGGCTCCCAAGGCCAAGAAGGGCAAGAGCAAGAAGGGCAAACCCACCACCGGCGATGCTGCGGATACCACACTGCCTGTGGATGAGCTGCAGAAGGAGCTCGATCACGTGAAGAACGACATTATTCGCGTCATTGAGCAGCTTGCTACGCAGCCAATCGATGCTCCCACCGAGAAGAGCCAGCTGGATGACCTCAAGAAGGTCGCTCAAGACCTTGCCGCTGACATCGAAAACCAGCTCAAGGACAAGATTGCTGCCGAGCAGGCCGCTGCTGCTGAGGAGCAGAAGAAGAAGGATGTCGAAGACAGCATTGATGACGTGCAGTGTGATGTCGATGCACTGGTGGCAAAGTACGAACAGCCCCAGCCATCCGATGCTGCCGTTGCTGACTCTGACAAGCTGAAGGATCTCGCCAAGAAGATTGCTGACCTTCCGATAGCTGATCTGCAGGAGCCCAAGCCGCTGCTCGACAAGGCCGCCGCTATCAAGAACAAGATCAAGGTATGTATTCTCTTATGTTCTACAATCAATGCAAAATGCATGTCATCGTGTATCAATGTTGTGTTTGTCTAGTATGTAGTTGTTGCATGGATTTTTATTACAAGCAAAGCCAAAATATTAGTGTTCGTGGTCGAGTAGTCTTCTCATTGTGCCCCATTTTCAGGGACTCGTTGATCCGCTAGACAAGGCTATTGGAAAGGAGAACGATCTCCAGAAGGATGCGGCCGATGTTTCTGATCAGCTTGACTCTGTGAAGCAGCAGCTCGACAACATGGACAAGAAGAACCCGGAGAGCGCACTTCCGCTTCTCGCCGATCTGGCCGAGACTCTTCGTGGTCTGGCACCCAAGACGGACAACGTCGACAAGAAGTTGAAGACCGATGCGCCTCTTGTGAGCCACGACGCTGTGCCTCGTGATCTGCCTACTGAGCTCGCTGACCTGCAGAAGCAGTGTGACGACAACAAGAAGAAGCTTGATGAGGTTGCGCAGTTCAACGCTGTCGCTCCCGAAATTAAGCTGATTCGCGAGCAGCTCACTCAGCAGAGCGTGGAGATTCCTGTCGCCCTTCCGGAGCAGCAGGCTGCGCTTGACGACCTCGTCGAGAAGAAGCAGAAGCTCGAGAACCTGCTTGCCGCTGTTCCTGAGAACGATGACACCGAGGAGCTTCGCGAGAAGAGCATGTGGGATCTGTCTCGTCTCAAAGATCTGCTGAAACAGCTGGGAGACGCAGTTGGTGACAAGATGGCTGCTCTCGCCGCGTTCAACGCTACTCGCAAGGACGTCGAGGACAAGCTGCTAGACATCACCAAGGACAAGGACGCCGATTCTACTGATCCTAAGAACATTGCTGCTCTCATCGATGCGCTCAAGAAGGACGAGGATGCACTTGCTGCTCTCAAGAAGACAGTTGGCGAGGTCGACCCTACTCAACTCGATGCTGAACATGCTAAGGAGCACGACGACCTGCTCAAGCAGCTCGACAAGGCAGCTGATGTGCTTGCCGACAGACGCAATAAGATGCAGGCTGCGCTCGACGACGCCACTGCTCTGGAGAAGGTGCGTGCGGAGGCAGATAACCTCAAGAACGACCTGGCCGATCTCGTGAAGGAAGCGCAGCGTCTGCTCAACGACCCGGAGGCGATTCCAGACAGCTTTGCGCCAATGAGTGGTGACGTGAAGAAGGCGGCTGATGCTGCCCGTGACCTCATCAACTCCTCTCCCACTGCAACTGACAATTCGGTTCGTGCTCTTGCTGATGCACTTGCCGCCGCCGATGACGTCATTCCGCAGCTTGACGACCGCACCAAGAACTGGAACGAGTTTGTGGCTGCTCGCGAGGAGGGAGACAACAAGCTCGGAGAGCTGCAGAAGCCGCTCGATGCCATCCTTGAGAAGCCTCTACGACCGCTCGACGAAGCTGTGAAGGATCTTGCCAACATCCAGGAGGCTGCTAAGGGAGTTGAGGATCTGAAGGACGCCATGAAGAACCTACAGCGTCTTTCCGAGCTGCTCGACCCGCTTGAGTGTGCCTACGCCGACGTTCGATTCTTCGACGTGGACGTGGAGCAGACCGAACAGCAGTTCGAAGATCTTCTTAACGGACTTCTTGCTGAGACCGAGGACGAGAAGCTGATCACCGACTCTGCAAAGACCATTGACCACGAGATCGCTCGCATCTACGACTTCCTGCAGCAGAACCCGGACAAGGCGGCTGTTGAGAATCTTGAGCACACTCAGATTGCTCCTATCCTCGCGCAGCTCGCTGTTCTCGACGACAAGGCGAAGACTCCTCGCGCATATGTACAGCATGAGCCGCTTGTTGTCGCTGCTTTGCACGACAAGATCACCGATCTGAAGAAGAAGATTGATGATGCCAACGAGAAGGCCGCTGATGACGAGAAGAAGGAAGCTGTTCTTCTGCTGACTCTGCAGCTGGAGAAGCTGAACGATTTGCCGCTCACTGCTCTTGCGCCTACAGATCTCGACAGTCTTGAGAAGCAGCTCGACAACCTCCCCGCCGACGATGACACGACCAAGGCTCTGCTCGCTCAACTCAACGACCTTCGCAAGAAGAAGGCTGACGAGGAGGCCAAGCTTGATGAGCTCAAAAAAGCGATTGCTGATATCAAGAAGGACACTGATGATGTTGCCGACAAGATGAATCCTGCGACTTCTGCGCCCAAATCAAAGAAGAACAAGGGCAAGAAGTCTAAGACGCCATCTGTGGACGACACCACCGTGCCCGCCGTTCCCGTTGAAGAGCTTCAGAAGGATCTGGAACATATTCACAACGACATTCTGCCTGCAATCGAGCAACTCGCTGCTCAGCCCATTGATGCCCCTGTTGAGAAGACGGAGCTTGATGCTATCAAGAAAACGGCTCAGGATCTTGCCGATAAGATCAAGGAGGAACTCGAGAAGAAAGACAAGGAAAGTGCTGACAAGCTTGCTGCTGTTAGCGTTGAAATTGACAAGCATGCTGACGTGGTTGTTAATGCCATCGACAAGGCATCTGCCGCTGACCACAGTGGAGCCACGCCCGAGGATATCAAGGCTGCTCTTCTGGCTATCGAAGATGCGAAGCCCGCGAGGGATCGTCTCAACGACTTGCTCCAAGACATCGACTGTACTGCAGAGCCTGGATCTCAACTCCGCTCTGACACGCTCGACAAGCTTGAGAACCTCGACCAGCAGCTAGGAGGTGTTGGTGGATCTCTGGCAGACAAGGCTGATGCTCTTGATCGCTTCGACCAGCTTGCTGATGATTTGGCGAAGCTCCTGGATGCTGCTTCTGAAGATCTCAACAATCTGTTGCCGATTTCATCTTCGACAGACCCTATCAAGATCGAGCAAATTCAGAAGAACCTCCAAGACGCTGCTCCCAAAGTTCCTGAGCTAACCGAGGCTGCTGACGAGACACTTCTTGATGCGCCCAAGGTTCGCGCCAAGGACATTTCTGACAAGCACGACAACCTCATCGCGGTGGCAACTGACGCCAAGGTTTTGGTTGATGCAGCTGTCGAGGAGGAAAAGGTCAAGCAGGCGGAAGAAGCACGAAAGCAAGCTGAGGAGGACGCCAAGCTGGACGCTCTTCAGAAGGCTATTGCTGGTATCAAGAAGGACACTGACGACGTTTCCGACAAGGTTAAGCCGTCGGCTCCGAAGGCCAAGAAGGGCAAGAACAAGAAGGGCAAACCCACCACCGGCGATGCTGCGGATACCACACTGCCTGTGGATGAGCTGCAGAAGGAGCTCGATCACGTGAAGAACGACATTATTCCCGTCATTGAGCAGCTTGCTACGCAGCCAATCGATGCTCCCACCGAGAAGAGCCAGCTGGATGACCTCAAGAAGGTCGCTCAAGACCTTGCCGCTGACATCGAAAACCAGCTCAAGGACAAGATTGCTGCCGAGCAGGCCGCTGCTGCTGAGGAGCAGAAGAAGAAGGATGTCGAAGACAGCATTGATGACGTGCAGCGTGATGTCGATGCACTGGTGGCAAAGTACGAACAGCCCCAGCCATCCGATGCTGCCGTTGCTGACTCTGACAAGCTGAAGGATCTCGCCAAGAAGATTGCTGACCTTCCGATAGCTGATCTGCAGGAGCCCAAGCCGCTGCTCGACAAGGCCGCCGCTATCAAGAACAAAATCAAGGTATGTATTCTCTCATGTTCTACAATCAATGCAAAATGCATGTCATCGTGTATCAATGTTGTGTTTGTCTAGTAGTTGTTGCATGGATTTTTATTACAAGCAAAGCCAAAATATTAGTGTTCGTGGTCGAGTAGTCTTCTCATTGTGCCCCATTTTCAGGGACTCGTTGATCCGCTAGACAAGGCTATTGGAAAGGAGAACGATCTCCAGAAGGATGCGGCCGATGTTGCTGATCAGCTTGACTCTGTGAAGCAGCAGCTCGACAACATGGACAAGAAGAACCCGGAGAGCGCACTTCCGCTTCTCGCCGATCTGGCCGAGACTCTTCGTGGTCTGGCACCCAAGACGGACAACGTCGACAAGAAGTTGAAGACCGATGCGCCTCTTGTGAGCCACGACGCTGTGCCTCGTGATCTGCCTACTGAGCTCGCTGACCTGCAGAAGCAGTGTGACGACAACAAGAAGAAGCTTGATGAGGTTGCGCAGTTCAACGCTGTCGCTCCCGAAATTAAGCTGATTCGCGAGCAGCTCACTCAGCAGAGCGTGGAGATTCCTGTCGCTCTTCCGGAGCAGCAGGCTGCGCTTGACGACCTCGTCGAGAAGAAGCAGAAGCTCGAGAACCTGCTTGCCGCTGTTCCTGAGAACGATGACACCGAGGAGCTTCGCGAGAAGAGCATGTGGGATCTGTCTCGTCTCAAAGATCTGCTGAAACAGCTGGGAGACGCAGTTGGTGACAAGATGACTGCTCTCGCCGCGTTCAACGCTACTCGCAAGGACGTTGAGGACAAGCTGCTAGACATCACCAAGGACAAGGACGCCGATTCTACCGATCCTAAGAACATTGCTGCTCTCATCGATGCGCTCAAGAAGGACGAGGATGCACTTGCTGCTCTCAAGAAGACAGTTGGCGAGGTCGACCCTACTCAACTCGATGCTGAACATGCTAAGGAGCACGACGACCTGCTCAAGCAGCTCGACAAGGCAGCTGATGTGCTTGCCGACAGACGCAATAAGATGCAGGCTGCGCTCGACGACGCCACTGCTTTGGAGAAGGTGCGTGTGGAGGCAGATAACCTCAAGAACGACCTGGCCGATCTTGTGAAGGAAGCACAGCGTCTGCTCAACGACCCGGAGGCGATTCCGGACAGCTTTGCGCCATTGAGTGGTGACGTGAAGAAGGCGGCTGATGCTGCCCGTGACCTCATCAAATCCTCTCCCACTGCAACTGACGATTCAGTTCGTGCTTTTGCTGATGCACTTGCCGCCGCCGATGACGTCATTCCGCAGCTTGACGACCGCACCAAGAACTGGAACGAGTTTGTGGCTGCTCGCGAGGAGGGAGACAACAAGCTCGGGGAGCTGCAGAAGCCGCTCGATGCCATCCTTGAGAAGCCTCTACGACCGCTCGACGAAGCTGTGAAGGATCTTGCCAACATCCAGGAGGCTGCTAAGGGAGTTGAGGATCTGAAAGACGCCATGAAGAACCTACAGCGTCTTTCCGAGCTGCTCGACCCGCTTGAGTGTGCCTACGCCGACGTTCGATTCTTCGACGTGGACGTGGAGCAGACCGAACAGCAGTTCGAAGATCTCCTTAACGGACTTCTTGCTGAGACCGAAGACGAGAAGCTGATCACCGACTCTGCAAAGACCATTGACGACGAGATCGCTCGCATCTACGACTTCCTGCAGCAGAACCCGGACAAGGCGGCAGTCAAGAACCTTGAGGATACCCAGCTGCCTCCGATTATGGCACAACTCGCTGTTCTCGATGACAAGGCTAACGCCCCGCGTTCTCATGTCAAACATGATCCGGAAGTTCTGAAGGACCTGCACGAGAAGATCGACCAGCTCGAGAAAATCATTGATGATGTGAAGAAGAAGGCAGACGATGATGAGAAGGATCAGTACCTTCTTATGCTAACTCTGAAGCTCGAAAAATTGCACGACCTTCCTCTGAACAAACTCTCGCCGGAGGCCATGGATGATCTCGAGAAGGAACTCAAGACGCTTCCTGCCGATGATAAGATCAACGCACAGCTCGCTCTTCTGGCTGATCTTCGCAAGAAGAAGGCTGACGAAGACGCCAAGCTGGACGTTCTTCAGAAGGCTATTGCTGGTATCAAGAAGGACACTGACGACGTTTCCGACAAGGTTAAGCCGTCGGCTCCCAAGGCCAAGAAGGGCAAGAGCAAGAAGGGCAAACCCACTACCGGCGATGCTGCGGATACCACACTGCCTGTGGATGAGCTGCAGAAGGAGCTCGATCACGTGAAGAACGACATTATTCCCGTCATTGAGCAGCTTGCTACGCAGCCAATCGATGCTCCCACCGAGAAGAGCCAGCTGGATGACCTCAACAAGGTCGCTCAAGACCTTGCCGCTGACATCGAAAACCAGCTCAAGGACAAGATTGCTGCCGAGCAGGCCGCTGCTGCTGAGGAGCAGAAGAAGAAGGATGTCGAAGACAGCATTGATGACGTGCAGTGTGATGTCGATGCACTGGTGGCAAAGTACGAACAGCCCCAGCCATCCGATGCTGCCGTTGCTGACTCTGACAAGCTGAAGGATCTCGCCAAGAAGATTGCTGACCTTCCGATAGCTGATCTGCAGGAGCCCAAGCCGCTGCTCGACAAGGCCGCCGCTATCAAGAACAAGATCAAGGTATGTATTCTCTTATGTTCTACAATCAATGCAAAATGCATGTCATCGTGTATCAATGTTGTGTTTGTCTAGTATGTAGTTGTTGCATGGATTTTTATTACAAGCAAAGCCAAAATATTAGTGTTCGTGGTCGAGTAGTCTTCTCATTGTGCCCCATTTTCAGGGACTCGTTGATCCGCTAGACAAGGCTATTGGAAAGGAGAACGATCTCCAGAAGGATGCGGCCGATGTTGCTGATCAGCTTGACTCTGTGAAGCAGCAGCTCGACAACATGGACAAGAAGAACCCGGAGAGCGCACTTCCGCTTCTCGCCGATCTGGCCGAGACTCTTCGTGGTCTGGCACCCAAGACGGACAACGTCGACAAGAAGTTGAAGACCGATGCGCCTCTTGTGAGCCACGACGCTGTGCCTCGTGATCTGCCTACTGAGCTCGCTGACCTGCAGAAGCAGTGTGACGACAACAAGAAGAAGCTTGATGAGGTTGCGCAGTTCAACGCTGTCGCTCCCGAAATTAAGCTGATTCGCGAGCAGCTCACTCAGCAGAGCGTGGAGATTCCTGTCGCCCTTCCGGAGCAGCAGGCTGCGCTTGACGGCCTCGTCGAGAAGAAGCAGAAGCTCGAGAACCTGCTTGCCGCTGTTCCTGAGAACGATGACACCGAGGAGCTTCGCGAGAAGAGCATGTGGGATCTGTCTCGTCTCAAAGATCTGCTGAAACAGCTGGGAGACGCAGTTGGTGACAAGATGGCTGCTCTCGCCGCGTTCAACGCTACTCGCAAGGACGTTGAGGACAAGCTGCTAGACATCACCAAGGACAAGGACGCCGATTCTACTGATCCTAAGAACATTGCTGCTCTCATCGATGCGCTCAAGAAGGACGAGGATGCACTTGCTGCTCTCAAGAAGACAGTTGGCGAGGTCGACCCTACTCAACTCGATGCTGAACATGCTAAGGAGCACGACGACCTGCTCAAGCAGCTCGACAAGGCAGCTGATGTGCTTGCCGACAGACGCAATAAGATGCAGGCTGCGCTCGACGACGCCACTGCTCTGGAGAAGGTGCGTGCGGAGGCAGATAACCTCAAGAACGACCTGGCCGATCTCGTGAAGGAAGCGCAGCGTCTGCTCAACGACCCGGAGGCGATTCCGGACAGCTTTGCGCCAATGAGTGGTGACGTGAAGAAGGCGGCTGATGCTGCCCGTGACCTCATCAACTCCTCTCCCACTGCAACTGACGATTCGGTTCGTGCTCTTGCTGATGCACTTGCCGCCGCCGATGACGTCATTCCGCAGCTTGACGACCGCACCAAGAACTGGAACGAGTTTGTGGCTGCTCGCGAGGAGGGAGACAACAAGCTCGGGGAGCTGCAGAAGCCGCTCGATGCCATCCTTGAGAAGCCTCTACGACCGCTCGACGAAGCTGTGAAGGATCTTGCCAACATCCAGGAGGCTGCTAAGGGAGTTGAGGATCTGAAAGACGCCATGAAGAACCTACAGCGTCTTTCCGAGCTGCTCGACCCGCTTGAGTGTGCCTACGCCGACGTTCGATTCTTCGACGTGGACGTGGAGCAGACCGAACAGCAGTTCGAAGATCTCCTTAACGGACTTCTTGCTGAGACCGAAGACGAGAAGCTGATCACCGACTCTGCAAAGACCATTGACGACGAGATCGCTCGCATCTACGACTTCCTGCAGCAGAACCCGGACAAGGCGGCAGTCAAGAACCTTGAGGATACCCAGCTGCCTCCGATCATGGCACAACTCGCTGTTCTCGATGACAAGGCTAACGCCCCGCGTTCTCATGTCAAACATGATCCGGAAGTTCTGAAGGACCTGCACGAGAAGATCGACCAGCTCGAGAAAATCATTGATGATGTGAAGAAGAAGGCAGACGATGATGAGAAGGATCAGTACCTTCTTATGCTAACTCTGAAGCTCGAAAAATTGCACGACCTTCCTCTGAACAAACTCTCGCCGGAGGCCATGGATGATCTCGAGAAGGAACTCAAGACGCTTCCTGCCGATGATAAGATCAACGCACAGCTCGCTCTTCTGGCTGATCTTCGCAAGAAGAAGGCTGACGAAGACGCCAAGCTGGACGCTCTTCAGAAGGCTATTGCTGGTATCAAGAAGGACACTGACGACGTTTCCGACAAGGTTAAGCCGTCGGCTCCCAAGGCCAAGAAGGGCAAGAGCAAGAAGGGCAAACCCACCACCGGCGATGCTGCGGATACCACACTGCCTGTGGATGAGCTGCAGAAGGAGCTCGATCACGTGAAGAACGACATTATTCCCGTCATTGAGCAGCTTGCTACGCAGCCAATCGATGCTCCCACCGAGAAGAGCCAGCTGGATGACCTCAAGAAGGTCGCTCAAGACCTTGCCGCTGACATCGAAAACCAGCTCAAGGACAAGATTGCTGCCGAGCAGGCCGCTGCTGCTGAGGAGCAGAAGAAGAAGGATGTCGAAGACAGCATTGATGACGTGCAGTGTGATGTCGATGCACTGGTGGCAAAGTACGAACAGCCCCAGCCATCCGATGCTGCCGTTGCTGACTCTGACAAGCTGAAGGATCTCGCCAAGAAGATTGCTGACCTTCCGATAGCTGATCTGCAGGAGCCCAAGCCGCTGCTCGACAAGGCCGCCGCTATCAAGAACAAGATCAAGGTATGTATTCTCTTATGTTCTACAATCAATGCAAAATGCATGTCATCGTGTATCAATGTTGTGTTTGTCTAGTATGTAGTTGTTGCATGGATTTTTATTACAAGCAAAGCCAAAATATTAGTGTTCGTGGTCGAGTAGTCTTCTCATTGTGCCCCATTTTCAGGGACTCGTTGATCCGCTAGACAAGGCTATTGGAAAGGAGAACGATCTCCAGAAGGATGCGGCCGATGTTGCTGATCAGCTTGACTCTGTGAAGCAGCAGCTCGACAACATGGACAAGAAGAACCCGGAGAGCGCACTTCCGCTTCTCGCCGATCTGGCCGAGACTCTTCGTGGTCTGGCACCCAAGACGGACAACGTCGACAAGAAGTTGAAGACCGATGCGCCTCTTGTGAGCCACGACGCTGTGCCTCGTGATCTGCCTACTGAGCTCGCTGACCTGCAGAAGCAGTGTGACGACAACAAGAAGAAGCTTGATGAGGTTGCGCAGTTCAACGCTGTCGCTCCCGAAATTAAGCTGATTCGCGAGCAGCTCACTCAGCAGAGCGTGGAGATTCCTGTCGCCCTTCCGGAGCAGCAGGCTGCGCTTGACGACCTCGTCGAGAAGAAGCAGAAGCTCGAGAACCTGCTTGCCGCTGTTCCTGAGAACGATGACACCGAGGAGCTTCGCGAGAAGAGCATGTGGGATCTGTCTCGTCTCAAAGATCTGCTGAAACAGCTGGGAGACGCAGTTGGTGACAAGATGGCTGCTCTCGCCGCGTTCAACGCTACTCGCAAGGACGTTGAGGACAAGCTGCTAGACATCACCAAGGACAAGGACGCCGATTCTACCGATCCTAAGAACATTGCTGCTCTCATCGATGCGCTCAAGAAGGACGAGGATGCACTTGCTGCTCTCAAGAAGACAGTTGGCGAGGTCGACCCTACTCAACTCGATGCTGAACATGCTAAGGAGCACGACGACCTGCTCAAGCAGCTCGACAAGGCAGCTGATGTGCTTGCCGACAGACGCAATAAGATGCAGGCTGCGCTCGACGACGCCACTGCTCTGGAGAAGGTGCGTGCGGAGGCAGATAACCTCAAGAACGACCTGGCCGATCTCGTGAAGGAAGCGCAGCGTCTGCTCAACGACCCGGAGGCGATTCCGGACAGCTTTGCGCCAATGAGTGGTGACGTGAAGAAGGCGGCTGATGCTGCCCGTGACCTCATCAACTCCTCTCCCACTGCAACTGACGATTCGGTTCGTGCTCTTGCTGATGCACTTGCCGCCGCCGATGACGTCATTCCGCAGCTTGACGACCGCACCAAGAACTGGAACGAGTTTGTGGCTGCTCGCGAGGAGGGAGACAACAAGCTCGGAGAGCTGCAGAAGCCGCTCGATGCCATCCTTGAGAAGCCTCTACGACCGCTCGACGAAGCTGTGAAGGATCTTGCCAACATCCAGGAGGCTGCTAAGGGAGTTGAGGATCTGAAGGACGCCATGAAGAACCTACAGCGTCTTTCCGAGCTGCTCGACCCGCTTGAGTGTGCCTACGCCGACGTTCGATTCTTCGACGTGGACGTGGAGCAGACCGAACAGCAGTTCGAAGATCTTCTTAACGGACTTCTTGCTGAGACCGAGGACGAGAAGCTGATCACCGACTCTGCAAAGACCATTGACGACGAGATCGCTCGCATCTACGACTTCCTGCAGCAGAACCCGGACAAGGCGGCTGTTGAGAATCTTGAGCACACTCAGATTGCTCCTATCCTCGCGCAGCTCGCTGTTCTCGACGACAAGGCGAAGACTCCTCGCGCATATGTACAGCATGAGCCGCTTGTTGTCGCTGCTTTGCACGACAAGATCACCGATCTGAAGAAGAAGATTGATGATGCCAACGAGAAGGCCGCTGATGACGAGAAGAAGGAAGCTGTTCTTCTGCTGACTCTGCAGCTGGAGAAGCTGAACGATTTGCCGCTCACTGCTCTCGCGCCTACAGATCTCGACAGTCTTGAGAAGCAGCTCGACAACCTCCCCGCCGACGATGACACGACCAAGGCTCTGCTCGCTCAACTCAACGACCTTCGCAAGAAGAAGGCTGACGAGGAGGCCAAGCTTGATGAGCTCAAAAAAGCGATTGCTGATATCAAGAAGGACACTGATGATGTTGCCGACAAGATGAATCCTGCGACTTCTGCGCCCAAATCAAAGAAGAACAAGGGCAAGAAGTCTAAGACGCCATCTGTGGACGACACCACCGTGCCCGCCGTTCCCGTTGAAGAGCTTCAGAAGGATCTGGAACATATTCACAACGACATTCTGCCTGCAATCGAGCAACTCGCTGCTCAGCCCATTGATGCCCCTGTTGAGAAGACGGAGCTTGATGCTATCAAGAAAACGGCTCAGGATCTTGCCGATAAGATCAAGGAGGAACTCGAGAAGAAGGACAAGGAAAGTGCTGACAAGCTTGCTGCTGTTAGCGTTGAAATTGACAAGCATGCTGACGTGGTTGTTAATGCCATCGACAAGGCATCTGCCGCTGACCACAGTGGAGCCACGCCCGAGGATATCAAGGCCGCTCTTCTGGCTATCGAAGATGCGAAGCCCGCGAGGGATCGTCTCAACGACTTGCTCCAAGACATCGACTGTACTGCAGAGCCTGGATCTCAACTCCGCTCTGACACGCTCGACAAGCTTGAGAACCTCGACCAGCAGCTAGGAGGTGTTGGTGGATCTCTGGCAGACAAGGCTGATGCTCTTGATCGCTTCGACCAGCTTGCTGATGATTTGGCGAAGCTCCTGGATGCTGCTTCTGAAGATCTCAACAATCTGTTGCCGATTTCATCTTCGACAGACCCTATCAAGATCGAGCAAATTCAGAAGAACCTCCAAGACGCTGCTCCCAAGGTTCCTGAGCTAACCGAGGCTGCTGACGAGACACTTCTTGATGCGCCCAAGGTTCGCGCCAAGGACATTTCTGACAAGCACGACAACCTCATCGCGGTGGCAACTGACGCCAAGGTTTTGGTTGATGCAGCTGTCGAGGAGGAAAAGGTCAAGCAGGCGGAAGAAGCACGAAAGCAAGCTGAGGAGGACGCCAAGCTGGACGCTCTTCAGAAGGCTATTGCTGGTATCAAGAAGGACACTGACGACGTTTCCGACAAGGTTAAGCCGTCGGCTCCGAAGGCCAAGAAGGGCAAGAACAAGAAGGGCAAACCCACCACCGGCGATGCTGCGGATACCACACTGCCTGTGGATGAGCTGCAGAAGGAGCTCGATCACGTGAAGAACGACATTATTCCCGTCATTGAGCAGCTTGCTACGCAGCCAATCGATGCTCCCACCGAGAAGAGCCAGCTGGATGACCTCAAGAAGGTCGCTCAAGACCTTGCCGCTGACATCGAAAACCAGCTCAAGGACAAGATTGCTGCCGAGCAGGCCGCTGCTGCTGAGGAGCAGAAGAAGAAGGATGTCGAAGACAGCATTGATGACGTGCAGCGTGATGTCGATGCACTGGTGGCAAAGTACGAACAGCCCCAGCCATCCGATGCTGCCGTTGCTGACTCTGACAAGCTGAAGGATCTCGCCAAGAAGATTGCTGACCTTCCGATAGCTGATCTGCAGGAGCCCAAGCCGCTGCTCGACAAGGCCGCCGCTATCAAGAACAAAATCAAGGTATGTATTCTCTCATGTTCTACAATCAATGCAAAATGCATGTCATCGTGTATCAATGTTGTGTTTGTCTAGTAGTTGTTGCATGGATTTTTATTACAAGCAAAGCCAAAATATTAGTGTTCGTGGTCGAGTAGTCTTCTCATTGTGCCCCATTTTCAGGGACTCGTTGATCCGCTAGACAAGGCTATTGGAAAGGAGAACGATCTCCAGAAGGATGCGGCCGATGTTGCTGATCAGCTTGACTCTGTGAAGCAGCAGCTCGACAACATGGACAAGAAGAACCCGGAGAGCGCACTTCCGCTTCTCGCCGATCTGGCCGAGACTCTTCGTGGTCTGGCACCCAAGACGGACAACGTCGACAAGAAGTTGAAGACCGATGCGCCTCTTGTGAGCCACGACGCTGTGCCTCGTGATCTGCCTACTGAGCTCGCTGACCTGCAGAAGCAGTGTGACGACAACAAGAAGAAGCTTGATGAGGTTGCGCAGTTCAACGCTGTCGCTCCCGAAATTAAGCTGATTCGCGAGCAGCTCACTCAGCAGAGCGTGGAGATTCCTGTCGCTCTTCCGGAGCAGCAGGCTGCGCTTGACGACCTCGTCGAGAAGAAGCAGAAGCTCGAGAACCTGCTTGCCGCTGTTCCTGAGAACGATGACACCGAGGAGCTTCGCGAGAAGAGCATGTGGGATCTGTCTCGTCTCAAAGATCTGCTGAAACAGCTGGGAGACGCAGTTGGTGACAAGATGACTGCTCTCGCCGCGTTCAACGCTACTCGCAAGGACGTTGAGGACAAGCTGCTAGACATCACCAAGGACAAGGACGCCGATTCTACCGATCCTAAGAACATTGCTGCTCTCATCGATGCGCTCAAGAAGGACGAGGATGCACTTGCTGCTCTCAAGAAGACAGTTGGCGAGGTCGACCCTACTCAACTCGATGCTGAACATGCTAAGGAGCACGACGACCTGCTCAAGCAGCTCGACAAGGCAGCTGATGTGCTTGCCGACAGACGCAATAAGATGCAGGCTGCGCTCGACGACGCCACTGCTTTGGAGAAGGTGCGTGCGGAGGCAGATAACCTCAAGAACGACCTGGCCGATCTTGTGAAGGAAGCACAGCGTCTGCTCAACGACCCGGAGGCGATTCCGGACAGCTTTGCGCCATTGAGTGGTGACGTGAAGAAGGCGGCTGATGCTGCCCGTGACCTCATCAAATCCTCTCCCACTGCAACTGACGATTCAGTTCGTGCTTTTGCTGATGCACTTGCCGCCGCCGATGACGTCATTCCGCAGCTTGACGACCGCACCAAGAACTGGAACGAGTTTGTGGCTGCTCGCGAGGAGGGAGACAACAAGCTCGGGGAGCTGCAGAAGCCGCTCGATGCCATCCTTGAGAAGCCTCTACGACCGCTCGACGAAGCTGTGAAGGATCTTGCCAACATCCAGGAGGCTGCTAAGGGAGTTGAGGATCTGAAAGACGCCATGAAGAACCTACAGCGTCTTTCCGAGCTGCTCGACCCGCTTGAGTGTGCCTACGCCGACGTTCGATTCTTCGACGTGGACGTGGAGCAGACCGAACAGCAGTTCGAAGATCTCCTTAACGGACTTCTTGCTGAGACCGAAGACGAGAAGCTGATCACCGACTCTGCAAAGACCATTGACGACGAGATCGCTCGCATCTACGACTTCCTGCAGCAGAACCCGGACAAGGCGGCAGTCAAGAACCTTGAGGATACCCAGCTGCCTCCGATCATGGCACAACTCGCTGTTCTCGATGACAAGGCTAACGCCCCGCGTTCTCATGTCAAACATGATCCGGAAGTTCTGAAGGACCTGCACGAGAAGATCGACCAGCTCGAGAAAATCATTGATGATGTGAAGAAGAAGGCAGACGATGATGAGAAGGATCAGTACCTTCTTATGCTAACTCTGAAGCTCGAAAAATTGCACGACCTTCCTCTGAACAAACTCTCGCCGGAGGCCATGGATGATCTCGAGAAGGAACTCAAGACGCTTCCTGCCGATGATAAGATCAACGCACAGCTCGCTCTTCTGGCTGATCTTCGCAAGAAGAAGGCTGACGAAGACGCCAAGCTGGACGCTCTTCAGAAGGCTATTGCTGGTATCAAGAAGGACACTGACGACGTTTCCGACAAGGTTAAGCCGTCGGCTCCCAAGGCCAAGAAGGGCAAGAGCAAGAAGGGCAAACCCACCACCGGCGATGCTGCGGATACCACACTGCCTGTGGATGAGCTGCAGAAGGAGCTCGATCACGTGAAGAACGACATTATTCCCGTCATTGAGCAGCTTGCTACGCAGCCAATCGATGCTCCCACCGAGAAGAGCCAGCTGGATGACCTCAAGAAGGTCGCTCAAGACCTTGCCGCTGACATCGAAAACCAGCTCAAGGACAAGATTGCTGCCGAGCAGGCCGCTGCTGCTGAGGAGCAGAAGAAGAAGGATGTCGAAGACAGCATTGATGACGTGCAGTGTGATGTCGATGCACTGGTGGCAAAGTACGAACAGCCCCAGCCATCCGATGCTGCCGTTGCTGACTCTGACAAGCTGAAGGATCTCGCCAAGAAGATTGCTGACCTTCCGATAGCTGATCTGCAGGAGCCCAAGCCGCTGCTCGACAAGGCCGCCGCTATCAAGAACAAGATCAAGGTATGTATTCTCTTATGTTCTACAATCAATGCAAAATGCATGTCATCGTGTATCAATGTTGTGTTTGTCTAGTATGTAGTTGTTGCATGGATTTTTATTACAAGCAAAGCCAAAATATTAGTGTTCGTGGTCGAGTAGTCTTCTCATTGTGCCCCATTTTCAGGGACTCGTTGATCCGCTAGACAAGGCTATTGGAAAGGAGAACGATCTCCAGAAGGATGCGGCCGATGTTGCTGATCAGCTTGACTCTGTGAAGCAGCAGCTCGACAACATGGACAAGAAGAACCCGGAGAGCGCACTTCCGCTTCTCGCCGATCTGGCCGAGACTCTTCGTGGTCTGGCACCCAAGACGGACAACGTCGACAAGAAGTTGAAGACCGATGCGCCTCTTGTGAGCCACGACGCTGTGCCTCGTGATCTGCCTACTGAGCTCGCTGACCTGCAGAAGCAGTGTGACGACAACAAGAAGAAGCTTGATGAGGTTGCGCAGTTCAACGCTGTCGCTCCCGAAATTAAGCTGATTCGCGAGCAGCTCACTCAGCAGAGCGTGGAGATTCCTGTCGCCCTTCCGGAGCAGCAGGCTGCGCTTGACGACCTCGTCGAGAAGAAGCAGAAGCTCGAGAACCTGCTTGCCGCTGTTCCTGAGAACGATGACACCGAGGAGCTTCGCGAGAAGAGCATGTGGGATCTGTCTCGTCTCAAAGATCTGCTGAAACAGCTGGGAGACGCAGTTGGTGACAAGATGGCTGCTCTCGCCGCGTTCAACGCTACTCGCAAGGACGTTGAGGACAAGCTGCTAGACATCACCAAGGACAAGGACGCCGATTCTACCGATCCTAAGAACATTGCTGCTCTCATCGATGCGCTCAAGAAGGACGAGGATGCACTTGCTGCTCTCAAGAAGACAGTTGGCGAGGTCGACCCTACTCAACTCGATGCTGAACATGCTAAGGAGCACGACGACCTGCTCAAGCAGCTCGACAAGGCAGCTGATGTGCTTGCCGACAGACGCAATAAGATGCAAGCTGCGCTCGACGACGCCACTGCTCTGGAGAAGGTGCGTGCGGAGGCAGATAACCTCAAGAACGACCTGGCCGATCTCGTGAAGGAAGCGCAGCGTCTGCTCAACGACCCGGAGGCGATTCCGGACAGCTTTGCGCCAATGAGTGGTGACGTGAAGAAGGCGGCTGATGCTGCCCGTGACCTCATCAACTCCTCTCCCACTGCAACTGACGATTCGGTTCGTGCTCTTGCTGATGCACTTGCCGCCGCCGATGACGTCATTCCGCAGCTTGACGACCGCACCAAGAACTGGAACGAGTTTGTGGCTGCTCGCGAGGAGGGAGACAACAAGCTCGGAGAGCTGCAGAAGCCGCTCGATGCCATCCTTGAGAAGCCTCTACGACCGCTCGACGAAGCTGTGAAGGATCTTGCCAACATCCAGGAGGCTGCTAAGGGAGTTGAGGATCTGAAGGACGCCATGAAGAACCTACAGCGTCTTTCCGAGCTGCTCGACCCGCTTGAGTGTGCCTACGCCGACGTTCGATTCTTCGACGTGGACGTGGAGCAGACCGAACAGCAGTTCGAAGATCTTCTTAACGGACTTCTTGCTGAGACCGAGGACGAGAAGCTGATCACCGACTCTGCAAAGACCATTGACGACGAGATCGCTCGCATCTACGACTTCCTGCAGCAGAACCCGGACAAGGCGGCTGTTGAGAATCTTGAGCACACTCAGATTGCTCCTATCCTCGCGCAGCTCGCTGTTCTCGACGACAAGGCGAAGACTCCTCGCGCATATGTACAGCATGAGCCGCTTGTTGTCGCTGCTTTGCACGACAAGATCACCGATCTGAAGAAGAAGATTGATGATGCCAACGAGAAGGCCGCTGATGACGAGAAGAAGGAAGCTGTTCTTCTGCTGACTCTGCAGCTGGAGAAGCTGAACGATTTGCCGCTCACTGCTCTCGCGCCTACAGATCTCGACAGTCTTGAGAAGCAGCTCGACAACCTCCCCGCCGACGATGACACGACCAAGGCTCTGCTCGCTCAACTCAACGACCTTCGCAAGAAGAAGGCTGACGAGGAGGCCAAGCTTGATGAGCTCAAAAAAGCGATTGCTGATATCAAGAAGGACACTGATGATGTTGCCGACAAGATGAATCCTGCGACTTCTGCGCCCAAATCAAAGAAGAACAAGGGCAAGAAGTCTAAGACGCCATCTGTGGACGACACCACCGTGCCCGCCGTTCCCGTTGAAGAGCTTCAGAAGGATCTGGAACATATTCACAACGACATTCTGCCTGCAATCGAGCAACTCGCTGCTCAGCCCATTGATGCCCCTGTTGAGAAGACGGAGCTTGATGCTATCAAGAAAACGGCTCAGGATCTTGCCGATAAGATCAAGGAGGAACTCGAGAAGAAGGACAAGGCAAGTGCTGACAAGCTTGCTGCTGTTAGCGTTGAAATTGACAAGCATGCTGACGTGGTTGTTAATGCCATCGACAAGGCATCTGCCGCTGACCACAGTGGAGCCACGCCCGAGGATATCAAGGCCGCTCTTCTGGCTATCGAAGATGCGAAGCCCGCGAGGGATCGTCTCAACGACTTGCTCCAAGACATCGACTGTACTGCAGAGCCTGGATCTCAACTACGCTCTGACACGCTCGACAAGCTTGAGAACCTCGACCAGCAGCTAGGAGGTGTTGGTGGATCTCTGGCAGACAAGGCTGATGCTCTTGATCGCTTCGACCAGCTTGCTGATGATTTGGCGAAGCTCCTGGATGCTGCTTCTGAAGATCTCAACAATCTGTTGCCGATTTCATCTTCGACAGACCCTATCAAGATCGAGCAAATTCAGAAGAACCTCCAAGACGCTGCTCCCAAGGTTCCTGAGCTAACCGAGGCTGCTGACGAGACACTTCTTGATGCGCCAAAGGTTCGCGCCAAGGACATTTCTGACAAGCACGACAACCTCATCGCGGTGGCAACTGACGCCAAGGTTTTGGTTGATGCAGCTGTCGAGGAGGAAAAGGTCAAGCAGGCTGAAGAAGCACGAAAGCAAGCTGAGGAGGACGCCAAGCTGGACGCTCTTCAGAAGGCTATTGCTGGTATCAAGAAGGACACTGACGACGTTTCCGACAAGGTTAAGCCGTCGGCTCCCAAGGCCAAGAAGGGCAAGAGCAAGAACGGCAAACCCACCACCGGCGATGCTGCGGATACCACACTGCCTGTGGATGAGCTGCAGAAGGAGCTCGATCACGTGAAGAACGACATTATTCCCGTCATTGAGCAGCTTGCTACGCAGCCAATCGATGCTCCCACCGAGAAGAGCCAGCTGGATGACCTCAAGAAGGTCGCTCAAGACCTTGCCGCTGACATCGAAAACCAGCTCAAGGACAAGATTGCTGCCGAGCAGGCCGCTGCTGCTGAGGAGCAGAAGAAGAAGGATGTCGAAGACAGCATTGATGACGTGCAGCGTGATGTCGATGCACTGGTGGCAAAGTACGAACAGCCCCAGCCATCCGATGCTGCCGTTGCTGACTCTGACAAGCTGAAGGATCTCGCCAAGAAGATTGCTGACCTTCCGATAGCTGATCTGCAGGAGCCCAAGCCGCTGCTCGACAAGGCCGCCGCTATCAAGAACAAGATCAAGGTATGTATTCTCTTATGTTCTACAATCAATGCAAAATGCATGTCATCGTGTATCAATGTTGTGTTTGTCTAGTATGTAGTTGTTGCATGGATTTTTATTACAAGCAAAGCCAAAATATTAGTGTTCGTGGTCGAGTAGTCTTCTCATTGTGCCCCATTTTCAGGGACTCGTTGATCCGCTAGACAAGGCTATTGGAAAGGAGAACGATCTCCAGAAGGATGCGGCCGATGTTGCTGATCAGCTTGACTCTGTGAAGCAGCAGCTCGACAACATGGACAAGAAGAACCCGGAGAGCGCACTTCCGCTTCTCGCCGATCTGGCCGAGACTCTTCGTGGTCTGGCACCCAAGACGGACAACGTCGACAAGAAGTTGAAGACCGATGCGCCTCTTGTGAGCCACGACGCTGTGCCTCGTGATCTGCCTACTGAGCTCGCTGACCTGCAGAAGCAGTGTGACGACAACAAGAAGAAGCTTGATGAGGTTGCGCAGTTCAACGCTGTCGCTCCCGAAATTAAGCTGATTCGCGAGCAGCTCACTCAGCAGAGCGTGGAGATTCCTGTCGCCCTTCCGGAGCAGCAGGCTGCGCTTGACGACCTCGTCGAGAAGAAGCAGAAGCTCGAGAACCTGCTTGCCGCTGTTCCTGAGAACGATGACACCGAGGAGCTTCGCGAGAAAAGCATGTGGGATCTGTCTCGTCTCAAAGATCTGCTGAAACAGCTGGGAGACGCAGTTGGTGACAAGATGGCTGCTCTCGCCGCGTTCAACGCTACTCGCAAGGACGTCGAGGACAAGCTGCTAGACATCACCAAGGACAAGGACGCCGATTCTACTGATCCTAAGAACATTGCTGCTCTCATCGATGCGCTCAAGAAGGACGAGGATGCACTTGCTGCTCTCAAGAAGACAGTTGGCGAGGTCGACCCTACTCAACTCGATGCTGAACATGCTAAGGAGCACGACGACCTGCTCAAGCAAATCGACAAGGCAGCTGATGTGCTTGCCGACAGACGCAATAAGATGCAGGCTGCGCTCAACGACGCCACTGCTTTGGAGAAGGTGCGTGCGGAGGCAGATAACCTCAAGAACGACCTGGCCGATCTTGTGAAGGAAGCACAGCGTCTGCTCAACGACCCGGAGGCGATTCCGGACAGCTTTGCGCCATTGAGTGGTGACGTGAAGAAGGCGGCTGATGCTGCCCGTGACCTCATCAACTCCTCTCCCACTGCAACTGACGATTCGGTTCGTGCTCTTGCTGATGCACTTGCCGCCGCCGATGACGTCATTCCGCAGCTTGACGACCGCACCAAGAACTGGAACGAGTTTGTGGCTGCTCGCGAGGAGGGAGACAACAAGCTCGGGGAGCTGCAGAAGCCGCTCGATGCCATCCTTGAGAAGCCTCTACGACCGCTCGACGAAGCTGTGAAGGATCTTGCTAACATCCATGAGGCTGCTAAGGGAGTTGAGGATCTGAAGGACGCCATGAAGAACCTACAGCGTCTTTCCGAGCTGCTCGACCCGCTTGAGTGTGCCTACGCCGACGTTCGATTCTTCGACGTGGACGTGGAGCAGACCGAACAGCAGTTCGAAGATCTCCTTAACGGACTTCTTGCTGAGACCGAAGACGAGAAGCTGATCACCGACTCTGCAAAGACCATTGACGACGAGATCGCTCGCATCTACGACTTCCTGCAGCAGAACCCGGACAAGGCGGCAGTCAAGAACCTTGAGGATACCCAGCTGCCTCCGATCATGGCACAACTCGCTGTTCTCGATGACAAGGCTAACGCCCCGCGTTCTCATGTCAAACATGATCCGGAAGTTCTGAAGGACCTGCACGAGAAGATCGACCAGCTCGAGAAAATCATTGATGATGCGAAGAAGAAGGCAGACGATGATGAGAAGGATCAGTACCTTCTTATGCTAACTCTGAAGCTCGAAAAATTGCACGACCTTCCTCTGAACGAACTCTCGCCGGAGGCCATGGATGATCTCGAGAAGGAACTCAAGACGCTTCCTGCCGATGATAAGATCAACGCACAGCTCGCTCTTCTGGCTGATCTTCGCAAGAAGAAGGCTGACGAAGACGCCAAGCTGGACGCTCTTCAGAAGGCTATTGCTGGTATCAAGAAGGACACTGACGACGTTTCCGACAAGGTTAAGCCGTCGGCTCCCAAGGCCAAGAAGGGTAAGAGCAAGAAGGGCAAACCCACCACCGGCGATGCTGCGGATACCACACTGCCTGTGGATGAGCTGCAGAAGGAGCTCGATCACGTGAAGAACGACATTATTCCCGTCATTGAGCAGCTTGCTACGCAGCCAATCGATGCTCCCACCGAGAAGAGCCAGCTGGATGACCTCAAGAAGGTCGCTCAAGACCTTGCCGCTGACATCGAAAACCAGCTCAAGGACAAGATTGCTGCCGAGCAGGCCGCTGCTGCTGAGGAGCAGAAGAAGAAGGATGTCGAAGACAGCATTGATGACGTGCAGCGTGATGTCGATGCACTGGTGGCAAAGTACGAACAGCCCCAGCCATCCGATGCTGCCGTTGCTGAGTCTGACAAGCTGAAGGATCTCGCCAAGAAGATTGCTGACCTTCCGATAGCTGATCTGCAGGAGCCCAAGCCGCTGCTCGACAAGGCCGCCGCTATCAAGAACAAGATCAAGGTATGTATTCTCTTATGTTCTACAATCAATGCAAAATGCATGTCATCGTGTATCAATGTTGTTTTGTCTAGTATGTAGTTGTTGCATGGATTTTTATTACAAGCAAAGCCAAAATATTAGTGTTCGTGGTCGAGTAGTCTTCTCATTGTGCCCCATTTTCAGGGACTCGTTGATCCGCTAGACAAGGCTATTGGAAAGGAGAACGATCTCCAGAAGGATGCGGCCGATGTTGCTGATCAGCTTGACTCTGTGAAGCAGCAGCTCGACAACATGGACAAGAAGAACCCGGAGAGCGCACTTCCGCTTCTCGCCGATCTGGCCGAGACTCTTCGTGGTCTGGCACCCAAGACGGACAACGTCGACAAGAAGTTGAAGACCGATGCGCCTCTTGTGAGCCACGACGCTGTGCCTCGTGATCTGCCTACTGAGCTCGCTGACCTGCAGAAGCAGTGTGACGACAACAAGAAGAAGCTTGATGAGGTTGCGCAGTTCAACGCTGTCGCTCCCGAAATTAAGCTGATTCGCGAGCAGCTCACTCAGCAGAGCGTGGAGATTCCTGTCGCCCTTCCGGAGCAGCAGGCTGCGCTTGACGACCTCGTCGAGAAGAAGCAGAAGCTCGAGAACCTGCTTGCCGCTGTTCCTGAGAACGATGACACCGAGGAGCTTCGCGAGAAGAGCATGTGGGATCTGTCTCGTCTCAAAGATCTGCTGAAACAGCTGGGAGACGCAGTTGGTGACAAGATGGCTGCTCTCGCCGCGTTCAACGCTACTCGCAAGGACGTTGAGGACAAGCTGCTAGACATCACCAAGGACAAGGATGCCGATTCTACCGATCCTAAGAACATTGCTGCTCTCATCGATGCGCTCAAGAAGGACGAGGATGCACTTGCTGCTCTCAAGAAGACAGTTGGCGAGGTCGACCCTACTCAACTCGATGCTGAACATGCTAAGGAGCACGACGACCTGCTCAAGCAGCTCGACAAAGCAGCTGATGTGCTTGCCGACAGACGCAATAAGATGCAGGCTGCGCTCAACGACGCCTCTGCTTTGGAGAAGGTGCGTGCGGAGGCAGATAACCTCAAGAACGACCTGGCCGATCTTGTGAAGGAAGCACAGCGTCTGCTCAACGACCCGGAGGCGATTCCGGACAGCTTTGCGCCATTGAGTGGTGACGTGAAGAAGGCGGCTGATGCTGCCCGTGACCTCATCAACTCCTCTCCCACTGCAACTGACGATTCGGTTCGTGCTCTTGCTGATGCACTTGCCGCCGCCGATGACGTCATTCCGCAGCTTGACGACCGCACCAAGAACTGGAACGAGTTTGTGGCTGCTCGCGAGGAGGGAGACAACAAGCTCGGGGAGCTGCAGAAGCCGCTCGATGCCATTCTTGAGAAGCCTCTACGACCGCTCGACGAAGCTGTGAAGGATCTTGCCAACATCCAGGAGGCTGCTAAGGGAGTTGAGGAGCTGAAGGACGCCATGAAGAACCTACAGCGTCTTTCCGAGCTGCTCGACCCGCTTGAGTGTGCCTACGCCGACGTTCGATTCTTCGACGTGGACGTGGAGCAGACCGAACAGCAGTTCGAAGATCTCCTTAACGGACTTCTTGCTGAGACCGGAGACGAGAAGCTGATCACCGACTCTGCAAAGACCATTGACGACGAGATCGCTCGCATCTACGACTTCCTGCAGCAGAACCCGGACAAGGCGGCAGTCAAGAACCTTGAGGATACCCAGCTGCCTCCGATCATGGCACAACTCGCTGTTCTTGATGACAAGGCGAACGCTCCGCGTTCTCATGTCAAACATGATCCGGAAGTTCTGAAGGACCTGCACGAGAAGATCGACCAGCTCGAGAAAATCATTGATGAAGTGAAGAAGAAGGCAGACGATGATGAGAAGGATCAGTACCTTCTTATGCTAACTCTGAAGCTCGAAAAATTGCGCGACCTTCCTCTGAACGAACTCTCGCCGGAGGCCATGGATGATCTCGAGAAGGAACTCAAGACGCTTCCTGCCGATGATAAGATCAACGCACAGCTCGCTCTTCTGGCTGATCTTCGCAAGAAGAAGGCTGACGAAGACGCCAAGCTGGACGCTCTTCAGAAGGCTATTGCTGGTATCAAGAAAGACACTGACGACGTTTCCGACAAGGTTAAGCCGTCGGCTCCCAAGGCCAAGAAGGGCAAGAGCAAGAAGGGCAAACCCACCACCGGCGATGCTGCGGATACCACACTGCCTGTGGATGAGCTGCAGAAGGAGCTCGATCACGTGAAGAACGACATTATTCCCGTCATTGAGCAGCTTGCTACGCAGCCAATCGATGCTCCCACCGAGAAGAGCCAGCTGGACGACCTCAAGAAGGTCGCTCAAGACCTTGCCGCTGACATCGAAAACCAGCTCAAGGACAAGATTGCTGCCGAGCAGGCCGCTGCTGCTGAGGAGCAGAAGAAGAAGGATGTCGAAGACAGCATTGATGACGTGCAGCGTGATGTCGATGCACTGGTGACAAAGTACGAACAGCCCCAGCCATCCGATGCTGCCGTTGCTGACTCTGACAAGCTGAAGGATCTCGCCAAGAAGATTGCTGACCTTCCGATAGCTGATCTGCAGGAGCCCAAGCCGCTGCTCGACAAGGCCGCCGCTATCAAGAACAAGATCAAGGTATGTATTCTCTTATGTTCTACAATCAATGCAAAATGCATGTCATCGTGTATCAATGTTGTGTTTGTCTAGTATGTAGTTGTTGCATGGATTTTTATTACAAGCAAAGCCAAAATATTAGTGTTCGTGGTCGAGTAGTCTTCTCATTGTGCCCCATTTTCAGGGACTCGTTGATCCGCTAGACAAGGCTATTGGAAAGGAGAACGATCTCCAGAAGGATGCGGCCGATGTTGCTGATCAGCTTGACTCTGTGAAGCAGCAGCTCGACAACATGGACAAGAAGAACCCGGAGAGCGCACTTCCGCTTCTCGCCGATCTGGCCGAGACTCTTCGTGGTCTGGCACCCAAGACGGACAACGTCGACAAGAAGTTGAAGACCGATGCGCCTCTTGTGAGCCACGACGCTGTGCCTCGTGATCTGCCTACTGAGCTCGCTGACCTGCAGAAGCAGTGTGACGACAACAATAAGAAGCTTGATGAGGTTGCGCAGTTCAACGCTGTCGAAATTAAGCTGATTCGCGAGCAGCTCACTCAGCAGAGCGTGGAGATTCCTGTCGCCCTTCCGGAGCAGCAGGCTGCGCTTGACGACCTCGTCGAGAAGAAGCAGAAGCTCGAGAACCTGCTTGCCGCTGTTCCTGAGAACGATGACACCGAGGAGCTTCGCGAGAAGAGCATGTGGGATCTGTCTCGTCTCAAAGATCTGCTGAAACAGCTGGGAGACGCAGTTGGTGACAAGATGGCTGCTCTCGCCGCGTTCAACGCTACTCGCAAGGACGTTGAGGACAAGCTGCTAGACATCACCAAGGACAAGGACGCCGATTCTACCGATCCTAAGAACATTGCTGCTCTCATCGATGCGCTCAAGAAGGACGAGGATGCACTTGCTGCTCTCAAGAAGATAGTTGGCGAGGTCGACCCTACTCAACTCGATGCTGAACATGCTAAGGAGCACGACGACCTGCTCAAGCAGCTCGACAAGGCAGCTGATGTGCTTGCCGACAGACGCAATAAGATGCAGGCTGCGCTCAACGACGCCACTGCTTTGGAGAAGGTGCGTGCGGAGGCAGATAACCTCAAGAACGACCTGGCCGATCTTGTGAAGGAAGCACAGCGTCTGCTCAACGACCCGGAGGCGATTCCGGACAGCTTTGCGCCATTGAGTGGTGACGTGAAGAAGGCGGCTGATGCTGCCCGTGACCTCATCAACTCCTCTCCCACTGCAACTGACGATTCGGTTCGTGCTCTTGCTGATGCACTTGCCGCCGCCGATGACGTCATTCCGCAGCTTGACGACCGCACCAAGAACTGGAACGAGTTTGTGGCTGCTCGCGAGGAGGGAGACAACAAGCTCGGGGAGCTGCAGAAGCCGCTCGATGCCATCCTTGAGAAGCCTCTACGACCGCTCGACGAAGCTGTGAAGGATCTTGCCAACATCCAGGAGGCTGCTAAGGGAGTTGAGGATCTGAAGGACGCCATGAAGAACCTACAGCGTCTTTCCGAGCTGCTCGACCCGCTTGAGTGTGCCTACGCCGACGTTCGATTCTTCGACGTGGACGTGGAGCAGACCGAACAGCAGTTCGAAGATCTCCTTAACGGACTTCTTGCTGAGACCGAAGACGAGAAGCTGATCACCGACTCTGCAAAGACCATTGACGACGAGATCGCTCGCATCTACGACTTCCTGCAGCAGAACCCGGACAAGGCGGCAGTCAAGAACCTTGAGGATACCCAGCTGCCTCCGATCATGGCACAACTCGCTGTTCTCGATGACAAGGCGAACGCTCTGCGTTCTCATGTCAAACATGATCCGGAAGTTCTGAAGGACCTGCACGAGAAGATCGACCAGCTCGAGAAAATCATTGATGAAGTGAAGAAGAAGGCAGACGATGATGAGAAGGATCAGTACCTTCTTATGCTAACTCTGAAGCTCGAAAAATTGCACGACCTTCCTCTGAACGAACTCTCGCCGGAGGCCATGGATGATCTCGAGAAGGAACTCAAGACGCTTCCTGCCGATGATAAGATCAACGCACAGCTCGCTCTTCTGGCTGATCTTCGCAAGAAGAAGGCTGACGAAGACGCCAAGCTGGACGCTCTTCAGAAGGCTATTGCTGGTATCAAGAAAGACACTGACGACGTTTCCGACAAGGTTAAGCCGTCGGCTCCCAAGGCCAAGAAGGGCAAGAGCAAGAAGGGCAAACCCACCACCGGCGATGCTGCGGATACCACACTGCCTGTGGATGAGCTGCAGAAGGAGCTCGATCACGTGAAGAACGACATTATTCCCGTCATTGAGCAGCTTGCTACGCAGCCAATCGATGCTCCCACCGAGAAGAGCCAGCTGGACGACCTCAAGAAGGTCGCTCAAGACCTTGCCGCTGACATCGAAAACCAGCTCAAGGACAAGATTGCTGCCGAGCAGGCCGCTGCTGCTGAGGAGCAGAAGAAGAAGGATGTCGAAGACAGCATTGATGACGTGCAGCGTGATGTCGATGCACTGGTGACAAAGTACGAACAGCCCCAGCCATCCGATGCTGCCGTTGCTGACTCTGACAAGCTGAAGGATCTCGCCAAGAAGATTGCTGACCTTCCGATAGCTGATCTGCAGGAGCCCAAGCCGCTGCTCGACAAGGCCGCCGCTATCAAGAACAAGATCAAGGTATGTATTCTCTTATGTTCTACAATCAATGCAAAATGCATGTCATCGTGTATCAATGTTGTGTTTGTCTAGTATGTAGTTGTTGCATGGATTTTTATTACAAGCAAAGCCAAAATATTAGTGTTCGTGGTCGAGTAGTCTTCTCATTGTGCCCCATTTTCAGGGACTCGTTGATCCGCTAGACAAGGCTATTGGAAAGGAGAACGATCTCCAGAAGGATGCGGCCGATGTTGCTGATCAGCTTGACTCTGTGAAGCAGCAGCTCGACAACATGGACAAGAAGAACCCGGAGAGCGCACTTCCGCTTCTCGCCGATCTGGCCGAGACTCTTCGTGGTCTGGCACCCAAGACGGACAACGTCGACAAGAAGTTGAAGACCGATGCGCCTCTTGTGAGCCACGACGCTGTGCCTCGTGATCTGCCTACTGAGCTCGCTGACCTGCAGAAGCAGTGTGACGACAACAATAAGAAGCTTGATGAGGTTGCGCAGTTCAACGCTGTCGCTCCCGAAATTAAGCTGATTCGCGAGCAGCTCACTCAGCAGAGCGTGGAGATTCCTGTCGCCCTTCCGGAGCAGCAGGCTGCGCTTGACGACCTCGTCGAGAAGAAGCAGAAGCTCGAGAACCTGCTTGCCGCTGTTCCTGAGAACGATGACACCGAGGAGCTTCGCGAGAAGAGCATGTGGGATCTGTCTCGTCTCAAAGATCTGCTGAAACAGCTGGGAGACGCAGTTGGTGACAAGATGGCTGCTCTCGCCGCGTTCAACGCTACTCGCAAGGACGTTGAGGACAAGCTGCTAGACATCACCAAGGACAAGGACGCCGATTCTACCGATCCTAAGAACATTGCTGCTCTCATCGATGCGCTCAAGAAGGACGAGGATGCACTTGCTGCTCTCAAGAAGATAGTTGGCGAGGTCGACCCTACTCAACTCGATGCTGAACATGCTAAGGAGCACGACGACCTGCTCAAGCAGCTCGACAAGGCAGCTGATGTGCTTGCCGACAGACGCAATAAGATGCAGGCTGCGCTCAACGACGCCACTGCTTTGGAGAAGGTGCGTGCGGAGGCAGATAACCTCAAGAACGACCTGGCCGATCTTGTGAAGGAAGCACAGCGTCTGCTCAACGACCCGGAGGCGATTCCGGACAGCTTTGCGCCATTGAGTGGTGACGTGAAGAAGGCGGCTGATGCTGCCCGTGACCTCATCAACTCCTCTCCCACTGCAACTGACGATTCGGTTCGTGCTCTTGCTGATGCACTTGCCGCCGCCGATGACGTCATTCCGCAGCTTGACGACCGCACCAAGAACTGGAACGAGTTTGTGGCTGCTCGCGAGGAGGGAGACAACAAGCTCGGGGAGCTGCAGAAGCCGCTCGATGCCATCCTTGAGAAGCCTCTACGACCGCTCGACGAAGCTGTGAAGGATCTTGCCAACATCCAGGAGGCTGCTAAGGGAGTTGAGGATCTGAAGGACGCCATGAAGAACCTACAGCGTCTTTCCGAGCTGCTCGACCCGCTTGAGTGTGCCTACGCCGACGTTCGATTCTTCGACGTGGACGTGGAGCAGACCGAACAGCAGTTCGAAGATCTCCTTAACGGACTTCTTGCTGAGACCGAAGACGAGAAGCTGATCACCGACTCTGCAAAGACCATTGACGACGAGATCGCTCGCATCTACGACTTCCTGCAGCAGAACCCGGACAAGGCGGCAGTCAAGAACCTTGAGGATACCCAGCTGCCTCCGATCATGGCACAACTCGCTGTTCTCGATGACAAGGCTAACGCCCCGCGTTCTCATGTCAAACATGATCCGGAAGTTCTGAAGGACCTGCACGAGAAGATCGACCAGCTCGAGAAAATCATTGATGATGTGAAGAAGAAGGCAGACGATGATGAGAAGGATCAGTACCTTCTTATGCTAACTCTGAAGCTCGAAAAATTGCACGACCTTCCTCTGAACAAACTCTCGCCGGAGGCCATGGATGATCTCGAGAAGGAACTCAAGACGCTTCCTGCCGATGATAAGATCAACGCACAGCTCGCTCTTCTGGCTGATCTTCGCAAGAAGAAGGATGACGAAGACGCCAAGCTGGACGCTCTTCAGAAGGCTATTGCTGGTATCAAGAAGGACACTGACGACGTTTCCGACAAGGTTAAGCCGTCGGCTCCCAAGGCCAAGAAGGGCAAGAGCAAGAAGGGCAAACCCACCACCGGCGATGCTGCGGATACCACACTGCCTGTGGATGAGCTGCAGAAGGAGCTCGATCACGTGAAGAACGACATTATTCCCGTCATTGAGCAGCTTGCTACGCAGCCAATCGATGCTCCCACCGAGAAGAGCCAGCTGGACGACCTCAAGAAGGTCGCTCAAGACCTTGCCGCTGACATCGAAAACCAGCTCAAGGACAAGATTGCTGCCGAGCAGGCCGCTGCTGCTGAGGAGCAGAAGAAGAAGGATGTCGAAGACAGCATTGATGACGTGCAGCGTGATGTCGATGCACTGGTGGCAAAGTACGAACAGCCCCAGCCATCCGATGCTGCCGTTGCTGACTCTGACAAGCTGAAGGATCTCGCCAAGAAGATTGCTGACCTTCCGATAGCTGATCTGCAGGAGCCCAAGCCGCTGCTCGACAAGGCCGCCGCTATCAAGAACAAGATCAAGGTATGTATTCTCTTATGTTCTACAATCAATGCAAAATGCATGTCATCGTGTATCAATGTTGTGTTTGTCTAGTATGTAGTTGTTGCATGGATTTTTATTACAAGCAAAGCCAAAATATTAGTGTTCGTGGTCGAGTAGTCTTCTCATTGTGCCCCATTTTCAGGGACTCGTTGATCCGCTAGACAAGGCTATTGGAAAGGAGAACGATCTCCAGAAGGATGCGGCCGATGTTGCTGATCAGCTTGACTCTGTGAAGCAGCAGCTCGACAACATGGACAAGAAGAACCCGGAGAGCGCACTTCCGCTTCTCGCCGATCTGGCCGAGACTCTTCGTGGTCTGGCACCCAAGACGGACAACGTCGACAAGAAGTTGAAGACCGATGCGCCTCTTGTGAGCCACGACGCTGTGCCTCGTGATCTGCCTACTGAGCTCGCTGACCTGCAGAAGCAGTGTGACGACAACAAGAAGAAGCTTGATGAGGTTGCGCAGTTCAACGCTGTCGCTCCCGAAATTAAGCTGATTCGCGAGCAGCTCACTCAGCAGAGCGTGGAGATTCCTGTCGCCCTTCCGGAGCAGCAGGCTGCGCTTGACGACCTCGTCGAGAAGAAGCAGAAGCTCGAGAACCTGCTTGCCGCTGTTCCTGAGAACGATGACACCGAGGAGCTTCGCGAGAAGAGCATGTGGGATCTGTCTCGTCTCAAAGATCTGCTGAAACAGCTGGGAGACGCAGTTGGTGACAAGATGGCTGCTCTCGCCGCGTTCAACGCTACTCGCAAGGACGTTGAGGACAAGCTGCTAGACATCACCAAGGACAAGGACGCCGATTCTACCGATCCTAAGAACATTGCTGCTCTCATCGATGCGCTCAAGAAGGACGAGGATGCACTTGCTGCTCTCAAGAAGACAGTTGGCGAGGTCGACCCTACTCAACTCGATGCTGAACATGCTAAGGAGCACGACGACCTGCTCAAGCAGCTCGACAAGGCAGCTGATGTGCTTGCCGACAGACGCAATAAGATGCAGGCTGCGCTCAACGACGCCACTGCTTTGGAGAAGGTGCGTGCGGAGGCAGATAACCTCAAGAACGACCTGGCCGATCTTGTGAAGGAAGCACAGCGTCTGCTCAACGACCCGGAGGCGATTCCGGACAGCTTTGCGCCATTGAGTGGTGACGTGAAGAAGGCGGTTGATGCTGCCCGTGACCTCATCAACTCCTCTCCCACTGCAACTGACGATTCGGTTCGTGCTCTTGCTGATGCACTTGCCGCCGCCGATGACGTCATTCCGCAGCTTGACGACCGCACCAAGAACTGGAACGAGTTTGTGGCTGCTCGCGAGGAGGGAGACAACAAGCTCGGGGAGCTGCAGAAGCCGCTCGATGCCATCCTTGAGAAGCCTCTACGACCGCTCGACGAAGCTGTGAAGGATCTTGCCAACATCCAGGAGGCTGCTAAGGGAGTTGAGGATCTGAAGGACGCCATGAAGAACCTACAGCGTCTTTCCGAGCTGCTCGACCCGCTTGAGTGTGCCTACGCCGACGTTCGATTCTTCGACGTGGACGTGGAGCAGACCGAACAGCAGTTCGAAGATCTCCTTAACGGACTTCTTGCTGAGACCGAAGACGAGAAGCTGATCACCGACTCTGCAAAGACCATTGACGACGAGATCGCTCGCATCTACGACTTCCTGCAGCAGAACCCGGACAAGGCGGCAGTCAAGAACCTTGAGGATACCCAGCTGCCTCCGATCATGGCACAACTCGCTGTTCTCGATGACAAGGCTAACGCCCCGCGTTCTCATGTCAAACATGATCCGGAAGTTCTGAAGGACCTGCACGAGAAGATCGACCAGCTCGAGAAAATCATTGATGATGCGAAGAAGAAGGCAGACGATGATGAGAAGGATCAGTACCTTCTTATGCTAACTCTGAAGCTCGAAAAATTGCACGACCTTCCTCTGAACGAATTCTCGCCGGAGGCCATGGATGATCTCGAGAAGGAACTCAAGACGCTTCCTGCCGATGATAAGATCAACGCACAGCTCGCTCTTCTGGCTGATCTTCGCAAGAAGAAGGCTGACGAAGACGCCAAGCTGGACGCTCTTCAGAAGGCTATTGCTGGTATCAAGAAGGACACTGACGACGTTTCCGACAAGGTTAAGCCGTCGGCTCCCAAGGCCAAGAAGGGCAAGAGCAAGAAGGGCAAACCCACCACCGGCGATGCTGCGGAGACCACACTGCCTGTGGATGAGCTGCAGAAGGAGCTCGATCACGTGAAGAACGACATTATTCCCGTCATTGAGCAGCTTGCTACGCAGCCAATCGATGCTCCCACCGAGAAGAGCCAGCTGGATGACCTCAAGAAGGTCGCTCAAGACCTTGCCGCTGACATCGAAAACCAGCTCAAGGACAAGATTGCTGCCGAGCAGGCCGCTGCTGCTGAGGAGCAGAAGAAGAAGGATGTCGAAGACAGCATTGATGATGTGCAGCGTGATGTCGATGCACTGGTGGCAAAGTACGAACAGCCCCAGCCATCCGATGCTGCCGTTGCTGACTCTGACAAGCTGAAGGATCTCGCCAAGAAGATTGCTGACCTTCCGATAGCTGATCTGCAGGAGCCCAAGCCGCTGCTCGACAAGGCCGCCGCTATCAAGAACAAGATCAAGGTATGTATTATCTTATGTTCTACAATCAATGCAAAATGCATGTCATCGTGTATCAATGTTGTGTTTGTCTAGTAGTTGTTGCATGGATTTTTATCACAAGCAAAGCCAAAATATTAGTGTTCGTGGTCGAGTAGTCTTCTCATTGTGCCCCATTTTCAGGGACTCGTTGATCCGCTAGACAAGGCTATTGGAAAGGAGAACGATCTCCAGAAGGATGCGGCCGATGTTGCTGATCAGCTTGACTCTGTGAAGCAGCAGCTCGACAACATGGACAAGAAGAACCCGGAGAGCGCACTTCCGCTTCTCGCCGATCTGGCCGAGACTCTTCGTGGTCTGGCACCCAAGACGGACAACGTCGACAAGAAGTTGAAGACCGATGCGCCCCTTGTGAGCCACGACGCTGTGCCTCGTGATCTGCCTACTGAGCTCGCTGACCTGCAGAAGCAGTGTGACGACAACAAGAAGAAGCTTGATGAGGTTGCGCAGTTCAACGCTGTCGCTCCCGAAATTAAGCTGATTCGCGAGCAGCTCACTCAGCAGAGCGTGGAGATTCCTGTCGCTCTTCCGGAGCAGCAGGCTGCGCTTGACGACCTCGTCGAAAAGAAGCAGAAGCTCGAGAACCTGCTTGCCGCTGTTCCTGAGAACGATGACACCGAGGAGCTTCGCGAGAAGAGCATGTGGGATCTGTCTCGTCTCAAAGATCTGCTGAAACAGCTGGGAGACGCAGTTGGTGACAAGATGGCTGCTCTCGCCGCGTTCAACGCTACTCGCAAGGACGTTGAGGACAAGCTGCTAGACATCACCAAGGACAAGGACGCCGATTCTACCGATCCTAAGAACATTGCTGCTCTCATCGATGCGCTCAAGAAGGACGAGGATGCACTTGCTGCTCTCAAGAAGACAGTTGGCAAGGTCGACCCTACTCAACTCGATGCTGAACATGCTAAGGAGCACGACGACCTGCTCAAGCAGCTCGACAAGGCAGCTGATGTGCTTGCCGACAGACGCAATAAGATGCAGGCTGCGCTCGACGACGCCACTGCTCTGGAGAAGGTGCGTGCGGAGGCAGATAACCTCAAGAACGACCTGGCCGGTCTCGTGAAGGAAGCGCAGCGTCTGCTCAACGACCCGGAGGCGATTCCGGACAGCTTTGCGCCAATGAGTGGTGACGTGAAGAAGGCGGCTGATGCTGCCCGTGACCTCATCAACTCCACTCCCACTGCAACTGACGATTCGGTTCGTGCTCTTGCTGATGCACTTGCCGCCGCCGATGACGTCATTCCGCAGCTTGACGACCGCACCAAGAACTGGAACCTGTTCATGACGATTCGCGACAAGGCAAATGAGGTGCTAGACGCCGTTCGGCCCTCGGTTGACCGGTTGCACAAAGATCTGCGCCCAGTCGACGACGCCGAAGAGCTCCTTGACTATATGAAGGTACACAGTGCATTATTGCTCAAAATTTTGACACTGTTAAATTTCAGAGAGATTACGCGCAGCTGGCTGGTCTTCGTGATTCAGTGCGCCGGATGGACGATCTCGCGGACGAGATGATGCCGCTCGCGTCACCCGACACGGAGGCTCGTTTCGTGGAGGTCGACATCGAACAGACCGAGAGACGATTCGATGTGAGTATACGTGCCGGTAGCGTGAATCTTTTCAGACCGTGAGTGTATTGAATTAAACGTGTCGTTGCAGGATGCGCTTGACCGTCTGGGCAGCGAGATTGCGGCGGAGCGGGAGCTGGAGCGCACCGCTCAGATCCTCTCCGCCGAGATCGATCAGTGCGTGGAGGAGGAGACCAACTCGCGCAAGCCGCTGCAGCGCCAGACCGCCGACGACCTGGTCGCGCATCTCGAGAACCAGATCGAGATCATCGACGAGGCCAGGTTTGTTTCACAGTATTAGAATGGCATGAAAACGAATCTTGTTCAGTCCCGAGCGGCAGTTTGTGCTGAGCGGCACGCGTGCGCTGATCGACTCGCTGCTGCACGCGGCGAGGGATCTGCGCGCGCGGCTGCCAGCTGCTGAGGAGGCCACCGACGACGATCACGACGAAGACGACGACGACGACGAACTTGGACACTACGACGTGGACGCCGCTGCTGAGGTGCGTTTCGAGGGCTCGCTGCGTATTTGAGTGCCTTTTCAGATGCTCGCCGCCGTGTACCCGCATCGCAGCCCGAGGGATGTGCTGCGGGAGCAGGGCATCGAGGGCCTGCCGTCCGACACCGAGAGCGACCTGACCCTGGAGATCGACTCTCTCGACGACCTTTCGGACGGGGCCGTGTCGCCGCCGCTGCCCGACAACCTGCCCGCCGATGTTCTCGCCCAGAGGAGACAGCGCAGCCGCTGGAGGCGCGTCCTTCGCACCGCACTGCCCATTCAGGTACGTAAACGGACAGTCTTTAAAAATATGTTGTTGTGTTTTCAGGCGATGATGGTGCTGCTTCTGGGCGCGGCGTGCCTGGTGCCGCACTGCGACGACGAATACTGCTGCCAGCTGCTGAACAACTTTGCTCGCAGCTTCGACCCCGCACTCGACTTCATCAACGGACCACCTCCCATGTAGACACCCTACTCCATCCCGCCCAGTCTACATCCCCTATCATAATATTTCTTAGACACGACTTCAGTAACTCCAATGATACTCGACACTCTCATGTTTTCTTCAACAATCTAGCCTAGCAATTCAGTACGTGTGTTTGTGTGTGTTGGGAGGGCAGGCGCGTGTGCGTTGGGCCGCCAGCCGGCGCGCACGCTGTCGCCCCCCTACTCTCTACGAAATCTCTTTGTTCGCGCCCGCTAGATGTACTCATTCTCCACCTCTTGCACCCCCGGTGTGCGTCCGTCCGCCAGCGGACCACGCCAACCCAGTAGAGCGGTCGTCTGCCCGCCAGCAGACGCCAGCTCGAACCATACCCGTGTATTAGCACAGAGCACTTATCTCATTCCCCGAGAGATGCGATTCACATGCTGCCCCCCATTTAATGCTCTGTACAGTAGATTTTTTATGGTCAACGTTTTTTCGACGCGTTCTATATGTTTGTTGAATAAAGAGTCTATCAATAATAACCGAGTTGTAATGATTGTGTTGTGGGAAGGGGGAATAACACACACACACAAGAATCATTTATTACAATATAATTAGATCATCTAAACATTTCATAAACAATTTAACTAGTCTCTAGGGAAAAGATCACAACGCACACACACACACACAATAATGAAGTCACAAAACGTACCCTGACATCTGGAGACATTCACTGGCGGAAGAAAGGCACACACGGGGCAATGATTGCACTATAAAGAAGGGGCTGGAGCGAGTGAGGGAGCCTCATAGAGGCAGAGCTATAGGAACGACTAGACACCGGTACTCGGGGAGTTCACGGCGATCTGCGCGGCGCGCAGAAGCGGCACGTGTACGCGCACTGCGCGCGCATGAACGAGCGCTGGGAGACGCACGCGTCGGGCGCGTTGTGCAGCCAGAAGCCGCACGAGTAGCGCATGTCGCGGCAGTCCGGGTCGCGGAACGCCACCGGTACTGCTGCAAACCATCAACGCTCATTTCATCTCATTTTTTGAGGTTGATGGAAGGCTCAAGTGGTAAGATGCTAGGAGTCGAAACCACTTGATCCAAATTCGTGTTTTTTCTTTGTGATTACTCTATTGCGTTTATTATTGATCACTCTAACACATTTCTCTAACTCACTCGTGCCGGGCGTGTCGATGAATCGTCGCGGCAGGGGAGTGGCCTGGGGCGCTTCCTCCACCGCCCCCTCCTCCTCCTCGTCAACCACAGCGAACTTGGCGGCGAATCCGCGCGCCGGCATCCGAGTCGCGCCGTAGGTGACGGGGTGCAGGGGCGCGGCGGTGACACGCTGCGACTCGAAGAACACAGACGAGTGGATGAAGCGCGACGACTCCTTCACGATCTGCAAACATCGACCGTGTAGGGGGCGCATGTGCTCGCACTCGCCTTGTTGTGGTTCTTGTGGTGGCGGCGGTGCGGGTCGGCGGTGGATGGGCGGCGCGGCTCGACCAGCTCGGGCGCCTCGTCCGCACTCGCCTCCGTCGTCGCCTGCGCGTTGAATGTGGGAGGGGCGACGGGAGGAGCCATGGGCGGGCGGTGGCCGTGCACGTGCGAGATGGGCTGGAATGCGTGTGAACGGGACGCGCAGGGGCGACTCTAGCCCACCTCTGTGGTCGCCTCGACGCGGGGCCGCGGAGTGTACGTGAGCCAGGGCCGCTTGCGAGTCGGCACCGCCGTGTTGCCCCCGCTGCCGCCAGACAGCAGCAGTGCCTTCACTTCCGCGTCGCTCAGCTTCTTTGCCGACGAAAGCAGCCTGCATGATAGGCATTGAGAAAATGGTGAATCAACCGTTTCACTCACCTATACCTCCTTCCATGCTTGCTTTTTACGACGGGGATGACCTGTGGCCTGGGCGTCTGCTCGTCATAGTCAGGCGGCGGCATTGTCGGCGGCTCGGTGGGCGATTGCGTGGGCGGTTGCGTGGGCGGATCGGTCGGAGCTGGAGTGGTAGTGGTCGTCGTCGTTCTCCGCGTTGTCTTCGGTCGACGCGTGGTAGTTGTCGTAGTAGTTGTAGTAGTTGTCGTAGTTGTAGTCGATGTAGTCGTGGTCGGTCGGGGCGTCGTCGTTGTGGGCGTGGTCGCGGGAGTGACACTCGACATCACGCGCATGCGATCTGGAAAGAGTACGATGGCCCTCTGTTCCTGGCGTTTGTGAGCTATTTCCTGCTTGATTCCATGTTCAAGTAGCGGTCACTCTGTTCGAAACTCCCTTCGATACTGACTTCGAAATTTTGAAGGGGCTGTTTCGAAGAGACTGACCACACCTTCATAGTGATGGATAAGAAAGTTGAATGCTCACATTCTTGCTTCTTCATGAGAGCTGGGGTGAGTTGTGTGGAGGAGGAGGTCTGGCGGTGTGCGGACTGCCGGCCTCTCTGCATGGTGACCACAGCGTCCAGTACCTCTTTGATTCCTTCGAGCGTCTCCACTCCAGTCGGGATCAACTCGCGCTTGTGCAGAATGAAACCGTTTGACACTGCAGAGAGATTGATAAGGAGGGAGCGAGAGAGAGAGAGAGAGAGAGAGAGAGAGACTCACGCTGCTCCTCCGGTCGTAGCTCAATCAGATACACATACTTAATGCCCATAGTTCCCTTTGCCCAATCGTCCGACCCACCAGCGGCCGGGGCTGAAAATGTTTTTTTTCACAGACAAACGCGAGAATAAAACAAAAACAAAACTCACATAGCGTGTCGGCTCCGGTTCCCATACGGTAGTACGTACCGTATACGTTACTCAGACGGTTGATCGCGCGGCGAGCAACGGCGCGCTGCAAGAGTACTTTGCATATGTCATTCAGACGTCTTCGAAGCTTCACACTTCAAATCAGATGAATATTCACCAGGTCAGCGACGTCCTCCGGGTAGCTCTGCTCGATGTGAGAGAAGGGGTAGATCCAGAGCTGCGCATAGGAATGGAGGGTGATGAACGCGTCGACACGACCCCGCATGTCCCCAGAGGAGAGGAAGTCGCGCACGGACCTGGTGAGAAGAAGGTGAGAGGGGGGGGAGAGACAGACAGACAGAGAGACAGACAGAGAGACAGAGAGACAGAGAGACAGAGAGACAGAGAGACAGAGAGACAGAGAGACAGAGAGACAGAGACAGAGAGACAGAGAGACAGAGAGACAGAGACAGAGACAGAGACAGAGACAGAGACAGAGACAGAGACAGAGACAGAGACAGAGACAGAGACAGAGACAGAGAGAGAGAGAGAGAGAGAGAGAGAGAGAGAGAGAGAGAGAGATGCCTTACCTAGACTCGGGCTCACTGAACACCTCCTCTCCGTGGTAGATGTTGGAGCACGCCTCGAATGACGAGCCCGTCTCGGCCCAGTGAAAATCAAAGTTCCTATTGAGATCGACGCCCTGACAGCACTTCTGCCCGCCCCACAGCGACGGCCGGCACACTTCCGGCGAGCGATTCTTGCGCCACAGACGCACCTGATGACGTAGCATGACGACGCAACACGCTCGCGTCAACTCACCACAGGCGCGGGAGACGAGCGGGTGTACTCGTATCCGTCCGGGTTGAGACAGGGCACCACGAATATGTCCATGGTCTGGAGGTACTGCGTGACGGTGGGGTCGCTGCCGTACGAGGCGACCAGCTGAAAATGGTTTGTTGGAAACAGTCAAAGTACGGTTCACATTGCACCACATTCTCTTCCTTTGAACAAGGCAGTGTGATACTCGCCTGGTTGATGATGTAGAGTGCGGTGTGGCTGCTCGCCCATTCTCTCGCGTGTATGTTTCCGTCGATCCACGCGGCACGCTTGCCCGGCCCGGGAACACCGATCTCAAAACACACATGCAGAAACTCGGATTACACTTTGTAAAGAATATAGATGTTTACTTGTATAAAAAGTGTTTCGCTATTTCACCGAATGTTTACATTGTGCATAAAAACACTGTTGCGCCATGATTTCAAAATGCGCATGCGCCCTATGCCAACCTTGAGTCCCTCGATGGGCCGTCCCTCGTGGGTGTGGCCGATTCGGACGATGTTGCAAATGTGCGGGTAGTAGAACTCGATGGTGCGCATGTACTTGAGCATGTCGGCGTAGCTGGCATAATCTCCGAACGGGTAGTGCGCCTTGCGCAGCCGAGCCACCTTCGACTGGTCGCTGTCCGCTGAAAAAGTTAGACGCGTTTCCATGTGTCCAACACTGATGAACTCACGTTCGCTGTCGAGAATGGGGTCGTCGTTGATTCGCTTCTCTCCGCTGCGCAGAGAAGTCGGGCCCTCGCGTCGCTCAATGAGCCTGCAAACGCATTCATCTCATGTTTTGTGTGAATAATTCTAGGGAGTCTTTGAACATGTCAGACATTACATTGTTTTCTCTCCACTCACTACTTTCACTGCGCGCTCGCGCAGTGTTGTTTAGCGGTGGGGCTAGATTGATCTCGGACGTTTGATCCCGATGTGTGTGCGATCCTGTTCGAAACCGCATAATCTACATATATCTCGGCTCGTCATCTCACGTTTGCATAACTCTCGTTCAGCGTCACGCAATGCTGCGGTGGCACGCAACCCCCGCGCACCTAGCCGGTTATCCGCCCAGGAAACATCCGAAAAACCCGATCCCCAACGGCACAAACCGCGGCGCGCAGAAAAAAACGGAGATAGACAGATGATTGTTATGATGATGAGAACGAGAGAGAAGTGTTCTTCCAGACGGGGGAACATACTCAAGGTCAGCAAGGACACGCAGACCGGATGGTTGGAATGCTAGGAACGGATGGCAGGGTGGCATGATGAATGACCGCCACAGTGAGCGGAAAACAGCAATAAGCAATAACAGACAAGCAAGGCATGGAATAATCCAGGTCTTGTGATTTCAGAAATTCAGACATAACCAAGTAGAAAACCGGCGTCGTAGAGAAAACAAATGTCTACTCAACAATGTTTCTAAAGAGTAGGGAACAGTCAAGAAATACTCAAATCCTGTACACAGGTCATAACTGTACGCTTGCTCACTTCTGGACGTCTGGGACGGTGATGTTGTACGTGGCCCCGGCTGCTCGGAGGGCTCCCTCTACGAGAGACGCCGACCGGGCATGGATCATCAGATCCACAGAACGAGTAGGGGAAAGGGGCGACTGCCAGAAGTCCACCTGCAAGAGAAGGAGAAGAGTGTGAACAGAGAGGATTTATCACATATACATAAAATGAGAACAGGAGATACAGACACACCTCATATTCATGGTCGAACTTCTCCAGCTGTTTGAGCAAGCGGAATCCCTTCTCGCCATTCGGATAGACGCGGTAGAGCGAGTGCACGTCAGCAGACCTGCGGAAGAAACTCACGGTACAAGGTCTCTACACAAACTCCTTACAACACTTTATATCAGTCACTTTATATCAAGTTATATCAGTGGTGGTCACATTTACCAGTAACTCACGCGGCTGCGGCTGCTGCGAGCAGTAGGAGGAGGAGTAGTGGTGGTGGTGTGGGTGGCATGGGAGTGTGGTGTGCCGACTGGCGCTGCCAGCTGTCTCTCTTCCAGTGCCGCCCTCTCTCCCGCGCGCGCGCTCGCGTCTCTGCAAAGCCTGTCTGTGACGCGATATGCCGGACAGCAGCGCCGCGGCCGAGACGCCGCGCCAGCCAAGAATGTTGCCGCTGCCGCGCCGGCTGGTTCCCATCATCCCGCGTAATGTGTCCTAATCACCCTCGCGTACTGCTGTTGCAAGTGCGAACGGCCCCGGATGCGCTGATTCGCGGATGGATCGATGCGCTTTTTTTGTGGATCTCGCTTACATGCGGACGGATCGCAGATGGATCGCTGGCTAGTTCAAATGCGCCGCGAATCGTGTGCAAAAAGACAGAGTGTGGAACAGGAATCGAGCATTTTTGTCGTTGCGTAAGCGGCCGGCGGCGTTTCGCATTTCGGATTTTGAACGCGTTCGCGAGATTGCTGTCTCTAGATTAGTTGGATTTGCGGGATGGCAGAAAGGACAATGTTGTGATAGAGAGTGTGGAACGGGATATGTATGGAAAGGAAAGGAGATAAGAAAAACATGGGGATATCCGGAAGGAAGATGGGATAGCACGCACCGGGAACGGAACAGGTTCGCGCATTATCAAACCTCAATTCAACAAGCACAAAAACATGGAAAGGATGAAAGTGAGACATGTGTCTGGCTAGCTAGAAATAGCGAAGAGGTGATGGAGAAAGTAGAATGTGGATAAGACGTTTTGTCGCGACTACGGCTGATCCTAGAGCGATTACCTGAGACACAATACAGAAAACAAGTTTCATCCAGGTGGGATATTCGGTATACTTGTATCTCAGGCCCGTCAGCACACCACAAAAAGATCAGATGACCGGCGGAGCTACCATATCAAGAGCAGGAATGGGTGATCCTGTGAAAATAGGATCGGATACTAGTGTTATTTTATTGTAGACAATAAACTTTACAGGTGTACAACATAATGCGAGACATAGTCACAAAGTTATTTGCGATAACTGCTCAAGCACCACAGAGAACTGAAACATTGAAATCGCGCGCAAATCAATTGTTGTGTATAGACAGAATCGTGTAGTGTTCGGAAGCTTGGAGGGAAAGCTGGGAGAATATCTGCGCCCGCTGGTCGAATGGTGAGAGACTGAAAATGGTTGGGCGAAAGTGGCTGTGAACTTGAATGATAGGAGATGTGCTTGCTTGCATCTCGTTTGGTGGTGGGAGAATGAGAATGCGCGCGAGAGGCGCAGGGGGGTCATCCAAGCCGGATTCACTCATCAGCCCGGCGCCGCTGCAACAATAATTACGGAAATCCCAGAAAAAGTGAAATGTGTTCGTCATCCAACTCTCCCAATCCCGTTCTCAAGATTGTTAGCAAATATAATTGATGGAAGTATTTGTTATTGAATTTCAAAAGTTACCGTATCTTGGTGGTAGTGTTGCGTAGTGAAAAGTCATGGTGCATTTCTATTAATTGTTAGAACACAACATCACAAAATTCAAATTTGAATTTCCGTCATTTTTTGTTTCCGTTTCCTGTTTGTCTTTATGTGCGTTTTGGTACTATTTTTCGTTCTCAACCATTTCCACTCTTATTCAGACCTATTCGGCTTGCCGAATCGTGTCGGGTAGTTGCCATTCGTCGGTTGTCGATTCGTCGCCTTCGGAACTTTTCGTAATCACCTTGCAAGTATGGGAGTTCCATCGTTCTTCCGCTGGCTTACCAAGAAGTATCCGTCGATTGTGGTGAATGCGAACGAGGAGCGACAGAGAGATGCTGACGGAAACATCCTCCCCGTCGACTGCACCCAGCCCAACCCAAACTTTCAGGTATGTCTCTTTATTGTTGTTTTTATTATACATTTATTTAGGAGTTTGATAACCTATACCTTGATATGAACGGTATCATTCATCCGTGTACTCACCCTGAGGACCGTCCTGCTCCGAAGAACGAAGACGAGATGTTTGTAAGTGTTTTTTTTTGTTTGAAAAAAGTGCATTATCGCATTATAATGAAATCGTAAATGTAGTAAAATTATATTCACGTTATTCTATATTTCACTCTTTACAGGTGCTGATCTTCGAGTACATTGACCGCATGTTCTCCATAGTCCGTCCTCGCAAGGTCCTCTACATGGCCATTGACGGAGTTGCTCCCAGGGCTAAGGTACACAACGTATTATGTATATGTAACGTTGTTCAAATGCATGATATATATAATGATATTAAAATAATGATGGTTCAGATGAACCAGCAGCGCTCGCGTCGTTTCCGCGCTTCTAAGGAGGTGGCGGAGAAGGCGATGGACATTGAGAACGTGCGTCAGCGCTTGGAGGAGGAGGGCCTTCCGCTGCCGCCGCGCAAGGCCGAGTCGGAGCACTTCGACAGCAACTGCATCACTCCCGGCACTCCCTTCATGGACAGGCTCGCGGTCGCGCTGCGCTACTACATACACGACCGCCTCACCAACGACCCCGCCTGGGCCAAGATACAGGTGCGTGACATTGATTTCTTTTAGTTGAGAGAAAGTAAACTATATGTTTTCCTACAGGTGATTCTGTCGGACGCGAACGCGCCGGGAGAGGGCGAGCACAAGATCATGGAGTACATCCGCCGCCAGCGTGCCTCCCCCAGCCACGATCCCAACACGGTCAGGCGTTGTAAATATGTTTATTAAAACAAACGTAAAATTACATTCAATGATTGTTTAGATTCACTGTCTGTGTGGAGCTGACGCTGATTTGATTATGCTCGGTCTGGCCACGCACGAGAACAACTTCAACATCATAAGGTGAGAGAGTTGCTCATTGTGAGTACAATGAGCCTGGTCATTGGATGATGTCGTTGCAGGGAGGAGTTCGTGCCGCACCAGCCCCGTCCGTGCGAGCTCTGCGGACAGTTCGGACACGAGCTCAAGACCTGCCAGGGGTACGTGGCTTATGTTTTTATCTATTCGATATTTAATATTGACTCCTATCTACAATTGTAGTGATAGTATTATGTATGTGTTTATTATACTGTTTAGTCTTGCCGCGGAGGACAAGGGCGCGGACGAGGTGGAGCCGTGCAAGGAGAAGAACTTCATCTTCCTCCGTCTGCCCGTGTTGAGAGAGTACCTGGAGAAGGATCTCGCCATGCCCAACCTCCCGTTCGCGTATGACTTTGAGCGCGTCGTCGACGACTGGGTGATTTTTGTAATGACTGTGAAATTGTTAATTAACAATGTTTTAGGTGTTCCTGTGCTTCTTCGTTGGAAACGATTTCCTTCCTCATCTCCCGTCGCTGGAGATTAGGGAGGGCGCGATCGATCGACTCATCAAGCTATACAAGGACATGGTGTACACCATGTGCGGGTGAGTCGCCAGTAGCAGAAACACGAGAACTAGCGAACAACTGATCTTTTAAATCAGCCCTGTTGATTCTAATCATAATCAAATGACCGTGTTTCAGGTACCTGACGGAGAACGGCGTTCCGTTCATGGACCGTGTTCAGGAGATCATGATCGGACTGGGCAAGGTGGAGGACGAGATATTCCAGAGGAGACAGCAGCAGGAGGAGCGTTACAAGCGATTCCAGTCGGAGAGGGGCGGTCGGTACGTTTCTCATTCGAAGTGTGTTAGAATTATGGTTGATTGATACTTTTTCAGTGGGCGTGGCGGGCGTGGAGGTGGTGGTGGCGGTCGGAACCCGCAGCGTCCGGCGTACCAGCCGCAGGGTCTGCTGGCCCCGCAGGCCGCGCCCACGCATCTCTCGGGCAGCGACACGCGCAACCTGGCCAAGGACGAGCGGGTGCGCGCCATGAACTTCGCCGACAGTGAGAACGAGGCGGCCGCCGCCCGGCTGAGGGCCATGCTCAAGCCGGAGGGCGCCAAGGACGACGGCGAGCGGAAGAAGGAGGGCAGCAGGAAGAGGACCGCCGGGGTCAGTCTGTCCCTCGTTGATTGTGCTAATGCTGCTTTAGATTCCCTTGAGAATGAGGATCGAGTTGAATTTGAATGAAGAATGGGTACTTGTTATAGTTACTTTTGAATCAGTGTCATAATCGAAGTGACGCTGAAGTTATGTGAAGTAATGGGTATGTGTTTAGGATTCGATCGATGACGCGATGCAGGAGTCTGACGAGCCAACAGATGATGTGAGGCTGTGGGAGAGCGGATGGAAAGACAGGTGGGTTGCCGTATATCGTGGTTTCGTCGTTCAAAGTTGATACGTTTGTGTATTTCTTGTAAGTGTTTTTTTTTAGATACTACCGGAACAAGTTCGACGTGTCTGACGAGGACGTGGAGTTCCGTCGTCAGGTTGCGTGGGCGTACGTGGAGGGTCTGTGCTGGGTGCTGCGCTACTACTACCAGGGATGCGGCAGCTGGGACTGGTACTTCCCCTACCACTACGCCCCCTTCGCCTCAGACTTTGACACGGTCGCCGACTTCAAGCCGGACTTTTCCAAGCCCACCAAGCCGTTCAAGCCTCTGGAGCAGCTGATGAGTGTGTTCCCTGCTGCGTCCAAGTGAGTGGGGGAAAGGGAGTCGAACACTTTAAAATGTTCACAACGGCATTCATAGGGATAAATGAAAGTGTTCACTGTTGTATTTAAGGCAGCACCTTCCGGTGCAGTGGCAGAAGCTGATGACGGAGCCCGAGTCGCCCATCATTGACTTCTACCCCTCCGACTTCCGCATCGACCTCAACGGCAAGAAGTTTGCGTGGCAGGGAGTGGCGCTGCTGCCGTTTGTCGACGAGAAGAGGCTCATCCGCACGCTCGAAAGCGTGCGTTCTTTTGGCGATTTTCTCTCTCATTCTTCTTCATGTTCTAGGTGTACGACACTCTGACAGATGACGAGAAGCGCCGCAACACGACTGGTCCCAACCAGCTGTTCATATCCAGGAACCACCCCGCCTTCAAGTTCTTTGACCAGCTCTACGAGGGAGGATGCCCTGAGAACCGTGAGTGATATTATCAGTGATAATGATGCGTTTCTCTCAGTATCAAATCGTGTTTTTAATGTTTTTAGCTGAGTTTGTGGAGCTGGACCCGGCGTTCACGTATGGAGTGGCTGGCAAAATACGCGCCGATGCGTCCACCGTCCTGCCTGGATCGACGTTCGTGTCTCCCATCAAGATGAAGGAGTGCCCCGATCTCAAGGTATGCGTGGTGATCTGTTTGTCCCGCTCACCTTGTTGCTGCAGGTGAACAGCGGCGTGATGGTGGTGTACGCGGACCCGCAGTTCCCGGCCGGATTCATGTTCCCCGCGTGCCGTCTGCCCGGAGCCACCGACATTCCCAAGACGCTCAAGCCCGAGGACTGGAACCAGGGCAGGGACGGACAGTACCGGCCTCAGATCGGGTTCTCGCGCGACTCGGGACCGAGGGCGCGCATCGACCAGAGCGGACACAGACACATTCGACACGAGATGCGCGGCGGCGGCGGCTGGGGAGGAGACCAGGGAGGGCGGCCCGACAGGGGAGGACGCGGGGGAGGGGGTGAGTGGATGATGGAGGCATGTATGGGGAGTGACGTGGTGTTACAGGATACAACAACAGCTACGACAGGAGAGGCGGCTACGGAGGAGGTGGCGGCTATGACAACCGTGGTGGATACGGTGGACAGAGGGGAGGGTACCAGCAGGGCGGCGGATATGGAGGACAGCAGGGAGGATACGGTGGTCAGCAGGGCGGATATGGAGGCGGCGGTAGAGGAGGGTACGGTGGACACGGAGGTCGCGGAGGGTATGATAACCACCGTGGTGGGTACAATGGAGGAGGAGGAGGGCGTGGCGGTGGAGGTCAATACAACTCGTGGAGGTAAAAGTGCCCCTTGTATTGATCCCATTGTTGTTACTACTACCTTTCTTGCGTATCTCTCGTATTGTTTCGGACCGTTTCATTGTTGTGTATTGTTTATTGTTACCCTGCGGGGTGTGACGTCACTCCCTAACCACCCCTTACTGTACATAGTCTTGCTGCATTCTGTTGTTTCGAGTGGCGATCGACCGGCATATGTGTTAGTCGTGACTATTTCAGATGTTTACTGATTGATTGTGTATCCTCGATTTATCTTTGACCTATAAACCATTGATTATTTATGTTAGTTCTCATCTGCAGATTGTAAGTGAACGATAAAGTGTTTTGTTGAGTTTAGTTGTCTGCTTACGAGTGGTGTGTTCCTGTTGTTCTCTCAGGTATGATACTTTGTTTTGAGCTAGTGAGTTTGTCCTCCTTCGTTCATCCATGTGTCGTTCTCTCCAGCAGCTTGCAAGATGGTTGAAAAAAGTGAAAAAAACGAGAAAAAAAACGGAGAAAAAGGACAAAAAAATTAAAAAAAAATCATTTTTTTTGTCCTTTTTCTCCGTTTTTTTTTCTCGTTTTTTTCACTTTTTTCAACCATCTTGCAAGCTGCTTATGATCTCCTATGCCCTTTCGTGTTCCGGGCGGTCGGTGTGCACTATGCACTAATCGGGTTCCATGTGCCCTCCCTTCCCTTTCCCCTCCCCCCCCCTCTCCCTACGAGTTTGCGTCTTTGTCTTCCCGTCATCCCTCGATTCCGAGCCTCTCTTTCCTCCCAGGCCGGGGGCTAATTTCTAGCCACATCGGTTTTCGTCACCCAGCGTGTCTGCACTCTGCTCTGCTGCGCGACCCGTCTGTGCAGAGACGCAGAGAGGAGAATCGATGGCGGTATATTCACAGGGAGAAAGAGAGCGGGAGAGAGTGTGCGTGTCTGTGCGACGTCTGTCTGAATGATGCGAGTATGTCCGCGTCCGTTTCTCTTTCATCTCGTCATTATACTTCTGTCTTTCAAATCCTATATCATGACGTCATTCTTGACGATTTGGCATGATATGTGTGATGAAAGAGAGTACGATCTTTCCGTGTTTCGCAATATCTGCGTTTTGTGTGTCGCTACTTTTTGTGATTGTATGGAGGAGGAGCTGTAGGTGGCTGGCCAGTGTCACGGGACATATCTGCCCTCTCCCCTCCTCTCATGTGATACTCTCTCTCTCTCTCTCTCCCCGGCACCTCATGCACTGCACAACTGCACTGCACACGGCGACGGCCGCTATTCTGGCTTCCGTTGTGTGGTACTCGTTTGATGGCCAGATGTTTCAATTCGATATTGCCATGTTATCTTGATGAGCGTGCCGGCTGGTTGTTTGAGACGGACTGGTGATAAGTCTATCAGGTGTGTGATAGGGCGACGAACGGCGTCGGCTGACCGTGGCTCTGTGCCGCTGGCTCATTGTTTCGAGTAGCCGCGCTAGTTGCAGGAGCGACAAGGTCATGTCAGCCGAGCTGGCACCTGTCGATCAATCGATTATCGACTCGCATTGTGTTTGAACAGTCAAGTGTGTGTTAGAGGGAGGATTGCATCCCGATTGTTACTCAAACACTCGCATCTTGTGCGTGTGTGCCGAGCCATTGCCTTGCAATGCAACAGTCTAGCGATACCTAGACTTATCTTATCTGATGTAGTTAGTGTGATTGAGATGTTTTCCAGTGTTTCGTGCCGAGAATAATAGACGTTGTTACACTGTTGTGTAAGATGGCGTTGTTTGAGTGTGTTGTTGTTTAGTTGTGTGTGGAGGAGAGGTATGGGTGGGCGTAACAGGTATGACCGATCAGTCGATCAATGTTTTTTTCTGCGTTCTGCCTTGGTGGGCCGAGAGAGGATCAGATGGTCTCGTGTCGCGGATGACTCGAGTTTCCGGAGCCACCCCGACTCGCTTTATCTTTTTCTCGCGTTTCCCACTGCTCTTTGGCCCGCAACTCTCATCTCTCTATCCAATTCACAAAGACACATTTCAGTTGCGCCGTCATCCGTTGGTTCTTCTCTTTTTGTGAAGTAGTTGCGTTTGCGTGATTGTCTTGATCGTGTATCGATTGGTAGGTGAGTGGAATATGTGGAGTGAGAGGGAGTGAGTCAGCGCACATGGAATAGTGTTGTGATGGAAGATGATTGCGCGCTGGACGGTGATTCTCGTTGCAGTATGTGGCATGTGGGCGTGTCCAGGTGACACCGTTCATATCCATTCACTATCAATATCAGTGATTCATAGCGAACTTTGTGGATGCATTGTATTGTGTGGACTGTGTGTACGCGGCAGTCTGCTCTATCACTCCACTTTTCCCTTCTTTCTCTCTCTCTCTCTCTCTCTCTCTCTCTTTCTCTCTCACTGTATCCCGCGTTTATTAGCGAGGAGTGTATTGTGCCAGTGTAATGTGTGAACTTCCAATTGTCCAGTCACGCGCACTGTGATTCGTTTTCTTTGACCACGGTCACATTCTTCTCTCGGTTTCGTCATTGACGATCAGCTGATATTGTTTATAGCTTGGGGACTGTTTATTTGTTTTGGTTTTGAGAGGTCGGCTTTGACCAGCTGGTGCTGTATGGATGACGGGAGAGAAAAAGGGGAGATGGGATCGATTCCCTCCTTTGTCCCCTCACCTGACCTCATCGCAACACCTGTACCTGCTTCCTGACCAGGATTGACGCTAATTGTGGTGGATTATTCTCCGTTGCCTAGTAGATCAAAGATGGTGCGAGAGAATGTGGAGAGGGCGCGGTGAAGCGAGAGAGTCAGACATCATGCGGAGCTTGCGAACACCTGTTTGGTAATTGCAAAAGCAGTTGTGGTTGTGTATGTGTTGCTCGTCCATTATGGACATGGAGGGAGGGGCAGGGGAATGATTTGCGCCCGAAATATTGGTATTGTTGTGTCGTTGTGGGGCTTTTCGCCGTCTATTTCAGAGATGCAGTCGTGGATGTTTTGACAATCAGTGGGTGACTGCTGTGTTGTTACGAGTCGCTATGTCGTTGTTTCTTGTTTTCGGCCGTACTATTTGAATGGAGTGTTGCAGGAGATGTCTCGGCGCGGCTACGACCTCCTCTTCAAGCTGCTTCTTATCGGAGACAGTGGCGTCGGCAAGACGTGCATTCTCTACAGGTGGGTCGTCAATTCATTATGTTATTACTTATCTATTCTATGGAAACCTTTTCAGATTCTCGGACGACGCTTTCAACACAACATTCATAAGTACTATCGGTGAGTGAGTTTGTGTGTCTTGATTGAGTTTGAGTTGGGATGTGTTTGTTTGGTTGATGTTTAATTAAATGATCGTTTTAGGCATTGACTTCAAGATCAAGACGATCGAATTGCGTGGCAAGAAGGTCAAGCTTCAGATCTGGTGAGTGTTGTTGTTGTTGTTGTTGTTGTTGTTGTTGTTCTTGTTGTTGTTTTCTTAAGTGTGTGATTCAGGGACACTGCTGGTCAGGAGAGGTTCCACACCATCACCACCTCCTACTACCGCGGAGCCATGGTGGGTGGGATGTGTGGAGGATTGGGGAAAAGGAGACGTGGAACTGTGGGATTCTGTGATTATCAATATGGGTTTCAGGGTATCATGCTGGTGTACGATATCACGAATGCGAAGAGCTTCGACAACATTGCCAAGTGGTTGCGGAACATTGACGAGGTGGGAGAAAGAAAGAGAAAGGGAGGGAGGGAGGGAGGGAGAGAGAGAGAGAGAGAGAGAGAGAAGAATATATGACAGGTATAACCAGTGTGTTTGAGCACGCGTCGGAGGACGTGGTGAAGATGCTGCTGGGCAACAAGTGCGACATGACGGAGAGGAGAGTCGTCAGCAAGGTGGGAGGGGTATTGATTGAAGTAGCTCTTGAATTTGATTCGTTGTGGTTGTGTACTACAATAGCAGTCTCTGAAATTTCCTAGTTCGTCACTCCACGAGCACTCCCATTTCAAATTTTGCGGATTGCTCTCGCAGATCGCGAAATATATCTGTGTTCTCGCAGCGGTGACTGATTTGCAGTCATTGTATCAATTTAGGAGCGAGGCGAGAAGATTGCGTCGGATCACAACATCAAGTTCCTGGAGACGTCTGCCAAGGCGAACATCAACGTCGATACGGCGTTCTACGACCTGGCGGAGGCTATCTTGGACAAGGTGAATTCAGTGTGTTTCGATGTGTCTCGAACTACTGTGTTTAGATGCCGTCAAAGCAGGAGGAGGCTCCGTCGACGGTGAACCCGCACGAGTCGGGGCAGCGGGCGGGCGGGGCCAGCAGCTGCTGCTCATAGAGAGGATTCGGCGCGCTGGTCGGGTCGGCGCCCCCCTCTTCCCCTCACGCTTCCACCGCTATGCTGTGATCACACTGAGACATGCGCGATTGTACAATCTGTCTCACGCCCGCTAACGTCCCCTCCCCTCTCTCCCCGCTCCTACTAACACTGACTGACTCATTGTTTTTTTTTGTATGTTGTACTTGAGATACTTTTTTGTGGCGAATGAAAAATTGCAGTGATTGTGGTGTTGATTAGGAAAGTTTTGATTTACACGATTACGAAAACCAGAGGTGTGTGGAATAATTAACACGAAGCCTACAACTAGACGACCTCTATTTTGGTGGTTTTCTCGCGGAGCTAACAGGGACAGAATGCGCTTTCATGTCGACGCGCCGATGAGGTCATAGGTCTTCAGTAGATCCTCTGACCCAATCCATGCCTTAGGTTACGTATATTGCCATCAGCTAAGCACTTTGCCCATGGTTGAATGAGAGTGAGGGAAATATACTGTAGTGCGTTTTGTGTACAAGTATCCTTTCAACATCAAACCCCTTTCTAGGATAGATTTGTATCTGTTGAACTTGAAAGTGAATCGTGAAGCGAGTCACGTTGTTGAGTAAACAGGTTTTTTTTCATAATTATTTCAATATTTACTTGATCATCTGTACCACAGAATGCTTGAATGTATTTTTACGTTTAATTTTTTTGCAGTTATGCTCGAGCTTCTTCCAAATGAATTATTAGTTCACATTTTTCAATTTACGACCCCAGAGGTTAGTTCAGTTGGCTTTGATAGAAAAAGTCTTCGATTGTTATATTATAATTATAGGATGTGAAAAATATAAGTCTCATTTCGCATTTCTTCGATAACATAATTGAAGTACACAGACAGTTTCTTCCCAAAAAGAACGTAGTTTTTGAATTCAGAAAACTGGAATCTGATACACAGGTATGTTTTATTAAACAAATATCAAACGTTACAATGCTGCAGAATTTACTTTACTTTCGGCTTGTCACATCGGATAAGAAATCTATTTTAACCACTCGCGTTTACAAGGAATGGCAGCCTCCATTGAGGTACAATTGTTAATTTGAATAATATATTTTAATTCATTTAAGATTTCCTGTGAACAGAGAATTTCAAACGGTAAACGGATGTTTCCAAATAAACGAGGTATTGATATGAAAGTGCCCGTCTATCACGAACATTGTTCCGATAACTTCCAATCGACTGTTCGGAAATTAGTTGAAAAACTCATTCTTCGATTCCGCGTCACTGCGATTGTTAAAGTAGGTTTTTAAGTATAGTAGTACATTATTTTTTTCTTGATTTAACAATCTTAACAATTATTTATTAATTTCAGACGAACCTGCCTAAGGAGTTGGCGAATGTAATTAAATGTGTCCTCGTTAAAACTAATAATCTACGCAAGATCTACAATACATCAAGTCCGCCTAAAATAATGAATCCTAGAATGCACCGCTTGCGTGTGGATGACCCAGTGTACAATGCTTGCGAACAGGAGTGAGCATATCATGTATGCTACATAAAATTAACGATTTTCATTTGAACGAATGTTTTTGTGTCTAGAAGTGTTGCAGTGCCTGTAGGAAGCGGTTTACTGAATATGTGAATATGACGAACACCTGTAGATTATTGATTGGTTTACTTGTGGTTGTTGATCTGTGGGACTTGATTTTGTATATGGGAGTTTGAGTTTTTTTTTATTGTATTTGATCGCGGTCTTCTCTTTGAATCGAAGAAAGGAATGATTTATATGTTGAGAACGAGGTTTCCCTTGGCCCCCTTGGACTGGATGATGTGTGTGTGGGCCTGTGGGAGCTGATCGAGCGAGTATACTCGGTCGATGACTGGGCGAAGAGAGGACTCGGAGAGGAGGGCCGACACTGCGCGGCCAGTCGAGCACAGCTCATCAGGGGAGGCCATGTTCAGGGCGACGCCTGTCAGGGATCATGAGAAAGGGAGTAAGGAAGAGAGGAAAAGAGGGATGGAGAGGGAGATAGAGGGAGAGAGAGGGAGAGAGAGGGAGACAGAGGGAGACAGAGGGAGACAGAGGGTGAGGGAGGAAGAGGGAGGGAGAGAGAGAGGGTGGGAGAGGGAGAGAGGAGAGAAGGGGAGGGAGAGAGAGGGAGAGGGAGAAAGAGAGGGAGAGAGAGAGAGGGAGAGAGAGGGAAAGAGAAAGTGAATAAGCGAAAGAAAGGGGGAAGGAGAGAGAACGGTGCTCACCGAGTATCTGCGACTCGCCGGCCATGAGTGCGCGGGGGTTGATGGAGATCTCGCCTCGGTTTCCCACAATCGCGATCTTTCCCTTCTTGCCGATCAACTGCAGATCCTTGTCCAGGTTCACGTTCGCCAGCATTTCAACGATCACGTCGAAGCCTGACAATTAACTGATGGAGGAATTCAGGAGTGCGTGACTGACCGTCGGGCGCCGCCTGCTTGAGTTTCTCGACGTAGCTCTCCTCGCGGTGGTTGAACACCTGCTCGGCGCCGTTGTTCTTGACGAGTGCGCAACCCTCATCCGTGCCTGCTGTGCCCACCACGTGCAGGCCGTAGGCCGATCCGATCTGACACGCCGCCAGACCCACGCCACCACTCGCGCCGTGGACGAGCACACGCTGACCGGACTGGAAGGGGAGGGTGGAGAAGGGGAGAGGGAGGAAGAGCCACTCACGACAGCGCCGCAGCGTACGAAGAGCGCGCGGAATGCGGTGAGGTAGGGTATGCCGATGCAGGCGCCCTCCTGGAAAGAGAGGGTGTCCGGCAGAGGGAAGGCGTGCTCGGCGACCGCGAACTCGGCCGACGAACCGGTGACGGTCGAGGTGAACCACACACGGTCGCCCACCGAGAGGCCGGTGATGGAGGAGCCGACCTGGAGAGGGGCGGGTGAGGGAGAGAGGGGGAGAATACGGTACCTGCTCGACGACCCCGGCGCCGTCGCGTCCCGGCGTGTAGGGCAGATTGGGCAAGCGGGCATACTGCCCACTCCTGATGTACGTGTCCACTGGGTTTATACCCGCAGCGTGCACCTTGATCAGCACCTAGCAAAAGAATGGCGAGTATGAAATCCTCTTTCCATTACGCATTATATGGAAGACAATGAAGTTGGAGTGAGGAAATACCTGGTTGTCGGCAGAGAGCTGGGGTTTTGGGTGGTCCTCGGATACGGTTATCAGAGACGGCGCTCCGAACTCGCGGACCACACACGCGCGCATCTTGCTCATCGCCGAGGACAAAACGCGGCTTGAAAGACGCATTCGCTTGTGCGCGAGTGTACACGGATACTAAGTGCAACAATATACATACACTTATGAATAATAAATTATGATGAATAGTAAATCAAAAATTAAAACAACTGTATATCGGCGGTGAAAACAGATTCGCGCGTCAGCATGTGTGCTTGGCACGCGAGCTGTTTGCGCGCGGCTATAGCCCCGCCCACTTTTTCTGCGAGCGTCGCCCTCTCAACGAACAGCCGAATGATCACCGGAAATTATGATTTTTTGTATACCGTGTATCATGTTTGCTGTCCTAACATCGGCGACCTAATTTTCTATGCTGAGAACGCTTATTTGGATTACTGATTCATGCGTTTTGTGTATTAGCCCCGTGGTTTATCATATGATCACGTTTTCTGTTTGTTCCTCGATACCTTGTTTGTCCTGTTCCTTTTCGCTTCGCCTTTCACGATTGCCGTGCCTTCAGCTCTCGGTGCGGAGAAGCTCTACGGATCTAGACTACACACTCCTGCTCAACAGCCATGGGTAAGGTATTGTGAAATGTTACCTTTCTTATCATATAGTTCAGTCGACGTTCCGCGCAACTTCAAGCTGCTCGAGGAGCTGGAAGAGGGACAGAAGGGCCGCGGAGATGGAAACATCTCGTGGGGTCTCGAGGACGACTCGGACATGACGCTCACCCGCTGGAACGGCACTATCATCGGACTGCCCAGGGTGAGTGCGCACTTTAATGAGTATTGATTCGAAATACCTAGTAATGTACCTACAGTATGCAAGGAGATGTGGTGGCGATGGATGGTGGATATGATTGAGTTGTGTCGTGGGGTTGAAATGTTAAATGTTGTTTCGTATCTCGACTAACATGATTGTTCTCCAGACGCCGTTCGAGTCGCGCATCTACACTCTTCGCCTGGAGTGCGGTCCGAACTACCCGCGCGAGCCGCCCTCGGTCCGCTTCATCACCAAGATTCACATGAACGGCGTGAGCCAGAGCAACGGCGTAGTGAGTCTTTCTCTCGTTGTTTTGTTATACGTTGGTTGTGTGGCGCAGGTGGACAAGAAGTACGTGTCGACGCTGCGCAGCTGGAACTCGGCGCAGTCGATCCGCTCGGTGCTGGAGGACATTCGCAAGAACATGATGGGCGCCAAGGAGAACATGAAGCTGCCGCAGCCGGCCGAAGGCACCTCCTTCTAACAATCCCCTCTCCATATACACCACACAGCAGCACTCTAGCCTAGTCCTCCTCGGATTCCCGGTACCCCTATTTTTCGACTTGCTTCTAGGTTGCGAGCTACTTTGAACTATCCCGTGATCGTCCATTTCCATACCCGTGTTTTCCTTGTCTTGGTAGAGAGATCACACTGTAATTTATCGGTCAATTTTTTGTTGGGGACTCGTTGCCCTATGTTCATCGTGTTTTTGTATTTATATCACATATATATGAAATGTGTTGTTTCGTCGTATATAAAGTTTCTATTTGACGTGGTGTTTGATTGAAATGCAACATACTAAATGGTTGAAGTGCCATTCGATACCTGTTATGTAATTGAAACGTCACGAATGAACTGTGCAGTACCATGATTTTCCTAGTGTCTCGTATTATGCTGAGATGAGCCACTCGAACGATTCTCTGTCGTCGGCAGCGGGTCCGTCATCGAGTGGGCTCGCCCTCGCTACCACCACCAATGTCGACCAACAGTCGCATTTCGGTGAGTGTTGAATTGGACTCAAGTGGTATGATGCTAGGAGTCGAAACCACTTTATCCAAATTTGCGTTTTTTTCTTTGTGATTACTCTTTTTCGTGTTGTTAATTGGGATGTGTGGTGCACTCTATGAACTATGTGTGTGTTGCAGAGGTGTTGCATGCTGTGGAGCGTTTCCTCGCGCGGGGCGGCTTTGGTCGTGCCGCCACCGCACTGCGCAGCGAGATCCAGCAGGGACAGGTACGCAAACTTGTGTATCTCTGATATGGTATCGTTTTAGCTCATACCGCGACGCATCGACTTCACCGGCAATCAGCACGCGCAGTCGTATCGGGACTACGTGAGTTGCATGGTTGCCGCCGTCTCTATTCCCGTGTTGTCTAGATGGAGAGCGCCGCGTGCGAGCCGGGCGAGTTGGTGTCGCTGCTGTCGCGTCTCTCGCACCTCGCCGACTCGACCATCCCGCCGGCGGTGCGCGGACTCCCGCTGCGCACCGTCGCCGCGCCCCGACACGCCATGGACAGACACACTGGTCAGTCACGCATATCAATCAAAATCAATCGTGTATCTGGAATCGTTCTATCTGAATATGACAACACAATCATGATGATATGAAGCATACAGTAGTGCCTAAGGTGCTAGATACATAGGCTAACGCCGGAGAAAGACACACGTACCATTCTGTTTTTGGTTATCAGTCTAAATTGCTAAGCTATATGTGATTGCTCAGGTTGTTTCCCCCGCCGTGGCGTGTCTGGTCTGTTGGGTCGCCGGATGCAGTTGTCGGATAAGGAGGCCGCTCCCATAGAGTGAGTCGTCTAACGGTTGTCCGTGTTCATTGCTTGGTTGCTTGCAGACTGCTGTCTGTGCGTGAGTTGGGTGTGCGTCCTCCGCGCGCGCGCCTGCCCGGCAAGGAGGCGACTGTGGAACTGGAGAGGCACTTCCGCGTCCTCGGACATCTCTCCTCTGTATTCTGCGTCGCCTTCGACAAGACGGGCAGATATGTATTCACGGTGAGTAGTTTGTTTCAATAACATTACGAGCGTTTCGATGATTGTAGGGTGCGGACGACAACTTGGTGAAGGTGTGGGACGCGCGGACGGGTGTGCTGCGGTGTACTCTGCGAGGGCACGCGGCAGAGATTGGAGACATGAGTGTGAGCGCGTGCAACCGCATGCTCGCCACCGGAAGCATCGACAAGACGGTCAGGTGAGTATTACGAGAGCGAGATTGTGTGCATTCTATATGTGTGACTGGACATCCTGTCTTGACTGTGATTTGCAGAGTGTGGAACCTGTCGAATGGGGAGACGATAGAGGTGTTCAAGATGCACACTGCAACCGTGTCCACTGTGTCGTTCCTCCCTTTTGTAGACGGCAACACGAGGTGAGTAACGTTTCGGCGTTAGATTTGATGACTGTTGTTTCAGATATCTCGTGTCGACGGCACTCGACTGTTGCATAAACTTTTACCAGTGGGACGCCAGCACCAAGAAGTTTGGGTAAGAGATTTTTGTTTCGATTGTTGATTGTTGGTTGTTTGCATTGCCGTTTTTCAGCGAGGAGCCGACTCGGTTCAATGAGCGCGAGCAGACGGGAACGAGAATCGTCTCCATGACATACAGCCCCGCCGGAACACTGGTAAGGGATTAAGCAATACTGCTATATTTATATTGTCTATCAATCAATGATGTAGAATACGAAAAGGTTGATGTGTTTCAAAAAAAACATCTGCAGGTGGTAGCGGGCGACTCGCATCACAACGTGCACATCTACCACGTGATGGCGGACGAGGTGTGGAAGGTGCAGCAGCTGGCCGCGCACGTCGTGAGTCGGGAGGGGGAGGGGACATGAGGAGGGAAGGGAAAGGGGGTTCTCGATGCGCACAGCGCACTGCAGTTATGAATGTTGACGACCGTCTTATGCGTTGTATATTTTGTTTCTTAACGTAAACATTTGATTTGATTTTCTGATTTGAGGACCGCGTGGACAGTCTGGTGTGGGCGCACTCGGGCCTGCGCTTCATGTCGGGCAGTCGAGACGGGGTGGCACGGTAAGCTGTGGTTCGAGGACCGGCACACACGCATTGCCACTTGCAGAGTGTGGTCGTTTTCGTGTCGCACGTGGAAGGACACGGCGCTGGTGGTTCCTATGAACGAGCTCGCACTGGCCATGCAGCAGGCGGCCGCCAGCGGAGCCAACAACAGCAAGAACAAGTACAGGGTGAGCGTGCTTCTCTTCTCACCCATCGCTCTCTTGACTCGTCTTTTGTGACGACGTGCACTGCAGGTGTCGATGGTGTGTTGGTCGCGCGACGACCGCGTGGCTGTGACGTCGGGCTCGGACCACGTGCTGCGGCTGTGGAGTCCGGAGACGGGCGCGCAGCTGGGCCGTCTGGGCGAGCACTCCGACGAGGCGTTCGTGCTCCAGTCCCACCCCCTACACAACCACATCATTCTGTCGGCTGGGCATGATGGAGTGCTGGCGGTGAGTGGGTGCGAAAAGTCTATTCTTTGAGAGTTCAGGTTCAGAGATGTATGACATTGCAATCACAACAGGTTTATTAATATTTTGAAGAAAAAAACGAGTGATTGTAGATGTGGGACGTGAACCGTCGCGTGCAGCTGAAGAAATGGCAGAACACGGTGGAGCAGAGAGGACACGCCGCGCTGTTTGATGTGGCGATGAATGGTGAGTGTAGAGTAGTCACGTGGGCAAGTGACAATCTGGCAATGTTGTGATGGATTGTGTTTTGAGAAGACGCATCGCTGCTGGCGGCAGTCGACTCGAACGGGCAGCTGAGCGTGTTTGGAATGGGCACGAATCAGCTGGCCAAGACACGGCCGCGCCAGCAGTTCTTCCACACGGACTATGTGCCTCTGATGATGGACGCGAGTGGATGGGTGCTGGACGAGGCGACCGGAGTGGCGCCGCATCTCATGCCCCCGCCCACACTCATCGACCAGGACGGCACCCCGCACGCGTCCGAGCTGCAGTGTCTGGTGCCCGGCAAGGACGGGTCGGAGGAGGAGGCGGCCATCTGCGCCTGGCTGACCAGACTGGTAGTCGCCCCGCTGAAGGTGGAGCAGATGGAGGAGCAGGCGGCCAGGGCGGCCGTCGCCACGCAGATGGAGGAGGAGGCGATACTCGAAGAGGAGAGGAAGATGGAGGAAGAGCACGTCGAGGAGGTGATCGTGCCGACAAAGAGTGTGCAACGTGAGTGGAAGGGAGGGGGTGGGGTGGAAGGAATGCCATGTGTGTTGTAGGCTCGAACGGTCGTCGTAATCGCTTGGCGACTGCAGCGTTTCTTTTGGCTGTGCCGGCGCCGGTGCGGCCTGATCCGCCAGTGAGACAGCCAAGGCCGGCGCCGTCGAGGAGGCGAGCGGCAGAGGAGGAGCGGGGAGAAGAGAGGGAGGGGGAGGGAGGAGAGGTGCGCGAGCAGTGGTCGCCCGCCGAGTCGACTGCCAGCTCGAGCAGCTCGGACGATGCAGACGACAGCGACGAAATGACCTCGGACACGGACTTCTCGATCGGAAGCGGGCGGAGAGAGAGGAGGGAGCGAGAGAGGGAACGGGAGGAGAACACGGCTCCCGTGGGGTCGACGAGTAGAAGACGGCAGATGGAGGAGGAGAGGGCGAGACGCGCGGAGCAGGAGCAGCGGAGGAGGGAGGAGGCGAGGGCGAGGAGACGCGAGGGCACGAGGAGGAGCAGGAGGAATGAGGTAGGGAGTAGGCGGCAAAGAATAAAGAATCAACGAATTATGATGTGTTTTTAGAACGGTAGCAGTCTATCGCAGGACAGTGCGGATGTGGATGTGGACGTTGAGAAGGGAGAGTCGACGGCGGACGAGGCTGGTCCGAGCCGTGCCCCTCAGAGGGAGAGGGAGCGAGTCAGACAGCCCAGGCAACAGAACAAGAAGAGTGAGTTCGAGTTGTTGGGTGGTTAATATCACTTATTTGTTCCTGTTGATTTCCTGTGTATTGGTCAGCATGATTGATTGATTGATTATTTCCTAAGATTGTTGTATTGTTTTCATTTGTTGCAGACGCGTGGCTTCACTCGTTCCCCGACTGGATGCGCGCCGTGCGCAACGCGCGCTTCCCGTACGTGGCCCAGCTTGGAGACAGGGTCGTGTACCTCAAGCAGGGGCACGACAGCTATCTCACTGCTGTCGAAGCACACGGACTCTATCCTGTCAACTCGAAGATGCGACCCAAGTCAGTACTACTATATTTTTTTTCGGGGGGGGGGGTTAGTAGTTATCACAATATGCGTATTCAGGGAGGTGATTGGTGTGGAGGAGTATGCGATCGTGGAGGAGGTGCGGTACACTCGCAAGCCGTACCGGCTGACGTCGGTGCGGCTGGCGCGGACGGATGCGAACGGACAGAGGGACGGTATGATGTGGACGATCAAGTATCACGACATGCCCGGACTACCCGACTTTCTCATCCTCAAGGAGCACTACGATGCGTCGGTGGGATATCGGTGAGTGGGGATAGAGGTTTTGGCGTTATTTTATTTGATTAGTATTCATAGATGAACGGGAAAATTAATATACGTAGTTACGATTGTTTATGTTCTCAGACTGGACGCGGGCGACGCGATAGAAGCGATCCTGGAGGACAAGTGGTACACGGGAGTGGTGGAGTCGAAGGAGCCGAAGGACGAGGCGTACCCGCGCTCGCACTGGTACTCGCTGCGCATCAAGTGGGACACGGGCGAGGACGACTGCATCTCCCCCTGGGACTGCCAGCCCAAGCACGCGCACCGCCGCAACGACCAGCCAGCCACGCCGGCCGACGGAGTCGCCTGGGCAGCCGTACGCGCCGGCGACGCCGAGTGGCCGCACGACGGCAGGTTTGTTGCGTTACAATATCAGATTTGGTTTGCTTGTTCATTTTCATGTTTGGTTTGACTATCACTTGTATGTGTTGTGTTTGCAGGGAGGCGGTCTCGCAGCGCGTGCTGGCCGCTATCGACGAGCTGCGCGGGCTGGACACTGTCGCCCCCTTCACCACTCCCGTCAACTGCGACGAGTACCCCGAGTACCCGCAGTGCATCGACTATCCCATCGACCTGGAGACGATATCCGAGCGGATCAGGAACGGATTCTATCGGTGAGTGTGGGGAGAGTTGATTCAGTAATGATGGATTGTTTCAGCCGGCTGCGCTCTCTGCAGCAGGAGATTCGCTACGTGGCCATCAACGCCGAGCAGTTCAACGAGCCCAGCAGTGTCATCGTCCGGAACGCGCGCGTCCTCGTCGAGACGCTCGTCAAGATTGCTGCGTGAGTTGTGGTTGTGGTTGTTGTTGTTGTTGTTGTTGTTGTTGTTGTTGTTGTTGTTGTAATGTCTCGTTTGTTTTCAGTGAGGCGCCCAGCGTGGGTGTGGTGGAATACTACGACCGTATGCACGACTTGGGTGACGAGGAGTTGTGTGAGTGGAAGAGGAGGCAGTGGAACCGTAGCGAGCTGCACGAGCTGGCCACCCTGGCAGCTGCCGCCGCGTCGGCGGGTGACGCGGACGACGGAGGGGAGGCGAGGGAGGGCGGCGGCGGAGGCTGGGTGCGCGAGGCGGGCGCACTCGTCGACGCACTCATGCGAGAGACGAGCGCCCGCCACCTGCTCCACATTGGAGAGGACAACGACGAGCTGTTCGGACAGACCGAGGACCTGCACGCCATTCGCGACAGTCTGCACAAGGGCGAGATTGCGAGCCCGCACGACTTGGTCGAAAGGGTGCAGGCGCTGCTCCAGACGGTGCGCACCTGTGTCGATAACAAGCGATCGCCGGTTAGTTTCGTTTTGCCACAAGAGTGTAATCATATAAAGGTTGTTTTCAAAACATTGCGATTCAGATCTACCGCGACAGTATATCGTTTGGTGGGCTGCTGGAGTCGAAACTGGATCCGGTGCTGAAGCGGTACGAAGCGGCGCAGCACATGCTGGCGACGATGGGAGGAGGCGCGGGCAGCAGGCGACTGAGGAAGAGGGAGCAGCATGTCAGCGGGTACCAGACCAGGAGGTACGTGCGGTAATGATGATGTGGACAAGTCAAGAAAGGGTCCATATGATCCATATCTGCTAGCCGAGACTGATTTGTGTATTTCAGCTCTGACTACCAGCAGCAGCCGTCGACGTCGCAGAGTGGACGGGCGATCGCGCCGACCGGGTTCTACCGGGAGCTGGCGAACGGGCCGACGATCCGCGGGGAGCTGCGGAGGATGCGGGGGGAGGAGACGGCGAGGAGGGAGCCGGCGCTGCGAGAGCCGAGAGAGAGGAGGGCCACCAGGAGGATGCAGGTATGCCACTCTACAACGGTCAACTGTGATAACGGCTGTGTTTAGGAAGCGATTGAAGAGGAGGAGGAGGAAGGGATGATTGAAGAGCCGTCACCGCAGCGTAGCCGCTCCACTCGGGCCGGGTCTGCGAGGAGGGAGAGGAATGGACGGGGGGCTGCTGATGTGGTGGAGGAAGAAGAGGAGGAGGAGGATGAGGAGGAGACGAGCCGCAGTGGGAGAAACAGGCGCACTCGCAACAGACGAGACGAGGCGGAGAGGAGGGAGGTGCAGCAGGAACTGCAAGAGTTGGTGGATGACATGGAGGAGGAGCACGTGGAGGAGGAGGTGCAGCAAGAAGAGGAGGAGGAGGAGGAAGGAGAAGGGAGCAGCAGTGAGGCCGAGTCGACTGATTCGGAGGAGGAGGCGCAGCAGAGAAAGAGGGCCAAGAAGAGACAGCGTCAGAGGAGCAGTGAGGAGGAGGAAGAGGAGAGTGGCTCGCCTGTGCGCAATGGAAGACAGAGAGCAGGAAGGGGAAGCAGGTGAGTGTTTGAGTAGAGAGGTGTTTTACACGAAGATGTCATTCAGGAAGCGTGTGCGCAGCTCGCCGCCGGCCCGATCTGGGGGCAGGTCTCTTCGCACATCTGCCAGAAGGGCAGCAGTCAACTACGACGAGGAGAGCGAGGAGGAGGAGACGCAGAGGGTCAGCCAGCGAGGAAGGCTGCAGAGGAGGACCACCAGGGGGTACTGATCAATGCACTCGTCACTAGCCTGCGCATTACGTTTCATTGACGTGTCTTGTATGCGTCGCAATTTAACTGACGCTCGTATCACTTTGTATGTTTTGTAGTGATTGTTTGTTAAGTATTTCTAGATCCAAAGCTGTTGTTTGTGCTGCATAGGTTTTGCATACTTGTATTTCTCGGAGAACCCAGATCTTACTTTTTCATCCCTAACTCGTAACAACCTCGATTGTGCACCGTCTTTCTATTACAGTAAGAGGCGGATGAGCTACTCACCTAGCCTACCGGTGTTGACCCCAAATATGTTTTGTATGTTATGAGTTAATTGTAAGTTAACATATGAAATTCGAATACTTGTATGATTGAATAAATAATCAAAAGTCATACCGGAGAGTTGCTATTTTTAAAGCGTATGATAAGTGAGCAAGATAAGGTTGTGTTCGTTTTGGCGGTGAGCGTTACCTGTTATATCGATCCATATACCTACCTGTGTGAGTTGCTAATAGGAAGAGATCCGGTTACTATCGGTCGTTTGGATCGCCGCAAAAGGTCATGTGTGTTTGGAATCGTCATCGATGATTGCTGCTAGTTATGAATCAGCCACTCACCCTTTGTCTTGTCAAATTACATTCATTCATAAATGTTTATCGACAATTATTCTATCAAGTAAACGTATAAAATCGTAGTTATCACAGTACACTCTGTGATAACGGTTTCACGTGTGACGTATGTGTGGTTCAGTGCAGTAAGAGTGCGTGATATATATATCGATTACTGTGGTGCGGCGGTGCGGCAGCGAAACGTAAACAACTGTTTCCTTATTTGGTTATTATAAATTTGCTTTCTTGTTCTCTTTTTCTTCACAGTATTTCACATTGTCTTCATTCACACACCACTAATCACTACTTGGCGCTCCGCCCAGTTCAGTTTACTGCGAGAAAAGTTATGAATCATGCTCAGTTGGTCACTTATAGTGCCTCGCTCGTGCGTGCATGATGCGCAATTTATCTTCTAATTGTGATGTCATATACGTATATGAATGAGACTAGGTTATAGATGTCATCGGTGGAGTTGTACCCGTTCACCCGCGAGATGCAACCGCTCGTCGACAACGGACCCGCGCCCGACATGCAGGAGGTTCGTTGTGTGGAATTGCGTGTGAATATGTTCATGATTTTTTTCAGGAGAAGGTGGACACTGCGTACGGCAAAGTGAAAGTGTCGATCTACGGCGACCGCAGCAAGCACCCGCTCGTCACCTTCCACGATCTCGGACTTGACTGTGCGTTTGTTGTTTGAATTGTTGATTTTATTGTTTCAACTGTGTTCAACATAACATAACTTTGCTTCAGCCGAGTCCAACTTCCAGAACTTTTTCCAGTTCGTGTCCATAGCCGAGTTTACCGAGAAGGTACTTGTTATATGGCATTGTTTTGTTTCCAGTAACCAATTCCATATATAACATTCGGTGTACCACGTATATGCCAATTCCAAAGTATATTGAGTTATTGAGTGAGTATATTGAGTTATTGATTGACGTACTTGTTCAGTTCTGCATCTACAACATCAATGCGCCGGGCCAAGAGGTGGACGCGCAGCCACTACCGGAGGGGTCAGTCACACTTGCAAATCAATAATAACATTGTTTCCCATTACATATTTATTGGGTTTCATGAGTGACGTGTGTTCAGTGCGCAGTACCCTTCGATGGACGGCTTGGCGAAGATCGTCGAGGTGGTGGCCGACCACTTCAGCCTCAAGCACTTCATCGCGTTCGGCGTCGGAGTCGGCGCTAACATCCTCCTCCGCTACGCGGTCAGTCTCTTCTCTAAGCAGTTATTGATTGATGGTATCATTGTTCTCGCCACTACGCTCCGTTTCTTGTCTTCTGGCGCGAGTGAGTCACGCATTGCTTCTTGTGTTCTGAAGTGTATTGATTACCTTATTTGTGAGGCGTAGAGTGTTTCATATTTGATAATCTCGGCAAATTCGTTCGAAATGTCTGGCACTGGGCTTTTCCCACTAACGAGAGTTGCACTTTTCATTCTCGGCGGGTGTGCGAGGGAGGGACGGAAAAGGTCGTTTTATGGCATTATCACGCGCGTCCCCGCTTTACTGGAACGTAGCGAACATCTCTCCCACTTACCATTATCGATTCGAACATCTCAACTTTCATATTTTTATGCCGTTTATAAGTTTTATATTACGAGTTTTGTCTAGTCTAGTGAAAAGTTTGTATGATTAAAAAAAGTTTTATGATGCGGGTGGGGTTGCACGGAACACGAAGACCGTTGTACTGTGGGAGGAATACATATAGTGTTTTGCAGCTTCTCAACCAGCGCCGTCTCGATGCGCTCATCCTCGTCAACTGTGTGGCCACACCGGCCGGATGGATTGAATGGGGATACCAGAAGGTATCAATAATGCCTTAAAAGTCTTGCATGCTTTTATTTCGACATTGAGACGATCACAATTGTGTTTGAAATGTTTGCGATGTTCCACAAAATTTTGCAAAACGTTAGGGGGCACTCGGATTTGAACCGGGGACCTATCGGACTGCAGCCGATTGCTCTGCCACTGAGCTATACCCCCTGCGCTGTTCGGGTCTTCTGACCGCAATAGGCGTCCGCGGAACATGTGTGCGTAGGAATAGAAAAGAGCAAACGAGAGAGTGTGGAAGAGAGAGAGAGAGAGAGAGGGGGGAAGAGGTGTACTGAGTGATGTTGTATGGTGGCTAGGCTCTGTGTGTGTGTGTGGAGAAGGGATGGTGCCGGCTAATGTACGCAAACAATGAGTGAACGAGTACTGATGCGATTGAATGCGAGGTTCTGATTGTACAGAGGAACAGTGTGTTTTGGCCAAGGAGCTAGAAATCCATTACTAGGACAACAAACAAATGTTTTTTTTAGATGAACATGAAGTACCTGCGCACAACCGGAATGACGTCGTTCACAGTCGACTACCTCATGTGGCACCACTTCGGACGGTGAGGATTCAATGTTAGAATTTCAGCGATTATGGAGTCGTATTGTTATTGTATATAGGTTTCCATGTGTGTCGTTTGCAGGCGCATCGACGAGTGCTCGCCGGACATTGTGCGCCAGTACCGCGTCTACTTCCAGCACCTACCCAACCCCGGAAACCTGGCCGCATTCGTCGAGAGCTACCTCAAGTGAGTGAGCCTCGTTCTCTCTCACTCCCTCTTACCCCGCACTCGTCCGCTCCCATCTCCTTCTCCATCTCTTCTCTGTTCTGCTCCGAGATTGCTCATTGTCAGCTATGAGGATAATGAGCAATCTCGTTTTGCTTTTTTTGCTACTTGTGTGTATGTTGTTTGCTACTTGTGTGTATGTTGTTCGCTGCAGCCGCCAGCCGATCTCGATGTCTCGCGACGGACAGGAGGGCCCTCAGCTCTCGGTTCCCGTGCTGCAGATTGTGGGAGCCGGCAGCGCATTCGTCAACGACTCGGTCGACGTGAACGCCAGACTCGACCCGTCCAAGAGCGACTGGATCAAGGTGAGAGAGTGAGAGAGGGGGAGAGTGAGAGAGAGACGAGACGAGAGGGCAGAGGGGACAGTGAGGCATGTCTGTAGGTGTCCGACTCGTGCGGCCTGGTACTCGACGACCGACCGGAAGCCGTCACCGAATCGATGATGCTCTTCCTCCAGGGACTCGGATTCTGTTAGTGTCCTCCTCTCTCTTTCTTTTTTCGGTTCTCTCATCTCTATCTCCTTCTTCCTGTCTCTCGCTCACAGTTTTCACTCGGTCCTTTCAGTCCCGACGATGAACGTTGTGAAGCTTATGAAGAAGATCCACGACACACAGAACGGCCAGTACAACTCTTCCGTTGCCGTCACCCGCACTGAAGACGAGTGCTGATGGAGAAGCCCCGCCCCTCGAGTCCCGCCCATTCTTCCATTATCCAGGCCCCTGGTCTGTGCTCTCGTTTTCCCGTTCTTCCTGTGTGCTTATGTGCAGCAGCTCACACTCTGCTCTGGCAGCCTTCCACTCACCCTTTATATTGTGATCGCCATTTGCGTGGCGTATTCTGGTCTCCGATTCATTGCTTTTATATCCCGTTTCAGCAAACAAACAAACACATATTGCGCTTATCAAATGAATCGAGCTATTAATCATGGTATTGAGAGAGATTCCCCTCTGGCAGAGGACCGTTTTTTGCATTGCGTGCGTTTCCATTCCCCATGTGCAGTTAGTCATTGAGTAGTTGTGATTATCCGCGAACAATCATTGTACGATCTTATGTTTAATAAATATATAGAAAGAGCTTAAATAATCATATAAATTTCCATAGTAAAAACGGCACTATTTTCAGTTCACTTAAAATACAAGACTCCACTAATCTCTAAAATATGAAGCTGGGGCAACTCTTATTCAGAAGTGGTGACAAACGGCACATATAGACCGTTTTTCTCACTCACTTTTATCTAGTTTCGGGTGATGAGATTGCACTTTCCCTACATAGATCATGTTAACTCTGATTTCTGGGGAGAGTGCGGTTGTACCGGGTCGCAGGGATACGGACCGACGACGGGGGCTGCTGTGCCTCCCGATCATCTTATTGTATCTCCTTCTCTTGTCCCGTGTTATCACCAAAATTCATATGAATAAACTATATATATATAGGACATGTATTTGATTACAATTCTCAATGAGAGTGGGTAGGTGCGAGTGAGGCGGCCGGAGCGAAGCCTGCCCTGCCGTCTCTCGTTCTCCGCACCCACTGCCAGCCGTGAAGCTGCAACATCATGATCACTATTTGAAAACCAGAGCTACATGAAATGAAACAAACCGGAGGGGTATGTGCGGTGAGCATGTCTCCTATTTGCAAGGTGAGGTCGATGGGCGATCGCGCCGCAACGTTTTCGATAGCGACCAGAGAGCGTGTCTCGGACAGCGCTGAAAGGGAATGTGTGTTCGAGTCATTTGTTCAATCTTTGCGCTTTTCCACATCTGCATCGTCCTGTATGCTCTCGTCACGTGTCCGCCGCCCGTCGCCCTCATTTCCCTATGCGCGCAATGCGGATCGGTCTGTGAAGAATCACCCCGTCGTCGTCCTTCCCTGCCTATCCAGTGTGTCAGCCCTCGCCTGCCTGCCTCGCCCGCCCCGATGGCCCGGCCTCTCCTCCTGCCTCTCTTCCTCCTCGCCACTCTTCCCGCCGCCTTCGCCGGTGATCCCGCCAAAAAATGTCCCGTCTCCAGGAAGGAAGGAGGTCTCGTTCAATGTTGACGAATTCTTCAAAACTGTCGATACTTCAGAAGCGACCAAGTTCACTCTCGCGGATTGCACTATTAACAGAATGCACTGCAAATTCGAAGTGGCGACTGATCCGGCCAGGGGACTGACTAATGGTGATGCAACTGGACAGTGCGTAGTGGACTGCAATTATGTGAGGGCTTGTTTTCTTCACATCACACATGACAATCATCTTACCATCGCAATAAAACAATTACAGGAGATTAACAACACGTGTAAGCTAACGAAGGACGGGAAGAAAGTACTTTGTTGCTGCTTCATGGGGCCTGCGGACTGCGATGCCAATATCAAAGAGAAGTTCGCCGAGCTCGAGACTAAACTCAAGGCACTCCTGGGCGATCAGACCGAGATCGATATCACCGATGCCAATATGAACAAAGTGACGGTGCGGCGGGGTGACTGTTCGGTGGGGGGTACCGACGACGACATTGCAGGAGGTGATGGTCGGTGCGAGCAAGGGCAACAAGCTGAGCTTCGGCGCGCAAAAGGCCATGGCCACGTATGCCACCAACAACGCCACTGGAACTGTGTTCAATCCCCAGCCAGCCGTGCCCAACACTACCGACGACGAGGGCGACACGATCAATGATGGTCAGAACAGCACCAACACTGGCCAGAATAACACGAACACGAACAATGGTGGTCGGAACAGCACGGACACGAGCAATGGCAACGAGTCTGGTGCGACGTCTATGCCGTTGGCGGAGGGCGAGGGATCGAGTGGCGGCGAGGCCACCACCCGCGCTCTCACCTCTCCTGCCGCCTCCACTACTGCCGCCGCTCTCACCCTCGCTGCCGCTGCTGTGGCCGCCCTCTTCTAACTCAAACACATCTAACCAAACGTAGTCTAATACAATTTCATCCAACTGTAATAAAAAATTTTTGATTACAACATGATACATTGACTTTTGTTGTTGATTTTTTTCCAGTCATTCCATTTTCTTTTTTCCATTCACAAGCATCCGTTCGGTTCGGTCAGTTTTGTAAAGTGATCTTTGTGAAAATGACTCACATTGAGCATTAGTAGTGGGCGGATTGTCGAGATAGTTGGAAGGTACGAATCCCTCTGCGCCGATCACGTCTCGACAGTAGTACCAGTCAGGGTCCGAGACGTTGAGCACAATCACCTAAACCAGTGTGGGATGGGAGGGAGGAATGCGATGCCAGCCGGTCTCACGTGGTCTGCCTCCATGACAGACAGCTCCTGCTCGTTGCTCGCGTCGAAGTGGTAGGCGACTGTGCACCTCGCCAGCTCCACCTCAACGCCACTCTGCACAGTCTGCGCCAACCGGCTCGCACCTTTGCGTACTCGTCTCCCTCCTGCCGCTTCACTGGCAGACTGTCGAGGAAGCGCTCGAGGTTCGACTTCTCCCAGCGACTCTCGAAGTGGAACGTTTCGGCGCGGCGCAACTGAAAGCGTCTGGCGATTCTCACGATCGAGAGTGCGCACCTCACCTTGGCGGCTGGAGCGGCGCACGTCCGCTGCACCTTTTTCAGCTCGCTCCGAATGAGCGCAGATTCACGACGGGAAAGCTTGGCGCGTGCTGAAACTTGTAAGCGTCACTATAGATATAGATGTCAGAGATAGAGATATCAATGTCACTCACGTCCCGGCTTCTCCAACCCATCTCGCCGGTTTATCTTCACTTTTCGCGCCTCGCACATTCGATCGAAGCCGCCTTTTGGATCGTTTGGTTGAACCTATATATAAAAAGATGATCGAACAAAGACATAACCCAACACCTGCGACACGCTTTGACTGGCGGCGACAGACTGCACAACTGAAAACTCGGGTGCTATTTCTAAAAGAAATATTAATCATTCACATAAAACTAATTTTCCTACCCGACGTGCGTTCGCTTTTGATTTTCGATGAGAACTTGCAGTAGTGTTCCGGGACGAATCCGCGTCCGATCGGCGTTTCGACGTACAGCCTGGGAAGGGTGTGTGTGACTGTGAGGGGACTGTGTGGGTGGGAGCTGTGTGGTCGTATAGCCTGCGACAGAGTGATAGTTTTAGATCTACCTCGCTTGCACTTCAAAATACGATGCCATAGATGTCTGCCTCTCTGGTTTTGTGCGCTATTGCCTAGAGCCCTAGAGCTGACTCTCCGTCTTCGTCTGATCTACCCCAACTTATTGCGAGCATAGAAATAGAAATATACCATTGCCCATCCCTGTAGAGCGCGCGCACCCGCGAACCGCCACGCACCCGAACCTCGTCCTCCACCTAGAGAACTCAAAAACTCAATATCCAGGGAAATAGTGTACGTTGCAGCTTACCGTTGGCTGGAATGTTTTCTCGACGAGTACGTCAGAGTAGGGGGGAAAGGAGCGAACTGCTGATGCTTCCACCCACCGGTCTAGGTCAGAACTCGTAATTTCAGTGATACGAACAATGATTACGTTTCCTACCTCGTCCGCCGGGCGTGTGTATGTTGTTTGCTACTTGTGTGTATGTTGTTCGCTGCAGCCGCCAGCCGATCTCGATGTCTCGCGACGGACAGGAGGGCCCTCAGCTCTCGGTTCCCGTGCTGCAGATTGTGGGAGCCGGCAGCGCATTCGTCAACGACTCGGTCGACGTGAACGCCAGACTCGACCCGTCCAAGAGCGACTGGATCAAGGTGAGAGAGGGAGAGAGTGAGAGAGGGAGAGAGTGAGAGAGAGACGAGACGAGAGGGCAGAGGGGACAGTGAGGCATGTCTGTAGGTGTCCGACTCGTGCGGCCTGGTACTCGACGACCGACCGGAAGCCGTCACCGAATCGATGATGCTCTTCCTCCAGGGACTCGGATTCTGTTAGTGTCCTCCTCTCTCTTTCTTTTTTCGGTTCTCTCATCTCTATCTCCTTCTTCCTGTCTCTCGCTCACAGTTTTCACTCGGTCCTTTCAGTCCCGACGATGAACGTTGTGAAGCTTATGAAGAAGATCCACGACACACAGAACGGCCAGTACAACTCTTCCGTTGCCGTCACCCGCACTGAGGACGAGTGCTGATGGAGAAGCCCCGCCCCTCGAGTCCCGCCCATTCTTCCATTATCCAGGCCCCTGGTCGTGCAGCAGCTCACACTCTGCTCTGGCAGCCTTCCACTCACCCTTTATATTGTGATCGCCATTTGCGTGGCGTATTCTGGTCTCCGATTCATTGCTTTTATATCCCGTTTCAGCAAACAAACAAACACATATTGCGCTTATCAAATGAATCGAGCTATTAATCATGGTATTGAGAGAGATTCCCCTCTGGCAGAGGACCGTTTTTTGCATTGCGTGCGTTTCCATTCCCCATGTGCAGTTAGTCATTGAGTAGTTGTGATTATCCGCGAACAATCATTGTACGATCTTATGTTTAATAAATATATAGAAAGAGCTTAAATAATCATATAAATTTCCATAGTAAAAACGGCACTATTTTCAGTTCACTTAAAATACAAGACTCCACTAATCTCTAAAATATGAAGCTGGGGCAACTCTTATTCAGAAGTGGTGACAAACGGCACATATAGACCGTTTTTCTCACTCACTTTTATCTAGTTTCGGGTGATGAGATTGCACTTTCCCTACATAGATCATGTTAACTCTGATTTCTGGGGAGAGTGCGGTTGTACCGGGTCGCAGGGATACGGACCGACGACGGGGGCTGCTGTGCCTCCCGATCATCTTATTGTATCTCCTTCTCTTGTCCCGTGTTATCACCAAAATTCATATGAATAAACTATATATATATAGGACATGTATTTGATTACAATTCTCAATGAGAGTGGGTAGGTGCGAGTGAGGCGGCCGGAGCGAAGCCTGCCCTGCCGTCTCTCGTTCTCCGCACCCACTGCCAGCCGTGAAGCTGCAACATCATGATCACTATTTGAAAACCAGAGCTACATGAAATGAAACAAACCGGAGGGGTATGTGCGGTGAGCATGTCTCCTATTTGCAAGGTGAGGTCGATGGGCGATCGCGCCGCAACGTTTTCGATAGCGACCAGAGAGCGTGTCTCGGACAGCGCTGAAAGGGAATGTGTGTTCGAGTCATTTGTTCAATCTTTGCGCTTTTCCACATCTGCATCGTCCTGTATGCTCTCGTCACGTGTCCGCCGCCCGTCGCCCTCATTTCCCTATGCGCGCAATGCGGATCGGTCTGTGAAGAATCACCCCGTCGTCGTCCTTCCCTGCCTATCCAGTGTGTCAGCCCTCGCCTGCCTGCCTCGCCCGCCCCGATGGCCCGGCCTCTCCTCCTGCCTCTCTTCCTCCTCGCCACTCTTCCCGCCGCCTTCGCCGGTGATCCCGCCAAAAAATGTCCCGTCTCCAGGAAGGAAGGAGGTCTCGTTCAATGTTGACGAATTCTTCAAAACTGTCGATACTTCAGAAGCGACCAAGTTCACTCTCGCGGATTGCACTATTAACAGAATGCACTGCAAATTCGAAGTGGCGACTGATCCGGCCAGGGGACTGACTAATGGTGATGCAACTGGACAGTGCGTAGTGGACTGCAATTATGTGAGGGCTTGTTTTCTTCACATCACACATGACAATCATCTTACCATCGCAATAAAACAATTACAGGAGATTAACAACACGTGTAAGCTAACGAAGGACGGGAAGAAAGTACTTTGTTGCTGCTTCATGGGGCCTGCGGACTGCGATGCCAATATCAAAGAGAAGTTCGCCGAGCTCGAGACTAAACTCAAGGCACTCCTGGGCGATCAGACCGAGATCGATATCACCGATGCCAATATGAACAAAGTGACGGTGCGGCGGGGTGACTGTTCGGTGGGGGGTACCGACGACGACATTGCAGGAGGTGATGGTCGGTGCGAGCAAGGGCAACAAGCTGAGCTTCGGCGCGCAAAAGGCCATGGCCACGTATGCCACCAACAACGCCACTGGAACTGTGTTCAATCCCCAGCCTGCCGTGCCCAACACTACCGACAACGAGGGCGACACGATCAATGATGGTCAGAACGGCACCAACACGGAGGGCGAGGGATCGAGTGGCGGCGAGGCTGCCACCCGCGCTCACACCTCTCCTGCCGCCTCCACTACTGCCGCCGCTCTCACCCTCGCTGCCGCTGCTGTGGCCGCCCTCTTCTAACTCAAACACATCTAACCAAACGTAGTCTAATAGTCTAGTAGTCTAATTTCATCTAACTGTAATAAAAAATTCTTGAAGAAACATTGACTTTTGTTATTGATTTTTTTTTCAATCATTCTATTTTCTTTTTTTTCATTCACAAGCATCCGTTCGGTCAGTTTTGTATAGTGATCTTTGTGAAAATGACTCACATTGAGCATTAGTAGTGGGCGGATTGTCGAGATAGTTGGAAGGTACGAATCCCTCTGCGCCGATCACGTCTCGACAGTAGTACCAGTCAGGGTCCGAGACGTTGAGCACAATCACCTAAACCAGTGTGGGATGGGAGGGAGGAATGCGATGCCAGCCGGTCTCACGTGGTCTGCCTCCATGACAGACAGCTCCTGCTCGTTGCTCGCGTCGAAGTGGTAGGCGACTGTGCACCTCGCCAGCTCCACCTCAACGCCACTCTGCACAGTCTGCGCCAACCGGCTCGCACCTTTGCGTACTCGTCTCCCTCCTGCCGCTTCACTGGCAGACTGTCGAGGAAGCGCTCGAGGTTCGACTTCTCCCAGCGACTCTCGAAGTGGAACGTTTCGGCGCGGCGCAACTGAAAGCGTCTGGCGATTCTCACGATCGAGAGTGCGCACCTCACCTTGGCGGCTGGAGCGGCGCACGTCCGCTGCACCTTTTTCAGCTCGCTCCGAATGAGCGCAGATTCACGACGGGAAAGCTTGGCGCGTGCTGAAACTTGTAAGCGTCACTATAGATATAGATGTCAGAGATAGAGATATCAATGTCACTCACGTCCCGGCTTCTCCAACCCATCTCGCCGGTTTATCTTCACTTTTCGCGCCTCGCACATTCGATCGAAGCCGCCTTTTGGATCGTTTCGTTGAACCTATATATAAAAATATGATCGAACAAAGACATAACCCAACACCTGCGACACGCTTTGACTGGCGGCGACAGACTGCACAACTGAAAACTCGGGTGCTATTTCTAAAAGAAATGATAATCATTCACATAAAACTAATTTTCCTACCCGACGTGCGTTCGCTTTTGATTTTCGATGAGAACTTGCAGTAGTGTTCTGGGACGAATCCGCGTCCGATCGGCGTTTCGACGTACAGCCTGGGAAGGGTGTGTGTGACTGTGAGGGGACTGTGTGGGTGGGAGCTGTGTGGTCGTATAGCCTGCGGCAGAGCGATGATTTTCGATCTACCTCGCTTGCACTTCGAAATATGGTGCCATAGATGTCTGCCTCTCTCCGTCTTCCTCTGATCTACTCCAACTTATTGCGAGCATAGAACTATACCATTGCCCATCCCTGTAGAGCGCGCGCACCCGCGAACCGCCACGCACCCGAACCTCGTCCTCCACCTAGAGAACTCAAAAACTCAATATCCAGGTAAATAGTGTACGTTGCAGCTTACCGTTGGCTGGAATGTTTTCTCGACGAGTACGTCAGAATAGGGCGGAAAGGAGCGAACTGCCGATGCTTCCACCCACCGATCTATTTTAGAACTCGTTATTTCAGTGATACAAACAATGATTACGTTTCCTACCTCGTCCGCCGGGCAGTATTCGGGATAACACGGACAATATTCCCATTCTCAGACACAACAATCGATAATCACTGGTTGCACTGCGGGTTGAATGTGATCGGGATTGTGTTTGTGTGCGCGAGATGTCACATCATTGGACTCGACAGGTCGTACGCTCGCCAAAACAGTTTATCTGACAACAACAAACAAGATTCAATATAGTTTCAGAGTCGTCATCTGGTGGTAGCGTTGGGATCATCTTTACATTCTTGTTCCACCGAAGTGTACACCCGATCGTACGGGAACACGCAGCATGCTTGCTAAAAGAATACACATTACTATACTATAAAAACGTAGAGAACCGAAGACGTACCGATATAATGTAGTGCTGCGGTACAGTTTGACCATTTTTTTGCAAATAACAACAGCCGACGTTCGTGCCCCGCGGCTGCGGACCGTCACAGCAGAACTCCATCTGGAAACCATCGTCATGTGTGAATCATCTGTTTTGCATATTTCTCTTACATCAGTGTTGATGGCATCTGATGTCCCATTGGTGTAGTCGCAGCACGAGTCAAAGTCCGTTTTCGGGAACACCTGAAACGCCCCATCGTTTCAGACGAGAGATAATGAGAGTTGACTCGCAAGTCTTTGTTTTTCGCCGCCACACTGCGCTCTCACATAGCCCCGGGTCACGTCGACATGTGCTAGGTCAGTGCTCACAACTCAAACTCTCTTTCATCCACTTTGCTGCCGCTGGCATACCCTCAGTCAGTGAGACAACCGTACAAAAGCCATGCGAGAAGTCGTGATGGTCAGTTTCTGCACTCCCTGACCATGATGTTCATTGGCTACGTCTGCTTGGTGTACCTGGGCCTCGTCTACATTGCTCTCGCCGTCAAACACTGGCCGGTTCGCCGACGAGCCGCCGAGAGGTGAGTGCACTTCTATTCCACCTTTTCCTTATTCCCTCATTGCAGCAACCCCGCTCTGACTCCCGTCCGCTCTCCGCTGTACTCTCAGACCGCGCGGTCGCCCCTCCTCACCCCGGTGAGTGTGCGCAGCGGCCGCTCGCGCCGACGTCTCTTCGCCCCTCCTACCCACACTACTCCCGCCGACACCTCTTCTGACATCGACGGACTCACCGCTCTCCCCGAATTCTGAATCTTCGGAATAGACTATTATGAATAATTATTTCTAGTATTTTGTATTGTATTGACCTAGTCATAATAAAGATTTGATTACACGTTGTGTATTTCTAGTGATTCTAGTTCCCGGACAAGAGATAATGAGTTTGACGGAGTGAAACAAGCACGGGAAATGACTAAAATACCTTAGATCCACAGCACAACTGATTCGTTCCACCATCGTATGCCTGACTGCCACAGCACACGTCGGATGAAGACGCGGTTCTGGAATAGTTAGGTTATCCACTATTTCGATAATCACGAATACAACTAACACGGATTTGGATGAGCTCACCTGGCGAGTGTCTGATTGCAGCAGATAGTGGTGCGGTCCTGCCGAGAGTAGACCTGCGAGCCGCAGCAGTCCCCATTCAGCACATTGTGTACCTACATTTATAATGTTTTCTCTCTTTTCCTCTCTCTTCCTCTCTATTCCTCTCTCTTCCTCTCTCTTCCTCTCTCTTTCTCTCTCTTCCTCTCTCTTCCTCTCTCTTCCTCTCTCTTCCTCTCTCTTCCTCTCTCTTCCTCTCTCTTCCTCTCTCTCTCTCTCCCCCTCCCTCTCTCTCTCTCTCTCTCTCCCTCTCCCTCTCTTCATCTCTCCCCTCTCTCTCCTCTCTCTCCTCTCTCTCTCCTCTCTCCTCACCACTCCATCGCAGCACGTTTGATCATATCCCAGCACCTGATTCCCGCAGCACATCTCTGCATACGTGCCGCCCTAACGACAAGTCATTCCGATAGAAATGGAACCGCTGCCCGCTCACCCTCTTTCTCTCGCGGATCACTCCTTGGCAGCACAGCTGTGTGTACGTGTTGTAGGGCCGCAGTCCGCAGCAGCCGACTCCGAACAGGTCCTCGGCGCGATCGAACGACTCACACTGCGCATCCGACAGACCGCCGCAGCACGCTTGGATCACTGCGAGCGATCACATTCACCATATCATCTTAGAATACTGTCCACATCTACATATATCGTTTGTGTCTTATGTGAAATCAGAATCGCAGTGGAAACGATCGAAATTGACCGCATACACAATAATATTTTCGAGAATAGATTAAAGGGAGGCTTCACTCTGAGACCCAAAGTTTTAAAATGGATTTCATTGTTCAAATTAGATTTGAGAATCATGAGTTTTGTTTGTGTGATGTGAATTTTGTTCAAAAAAACGTTTTTTTGAAAAATTATAATTAAAAACAAAATCGGCGTTTAGAGGTATTAAATGGTCCGCACTGGTAAACGCCGTAACTTTGCTTTTATTCAAACATTTTGTTTGTTACAATAATATAGATAAAATCATAGTTTATAAACCTCATAAAATAAAATAAAATGTGAAGAACCCAATAAAGACAAAAAAACAAATTTAAATTATGTTTTTGACAGTGAAATTTCACAAACACTAACCACTGCACAATAATGGCACCAAACACTGGTACCATTTTTCCTTAACTACACTACGAAATGATTTCTTTAAAACTCATTTAATAAAAATAAAGTTTGCTTTGAGTTGTGATGTTTTCCGAAATTAACATTGAAAAGATGGCTCATATCATGGCATAGTCAACCCAACGAGCAGAATCAGAGTGAACACTCCCTTTAATTCTGCAGCAGGCAGGATTTCGTTGCGAGTGTAAAATCTCTGCCAAAGTAGCCTTTCGAAATCATTACTCACACAACTGCGGCTCCTCATCTTGTCCGGAAACTGAGTGGGAAAGCAGCAGAAGAGCAGTGATGAACCGAAACATTTTCGGGATACAATACAGTGAGTGCGCGGGGTGAGAGGGTGAGCTGTGCTGGCGCCCGCGGGTGAGCGGTTGTGTTTGAGCACCTGCCAGCGAGCATCAGTCACGCCGTCCCGCACCCCATTGAGGCACGGACACAACACAAACATGCAACACCTATTGTCAACTCATTACTATTGTAGTTGAAGCAATGACATGAACCGGTAAGCCGCTTTACTCTATCTCACACACCGTGCCAACGCCAATCCTTGACTCCGAAATACTGACTCATAAATTCCACTACTCCCCGAACCAAATAACTCGTAAACGACCACAGTCCACTGCGCGACCTCGAAATTAGCGGTGCTGCGGCGGCAACTAGCCGGTTTCACCGCGCCGTTTCAAGTGTATCGCTCCCTCCTTCCTCCGATCCCTCAAAAGAAGCGACAATCAACGGGGCAAAAACGACACACTCCCGCGCCAAACCAGTAGCGCCAATTCACACAGTTGCCGCGCGGCAGTCACATTTGTCTCTCATATACCTATTGGATAACGCTGACCGTATGCGTGGGGTGTTGGACACTGTGTACTCGGTCATCTCGAGGCCCTCCGTGGCGCTGTGCCTGTCCCTCACTGCCCTGCTACTCGCCGCAGCCCTGCCTCCCCTACTCGCACTACACACTGCCCTCCTCGCTGCCGGAGCCGCCAATGGAGAGCAGTGCCCCGTGAGTCACAAGTGAACTGGCACATAACACGTTTTAAGATAATCACCGCCGACTTACACGTGCGTCTTAACGCGGCGAGAACGGATCACGAGTCGCTGCGACAGAAGAGATCGCTGTCCAGTGAGTCTATCAGTCCTATAGGCCTATAGCCTGCGCCAGGGCGATAGTTTTCGCTCTACCTCGCTTGCAGTTCGAAATACGGTGCAATAACAGTATGCCTCTCTTGTTTTGTGCGCGATTGAATTGAGACCTGACTCTCCGTCTTCTTCTGATCTACCCCATAACTCTTTTATTTCTCATCATATTTCGAACTGTAAGCGAGGTAGATCGAAAACTATCGCTCTGGCGCAGGCTATGAATCTCTAATCATCACTCGTTGAATATTCAGCGTGCTGCGTCGGTCCGCCCGGTCCGAAAGGGAGACCCGGTCCCGATGCGAGCGATGGCAATGATGGACATCCAGGTGAGATGAGCAGACGAGTTTCCGCGAAAATGCTTTATTGACATATTTGAGGCGTGGATGGCTTGGATGGTCGTCCTGCAGATCCGAATGAAGTGCCCACGTGCTACAGAGACTGTCCCGCTGGACCTGCTGGGTGAGCAGTACACACAATATTATCAAGCTAAATCCACTTTTCAGAAAACCCGGTACACGTGGAGTGAAAGGAGAAAAGGGCCGCCCAGGAAGGGAGGGAAAACCAGGCAAACCAGCGCCTCCGTCTCAAGAGGGACCACCCGGACCACCGGGAGAAAAGGGATTCCGAGGTAAGAGGATCTTGACAATTTTCTTTTCAACTGATTACAGGACCCCCTGGCGCATCGGGCAAATCTGGCGGACCAGGGAAGGTGTTCGTAATGGCTGGTCCTCCTGGCGCGGACGGGGAGCCAGGTCCTCGGGGACCTCCTGGCAGCAAGGGAAAGCGGGGAGAGGACGGAGTAGCAGGCATGGATGGGCCTCGGGGCGAGAGAGGCTCGGAAGGTCTTAAGGGCGAGCGCGGAGCGAGGGGAGTGCCGGGAGAGCCTGGACCCGCCGGTCCGAGAGGAGAAGGCTGGCCCTGCTCCAGCTGTCCACAACCCAAGACACCACCCGGATATTACAAACAGTAATGTACACAACATCACTAATAAACAATATGTATTAAAATAAAAGCGACAAAACTATGACAGTGTCACATAAACCAAAACTCTCAAGGCAACAAAAAGCGATTCAACTCAACAACAGTTGCGGTAAGGAACAAAACTACAACAAAACATATTGTAACATAACTCGAACTAAAATAAAACTCTACTAAGCTATAACGTAAGTACCTCGTAGGCGTGGATATGTTGAACACCCTGGCTTCTATGAGGTAGAGGAGAGGTGATCGAGGAAGGCAAAGTCATCTAGTCAGTGTGATCCGGTGGTAGGGCGGCGCGCGCGAGGCACATCTGAAACCATCATATACGTTTGCACTTGCAACACTACTACTATCCCGCCTACCCACCCGCGTAGTCGTTTCCGTTCAAGTCCCTCGGCTCTTCGATGCCCTTCCACTTGGGCTGGTGCTCCTTCGTGAGAATGCCGCGCGCCTCCGCGTACCTGAAACACAAGCCTCCTCAGAGTCATGTAACGTACCACACGTCTACCCACCTGTTCCACAGTGCCACGACCACATCCCTCGCCACCAGCTCACCCGCCTTGTCCGCAATGAACTGTATCAGCAACACTCCGTCAGAGCCGAGGAACTTCAAAAACAAATGTATGTCTCCTATCCCTCAACCCTGCCCACCTCGTGCACAAACATCTCCACGTTGCGGCGGCCCGACACTGCGCAGTAGTCGTCCTGCAGCTCCTTGATGTAGGCGGTGACCACATTCTCGCGACGAGTGCGCACACTCATCCTCACAATCAGACTCGCCAGGTTCATTACAGCAAACACAATCAGCTGAAAATTATTATTAGACAGCCAGTACCTTTCCGACTCACCAGCTGAATCCAGCACCAGAAGAAAACAAAGATCTTCTCGTTGATAAAGTTGAGCGAGATCATGCATTGGAACGTGTTCATCTTCGACTGGCCGAGATCGATGCGTTCCACGTCGCACCACACCTAAAACGCAAGACATACCGGAACACTCCCTTAACCACTCACAGTGCGGGGGAAGTAGCGAGCGGCAAACGCCTTCTTCTCATTGTCGTTCGACGAGAGCAGCATGAAGATTTGCTGTAAATCAAAAATAAATTCTTTTCAAGTGTCCAATTCGTGTCCACAAAAAAGCTAGAACATACACGTACGTCATAACGGAACTCGAAGAGGGAGATGTCGAGAAAGCGACAGATGAGCAGCAGTTGCGCAATGTCGTTTGTGATGTAGAAGAGCTTGGAGAGGACGTAGCAGAACAGAGCAATCGCCGGCTGACGCGAGATCGAGGCGAACAGACCGCGCTAAAATGCGAGGTCAAGAGTGGAAGGGGAGGACGCGGGAGGATGAGAACTCACCATAGCCCTCTTCCTGTACTGGAAATGATCGAAAAGGAATCCAACGAGCCTCTCCAGCTTCTCCTGGCGTTTCGTCCTGTCCAGCTCACTGCGCACTGACACACTCTCCGCCACCGCAACAGACATGTCCAGAGCTGCAAAGAATACGAAATAGAATTGTTTTGTTCGAATAGTTTCACTGAACTAATTCAAAGTAGCAGCAGTGCAAAAACGACTCGAGGTCTGAAGGTATTAGAGAGGCTGGGTGTGCTGTGGTACTCGCAGACGCTATCCGGCCACTGTCACCGCGCGGGGGCTTCTGCCTGCTGCCTTTGGGCCCTGAGCCGTACGCCCCTCCTTGTCCGCCCGGGACTCGGCGTCCTCCGACACCGAACCCCTGGCGACGCGGCGCTTGGCGCGGACGTCCGGTCGACGCACCGCCCACACACCCAGGACTCCTCCCCTCACTCCATCCACTCTCGTCTACTGCCTAGAAGCTGGCTCACAGGCGCCCGCCACAACGCCCAGTGGTCACCCCACATTTTTGCCGAGATATCCCAGCGAGCGCGGCATCGTGTGTGCATTACGCAGAGCGACGGGAAAGAAGAGCAACTGTGCGCAAACGCAAGACATTGCGCCATTGCAGACACACCAGTTGCGCAAATATGCAGAAAACCCCGCGAAAATATGTTTCTCTCGTTCGTTCTCTTAATCTCAAACACTGAACTCACGTTGCCATGAATAAAACATTTGAGTGGTTCAAAACATACTTACAGACAAGAGACTGCATGATCTTCCAGGAGAAGTAGGGCAGAAGGAAGAAGAAGAGCTGCACGGCGAAGAAGAACGGCACCCACTAGATAGAGTATTTTATAAATTCTCATGTAATTCCGAACCCTCACAGAAAAGAAAAATATTTACTGACCTTAAACATAACTTTCATGTTTTTCTCTTTCGTAAATTCGGTACGCGAGTCCACGAACCTGATAATAATTGATGTCTCCACCGTCGTCCTTGATGGCCTTGCGCTCGTCCTGGTTAGGGAAAGTGCCATTGAAGTTCATGCGGAACGTGCCGTGCACGAAACAGTACTGGTTGTAATAGCTGCTCCACGTCCTCATCTGTAAAACTGTGACAGATAGATTAAAATTTCACCAGAACAACTCAAGCAAATAGCAAATAAGGAAAATACTCATTATCTTGTTCAGCGGGGATCATGCAGGTGATGGGGTTGCCGAAGTGCTGCTTGCCACCGATCAGCACCGCGCAGAAAGTGAGCATCCATGCCGTCACAGAGAAGTGCAGACGATCGCACCAGTCATTCAGACCCAGTGACTGAAACGCATTTCGTAACATCTGGATTATTTAGATGGATTATTCAGTCAATGATTACTTGCTAGTAGTTCCTATTCGCATAGCATCAACAATAAATGGAAAAAGTCACCTTGAGTTTGATCTTGCGCTCAAGAAAGTTTCCGACGAACGGAATAGCGAACATTTCGCAAGATTATGGCGAGGCTAGCCCCCGATAGTAGTTTATCTGGAAAAACAGTAATTATGTATAACATAACAACAAAAAACATAAAATCAACACAAAAACAATAAAAAACAAAACAAATAACAAATAACAAAAAATACGATACACTGCCGGAAGTGGGCGGTCCGAAAAGTGTCACTCACTGGTAATGTGCACATTTTTCACCCAGTTCGGCACTAGCGTATTGTTTTATTTTATTTGAACCACTCTCTATTTGGAACTTTCCCTTTTGTGGTTTCTTCGCTAACACGGTCAGTTTGTGTTGCACAAGTGTTTTTGAATTCACAAACACTGGCCCCCAACGCTATTAGGTTACAAGACAAAGCGGATTGTGCGCACAGTGATCGCGCCGCGCGCTATCAGCCGAGGAGCCGCCCCCTGTGAGGGCTACAGTCAGTGTTTCTCCGCATGCATTCGACTAGCGACTCGTTCTCCCCTCCTCTCTCCCCTCCTCCTCTTCCTCCTGGTTCTCCACCCCTCTCTCCTCCATGTCTCCCTATCGAATCCACCTCTCCTCGACCTGAGCTGTCCCCTTGTCCCTTCGAGTGCCCCTCTTCACCTCGTTCTTCCTCCGAACAGGATGATCCCACATATCTCGAGCTGCCGTCACAGTCTCCGCCTCCGCTGCCGAAAAAGGATGACTTGCCAGGTGAGCACATCTGAGTCATGCGCATGACGAACCATCATCGACTCCCTGCCCTATCACATTCTGTGCACCACTCGTTTTCCTCCGCCTCGCACCCTTCTGTTTGCACTTCACATTAGCATCATGCGCTCAATCACCGTAACAAAAACAGCCCGGCGCGGTGAGTGAACAGTGAGAGTGAGTGAATGTGGGTCGAAACATGACCGCTGCAAATGAGCAACATGCATGTGTGTGGAGAGAGATTGTTGTGATCTTCTCTCGCACTCTTACTGCAATGCGTGGGCCGCATCAACCAACAGCTGTGTGCTATTCGCAGCTGCCTCCCCCAGGCAACTTTCCGCTCTGATTGTTCGATCGATCTCGCTTCCAGCATGTCGCACCACTATCCATATTCCTCTACTACCACTCATCAAGGTATCATACATTCCGCCAGGCTCAACAAAAAAATGCCTGAGACTTTCCTCATATCCTCATCACTCCTTCTTTTTTCCACAACAACAAAATCATCAATCAACTTCTGGTCTATTCACAGAGTCATTTCAGATCACTACCCATACTCTACCACGACCACCACAGTTGAGACGCGGGAGTATGTGCACGGCGAGCCGGCCGTCGAGCTGGAGATGCCCAAGTTCGACACCACCTATTGCAAGACGCTCGGCGGACTCGTCAAAATCTTCTGCATCTTCCTCAACCTCCTAGTCTTCTTCTGCGTGCTCATCGGTGGTAGCGGACACTACACAGGTAGCCGGACACTGTTTACATTGTTAGATTTTTTACCCCAAAGGTTTTCATCTTTCCACATTTGAACACTTTTTAAAACATAACTCTAGAGCTGAAGATAGTGATAAAATAATGATCAAGGCGCATCTTGGGCGACGTTTGTGTCGTCGGTCGGTCTCTCTGTCACCACCACCCTTCTATTCCTCTACATCTGTCGTGTCGTCGATGCCATTCAACAGTTCAACTGGATTGTTGCGGTACGTTATCTTGAAAAAACTGATTGTTATAGAGTCGAAATAATTTAAAAGAAAAAGAAAAATGGTATTAAAAATATTCGCAGGAGATGTGTTTCTGCTTCGCATGGACTATCTTCTATTTCATCGCTGCAAGTGTTTTGGCCGTCGCTGCTGCCAAATACAGCGGAACGGGGGGATGGGCCCTTGCTTCGGTAAGTGGCACTGGTTCAAACATTTTGAATTCGCGATATGCTCGTGGGTTTTCTTGTCAGTATGCAAAATATCTCGAATAGGATTATAATCAAATGCTCCTCATTCGATCAGCCCTAATAAATAAATCTATAATTCTGATTTCTAAAGGATTCAAATTGAGATTTGATCGATTTTAGACAAAAAAGTTGATGAGGACGGGAAAAACTGGAAAAATTAATGCGATATTTATTTAGTTCTTCGCATTCGGAGCAATGTGTGCTTACGGATTCGACTGCTATCTCAAATTCTTGGCTTGGAAACATGACGAGGTAAGCAGTATTACAAATTTTAAAAAAACTAATATTGAACTACAGATCGCAACCGGAGGAGGAGTCGATTATCTTGAACAATATCGCAATAAGCAGCGCCGGGATGTGCAGAACATTTGAAAACCGTTCGATCAGAAACAATCCTCCTACCAAATAAACCACTCATTAATAAATCGGTTTTGTGTAGAAAACGATTGAACAACAATTGTATAAAAGATTTACAGCTCATAGCAAAACAAAACTGAGTGATCAACAACTTGATAACGATAACAATAGTGTTGTGTAACAATTCAACGAAATTTACATGTTTAGGCATCAGGGGTTAGCTGGTTAACCTGCTCATGAAGCTCATCGTACAGCTCCTGATACGAAGCATGAGGACGAACAAGCAGCAGCACCGAAGGACGGCGATGACCGGCAGCAAGTCCAAGATGCTCCCTAGACGGGGTGAAGACGTACGGAAGGTTCTTGTCCTCGCAAAGAGCAGGAACGTGAGAGTAAACATCAATCGGGGTGACGTTGCCTTAAAATCCGGAAAAATATTATTGCATAAAAAAATAAACTAACCAGCAAGAATGACAATGCCCTGCTCCTTACGACGAATGGCCTTGTGAACATCAGCAATACCCTGGCGGAGATAAGTCTTCTCTCCGCTCGCCTTCTTCACAAGCTTGTAGAGCTTCTTTGCCATCTTACGCGAAGCAAGAGGCTTGGAAATTCCGTTAACCTGAAAAAAAAGAAAAAATGTAAAATAAATAATAAAAAGTTCCCTCACCATCTCGCACTGTGCATCGTAGATGTCTTTCTCAGTAGAAGGACCGTCGGCATCAGTCGCCTCGACCACAGACTCATTCATAACCTCAGACTTACGCTTGCCCATTCTAAACGAAATAAACACATGAGAATGGAACTAAGGAACATGAGAATAGAGAAAACGATATTATACGGCTGCAAACCGATAGGTAATCACAAAACAAACTATACACAAACAAAACTAATCATTTATACGCAATTTGAAATTTGAAACGCATGCAATCTATAATTAACAATTGTCATAACAACAGAACTGGTATCGACAAAAACACATTCCAAACACAAATTCAACAACGTGAAACAATGAACAGGAGATATAGAATGAATAACAAAAAATAGTACTCTAATCGTCAAACTTGATTGAGTTAACACCCATGGAGATCTTTCCGCCGCCGTAGCTTCCCTGATCAATTTGCTGCATTATTTTTAGAAGAAACACACACCCACCCTCTTCTTCTTAGTCTTCTCGTGCCTGAATCCCTTTCCCTGCGTCTTGATCAGATCAGCATGTGCCTTACGACCCCATTCGTCATGATCCTAAAAATATTTCAACTATATACTATATGTGAAAATGAAAAAAATTAAATACTCACGCCCTTGAAAGAGTTGTCCCGGAACTTCGAATCGACGTCGTCCACCGAGATCTTCACGCGACGGAACGGCTCGTTGGACTTCCTCTGAAAAAAATGCTATGAAACAAACAAAAAATTTGGAACGTACCCTCTCATATCCGTTTGTGGTGTTAGTGTTTTCAGCAGCAGCGAATCCGTTCTCTGCATCAGCGTTTTTCGAAGCAGGCTTAATATAAAATAAGATGAAAGCAGCCATATGAAATCATACGCACTTTTTGAGCCTCATCATCAGAATCAGAGGAAGACTCCTTCGAGGGTGCAGCCTTGGCAGGGGTGGCCTTCGTGGGAGCAGTCTTCTTGGGGGCCTCATCCTCGGAGTCAGAATCCGACGAGGAAGAGTCCTTCTTGGCGGGCGCAGCCTTGGCAGGTGTGGCCTTCACGGAAGCGGCCTGAAATATCACATACAAATAACATAAAATAGAAATAAGACATTCAAATGTAATCTACTTACCTTCTTGGGAGCCTCGTCCTCAGAATCGGAATCCGACGAGGAAGAATCCTTCTTGGCGGGCGCAGCCTTAGCAGGGGTGGCCTTCACCGGAGCAGCCTTCTTGGGAGCCTCATCCTCGGAATCAGAATCCGACGAGGAAGAATCCTTTTTGGCGGGCGCAGCCTTGGCGGGGGTGGCCTTCACGGGAGCAGCCTTCTTGGGGGCCTCATCCTCAGAATCGGAATCCGACGACGAAGAGTCTTTCTTGGCGGGAGCAGCCTTGGCAGGAGTGGCCTTCACGGGAGCGGCCTGAAATATCATATACAAATAACATAAAATACAAATAAGACATTCAAATGTAATTTATTTACCTTCTTGGGAGCCTCATCCTCAGAATCGGAATCCGACGAGGAAGAATCCTTCTTGGCGGGCGCAGCCTTGGCAGGGGTGGCCTTCACCGGAGCAGCCTTCTTGGGAGCCTCATCCTCGGAATCAGAATCCGACGACGAAGAGTCCTTCTTGGCGGGAGCAGCCTTGGCAAGAGTGGCCTTCACGGGAGCAGCCTTCTTGGGGGCCTCATCCTCAGAATCGGAATCCGACGACGAAGAGTCTTTCTTGGCGGGAGCAGCCTTGGCAGGAGTGGCCTTCACGGGAGCGGCCTGAAATATCATATACAAATAACATAAAATACAAATAAGACATTCAAATGTAATCTATTTACCTTCTTGGGAGCCTCATCCTCAGAATCGGAATCCGACGAGGAAGAATCCTTCTTGGCGGGCGCGGCCTTGGCAGGGGTGGCCTTCACGGGAGTAGCCTTCTTGGGGGCCTCATCCTCAGAATCGGAATCAGACGACGAGTCCTTCTTAGCAGGAGCAGCCTTAGCGGGGGTGGCCTTCACGGGAGCAGCCTTCTTGGGGGCCTCATCCTCGGAGTCAGAATCGGACGAGGAAGAATCCTTCTTGGCAGCAGCGGCCTTGGCAGGGGTGGCCTTCACGGGAGCAGCCTTCTTGGGGGCCTCATCCTCAGAATCAGACGACGAGTCCTTCTTAGCAGGAGCAGCCTTAGCGGGGGTGGCCTTCATGGGAGCAGCCTTCTTGGGGGCTTCATCCTCGGAGTCAGAATCGGACGAGGAAGAATCCTTCTTGGCGGGCGCAGCCTTCGCAGGGGTGGCCTTCACGGGAGCAGCCTGAAAAATCACATACATATAACATACAAAGCAAATAGGACACTCAAATGTAACCTACTTACCTTCTTGGGAGCCTCATCCTCGGAATCAGAATCAGACGAGGAAGAATCCTTCTTGGCGTGCGCAGCCTTGGCGGGGGTGGCCTTCACCGGAGCAGCCTTCTTGGGGGCCTCATCCTCAGAATCGAAATCCGACGACGAAGAGTCCTTGGCGGGAGCAGCCTTGGCAGGAGTGGCCTTCACGGGAGCGGCCTGAAAAATCACATACATATATAACTATAACATACAAAGCAAATAGGACACTCAAATGTAACCTACTTACCTTCTTGGGAGCCTCATCCTCGGAATCAGAATCAGACGAGGAAGAATCCTTCTTGGCGTGCGCAGCCTTGGCGGGGGTGGCCTTCACCGGAGCAGCCTTCTTGGGGGCCTCATCCTCAGAATCGGAATCCGACGACGAAGAGTCCTTGGCGGGAGCAGCCTTGGCAGGAGTGGCCTTCACGGGAGCGGCCTGAAATATTATATACAAATAACATAAAATACAAATAAGACATTCAAATGTAATCTATTTACCTTCTTGGGAGACTCATCCTCAGAATCGGAATCCGACGAGGAAGAATCCTTCTTGGCGGGCGCAGCCTTGGCAGGGGTGGCCTTCACCGGAGCAGCCTTCTTGGGAGCCTCATCCTCGGAATCAGAATCCGACGACGAAGAGTCCTTCTTGGCGGGAGCAGCCTTGGCCGGAGTGGCCTTCACGGGAGTAGCCTTCTTGGGGGCCTCGTCTTCGGAGTCGGAATCAGACGACGACTCCTTCTTAGCAGGAGCAGCCTTAGGGGCAACCTGAATATTACATAGATTACATTTAATACGAATGACTATGGCATACCTTCTTGGGAGGTGCCTTAGCATCGCTATCACTGGAAGATGCAGACGAGTCAGAAGATTCTTGTTTTCTTTTCAGCGCAACACCATTCGGCTTGGCAATGGCAGGCTTCTATAAACGTGCGTATTGATATAATAAACTTACCGGTAATTTATGTATATGCAATAAGTTTCACTACGTGCAAACTAACCTTCTCGGAATCAGAATCAGATTCGGAGCTGCTGGATTCAGCTTTTTTAACAGATCCGTTGATTTTCTTCGAAACAGCCACGGCAATCTTAGCCTTCGACTAAATGTATAAAATTACGACAAAAAGCTTAGGCGGAACACATACGTCAGAATCACTGTCATCATCAGAACTAGAAGAATCCTTAGCAGGAGCAGGCTTCTTAGCAGCAGGGGAATCTCCGTTAGTCGTCACCGGACGCTTGCGAGCAGGAGAGTTCTTGGCGAAAAAATCGCCAACATCTTTCAACGATGGAACACCTCCAGCGGAAATCTAAATGTATGAACACATAATCATGTAACTACAACAACGATGAAAGTATCTTACCCTCTTCTTCAACTGGTTCCTTTTCGATTCGCCAAACAGTTTCGGGATAACCTTCGGATCACGCTCCTGTAGCGTATTGTATAAGATGGCGTCCAGATCCTCTTGCTCCATCTGTAAGGTAGATACTATACTATCCAGTTCATAATACACAAATAAACAACGATCAACAAAGAAACAAACATGAAAAAAGTAAACATGCGGTGCCGCCCAATCAGTTTCGAAGTCGCATATACGGTGTCAGGGTAATCGTGATATGACCGATTTCCTACATTTTCATTTTCAAACTCAGCTGTAAATTAGTTATTTGTTTGTAATTGCGAAACGTTTCATGTTTGTAATTGAAAAAAAACTTTTTCATTTTGTCACTCACCATCTATTGTATGAAAGTGGTGTGTATGGAAATACTGCTTCAATTTATTAAACAGCCAGCACGAACAGCTGTTATTCTTGTTTGTGTATATGTGTTCTCTTTGGTTTTGATTAGTTTGTATGACTCAAATGTGATCCGTAATCAATCTTACAGTTTAGTAAGAATGTCATCAACGCAAGACGCGGATCAAGAGTTTCCTGACAGCGAGTTCGCCATGGTCGAGCATGATGATCTCGTGGAGGTGAATCATAATGTCATATGTATGCAGTACTGCTGTATGAACTATATTTTAAAAAAACCTGGTATACATTTATGATTCAGGTACGCGGTCGTCGTGCTGTGTCGTCCGGAGAACCTTCCCTTGATGGTTCCATCGATGAAGAACGTGCAGCGCTCAGCGACTCAGACATTCAACACGTTGCGCGCACTTCGGTGAGATATAGTTTCATATTATGTTTATATGTATTTGCATATTATAGACAATTGCAAAACAAGTGAAGGGGCCATCGTCGGACGATCTGGAGGGAGCGTGCAGAATGGAGCACGAGGCACGCGAGCGAGGCGACGAGTGGCAAGACTTGCTCGGCTCAAAACAGCTGTGGAGAAAGGTAACGCTAGTTCACTAATGTTATTGTCTATGGCATGTATGAGTGCCATGAAGCGTCTGCGTACGTACACACGTTAAGGTTCTTCGTCGCGGGCCGGGGGAGAAGCCGCGGGACGGTCAGTGGATAACGCTGCGCATTGTGGACACTCTTCGGGGCGTCGACTCGCACGAGCACCTCACAGCCATCCTTGGATTCGGAATGCTCATCGATGGTTCGCATCGCAGAACGATCTTTTCTATCAAACTGTGTTAGAACGGCATTTGTGCGAAAAACCATTTGATTTGTTTGAGCGTGGGAGCTTTGCGTGAAGATGATGCACGAGGGCGAGGTGTGCGGGGTGCGGGCGGACGCACGGTTCGCGTACGGTGAGCTCGGACAGGACACCATTCCCGGCGGACAGCAGCAGGAGTACACGGTGGGTTCCATCAATCTTGTTTATTGATTGTAAGAAAGTGATCTTCGAATAACGCAACCATCTTTACAATCTTTATCTTTTCATTGTTTGGTTTCAGCTTGAGCTGCTCGAAATCGGCTCCTCTCCCACCTTCTCCAACATGAGCGAAGATGAACTCACCGAGTTCATTCTCATGGTGATTGTTTTCGGGATAATTCTTTGTTAATAAGTATTTTTCAGGTGAAAGACCGCGGCAACCACTACTTCAACCGCAAGGAGCTCGAGAAGGCAATCTTTGTGTATAAGCGGTGAGTTTCTGTTGGTTGCGTGGACCTCGGATGTGGCTATTTGAATAATGATTGTAGTGCGACGGACCTTGTGGATGTGCCTGAGAGCGAACCGCTGCGCAAGCTATTCTCCGCTCTTCACTCAAATCTCGCAGTCTGTTATGCCAAGGTGTGTTCTGTAAATGGAAGTTCTGCTATTGCCATGCGTTGCAGCTGGAGGATTGGCAGTGTGTGCTGGACAGCACTGCCGTCTCCCTTGATCTCCACCCCAACAATACCAAGGCCCTGTTCCGGTGAGCTCTGTCCATTCTCCCCCTCTCTCTTCCCCTCTCTCTCTCCCTCTCTCTCTCTCTCTCCTCTCTCTCTCTCTCTCTCTCTCTCTCTCTCTCTCTCTCGCTTGTCTCTTCTTTCTCGATTCTCCACTCGCACGTCGTTCGTGTTTCAGTCGCGCGTGTGCCCTGTCGGCTCGGCACGAGGTGGAGCAGGCGATGGACTGTCTCCGCCAGGCGGCCGCCATAGACCCCAGTGATGCTGTGAGTTGTGAATAGTGCGGAGGGAGGAGGGAGGAGGGGATATGAGCGTGTGCATTGCAGGCTGTGCAGCGTGAGATGGAGCGTCTGGGTGTGGTGCGCAAGCGGCGACGTGAGCAGGAGAGGAGCATGTACAAAAAGTGAACGCTCTATTTGATTAAAATACTCATTTTGAGTTTTAGAATGTTCGCGAACAAGAATGCGAAGTTTGTTGTTTTGATATTTTTGGGTGCATACGTCCTCTTGCAGGATGTTGTCTGGCGCGGGCGACATGGCCTCCCCTCCTGTCTCCTCTCTCTCGCCCCATCTGCGCTTCGCCATCGCAGCCTTCTCGGTATGCATGTTCCTACTATTCGTCTACTTCCTCGCTCAGATGTAGATTTGTCTCTCACTTTTGTGTGATCTGTCCATTCATTGTTTACTGGTAGAGCCATCTCATAGAGTTCTCTTTATTGTACATAGTAATAAACAATAATAATATCCCCCACTATTCAGAGATGTATCACTTATTGTACACCCATACATTCATTTGCGTGTGTTGTGTGGATAAACGCTGCTCATGTGTGCCTGGTCTGTGTGGTTCGATGTGCATGTTTGGATATCGGGATTTCGTGAGACTGGGTCAGCCCCTATATGCTTGCACGCCTCCCTCTTTGAAGAGGAGGGAGAGTGAAGAGGTGTTTTATGTGGAGTGGCGGTGATATGGGGTTCCCGTGTCTGCTCGCATGGATGAGATAATGTGCTCTCGAATCCTGTTACTCTACCACCAACTAGTCTGCGGAGCTCCTGACTAGATCCACCCGCGTGTTTCCATGACTGAACCACGAGAGAGAGAGAGAGAGAGAGAGAGAGAGAGAGGGAGAGGGAGAGAGAGAGTAGCATAATCGGCAATCAGCCCCTATGAACTTCTGTTTTGCCTCGCTCTACTCTGATTCGACCGGTATTGTCTCGACTATCATGGTCCCCGCATTTTCATGGCCGTTTCGGTTTCCTCTATCGCTCCACCCTGGGTTATCCCCCCTTGCGTAACACTCGAATCCCCTATCATTTCGCATTTCGATCAGTTGCAATAGTTATAAGTCGGCGGTCGGGAGGGGGATTTCCGCGAGTTTCGAACATTTTTCTTCCGCTTGTTTGTTGTACCCTCGGCTCGGACTCGCATCAACGCCTTTTTAGGACACGTTTCCGTATTTTTTTGTCGAGGATATTTGTTGTGATGTTTGAAACGTGTACAGTTCTCTAGTGTTCCGCAATATACGTGGTATAGATATGTGATCATTTGCACTCGTTTTGACAAAGCCGTGTTTTCCCTCTTTTCCATTTCACCGGCCGCGACCTCAATCGCTGTATATTTCTCGTATAGCGCTCAAAACCGTTTTACAACCGATTTCGCTTTTTGGGGTGAGGTATTTGCGGAGCGTTTTTACGAGTGCTGGTAGTAACTCGAGAGAAGGCTGCTATGAAAAAGTAATCCTCTGATGTTTCATGCCATCATTGCAGCACATCACACAACTCGTGTGGTTACTGTACATTGCCAGCCCACTGCCTCATTCCGTTATACCAGCTATATAACCCGTGTTTCCCTATTAGCTGGTGCATTGTTGTGCCCCTTATCTCTGCGCCTCCTCGTCTCGCATACTCCCTCGTCACTCTCTCTATCTTGCCTAGTCCTATAACCACTTCCGGTCGCCGCTCGCTCTTTGGAATCCAGGCGGGTCACCAAGAGCCATGAAACTATACTACTACTGCCGACTTCAATAATCTGTTATCTTATGACTCACTTACATGCATACCTCTCCCTGTCTCTAATTACAATTTTATTAGTGAATTCCGCTATGAATACGTGACCCGTCGTGAATCATCTACTGTACTGTACTAAACGATTATTGTGCTCGTGTAATGGTGTACCGTATTATGCTGCTCCCTGTCATCAAC
>CAWZYM010000019.1:190000-207500 GCA_963966185.1 Rhabditoides inermis | reverse complement strand
AAACCGCCGGGCATAGAGGGTTCAACCGCAGATGTGATCGATTCGCCAGCACAATTGCACTCCAATGTATTTCATTTTATAGATATGGATAGTCGGGTGCCTAGGTCACTTTCGCACGTCATTCGTGCATTTAGGTAGTCAGCAGTGCTTCCTCGGCCACGCCCCGCCCTTCAACGGACAGGTGAGGTATTCGAACGGAGCGGCGTTCGGGCCGTATCCCTCCGGATCGATTGCCACGATGACATGCAACGCCGGATCCATACCGCAAGGTACAGCAACTAACTGAAATGCTGAGTATCAGACAAACACTGCAGGCGCGATCACATCCACGTGTACGTCTGGCCACTGGCAGCCGCCGCTGCTCGGCTCGTGTTCTCTGGGAGGAGCGGGAGGCCTGCCCGGCACTGGGCTACCGGGCACGGGTGGGCTGACAGGGCTGCCGGGCACTGGTGGACTGACTGGCTCGCCCAACGGGATGGGGTGTTTCGCCATGCTGGCCCCGTTCGGCGGACAGATCAGCTACTCGTCCACCGCCAGCATAGGCATGCACCCGCAGGGCAGCGCCGCCACGCTCACATGCACCAGCGGCAACACCATCTCTGGTAGCAGCGAGTGATAGAGATGACATACTCGGAATCGATTGCAGGCCCGGCAGCGTCGACGTGTCAGAACGGGCAGTGGCAGCCGACCATTGGCACCTGCAACATGGGCGGGAACAGCATCATTGGCGGACTCGGAGGGGTGAGACAAGACTCTCTATTAATCAATACCTCTTCGCAGATTAACTCGTCCACCCAGTGTCTCTTCGCGCCCCTCATATCGATCGGCGCCACTCCGAACTTCTCCGGCGGACGCCAGTACGGACCATTCAACACCGGTATGATAAACTCCTTTTCTCTCCTCTCCTCTCTTTCTCTCTTTCTCTCCCCCACGGTTAGATACACTGAAGGAGTGCTAGAAAAAAGAGAGAACCAGGTACGCGCATAGTCAAGGGCTAGCTCGCTGATTCTGACTGTAGAACATCCCGAGAAGGTGGTGATTGCCCTCTTCAGGTTCGACGGTGACGATCTCGTGTTCTCCCGGCTTCACCCTGACTGGCTCGGCGACCGCGTCTTGCACCGCCGGACAGTGGAGTCCCCTCGGCACATGCAGCCCATCCACCATCAACAATAGTGAGTATGCGAACGTCAGGGGTGCTGAGTGAGATGGGATAGAAACAGTTATGGTTCAATTCAATTGTTTATCATTGTGTATTCAGGTAACATATAGGGACAAAATATGTCGTTGTAATAAGTGGTGCAACGTATTTGTGATAAAAAAAATCAAATCAAAGAATGGTAAAACAGATGTATGAGCTAATGCGCGCTCTCCTTCCAGGCATCGGATGATTGTACACCCACCCACACTACCCTTTGTCCATTTGTTGTCACACCCTCACGTGTCCAGTCTAGCTCACCCCAGTCGTATAATATGCACTGATTACCTCCCGTCTACTCGTAATCTTGTCCGGTGGTGGTTCGTGAATGTTGTAATAAACCCCGTCAGTACACCCTTTGTCTGTCTGTGAGTATTCGGTGTGTGTCTCTTCGCTGTCCTTTCATCGCTTGAACGCCCACGCCCCGAATACTCGCAGGCAGATCAGAGAGAGTCACTGACGGGGGGTGGGGGCGCACCTATCGCTGGTTTCTCGGTCCACTTTGACACATGCTGCAGCTTCTGTGGGGTTCGGCCAGTCTCCGCCCGGTCTTTGCGTGCCATTCGGTGCCGTTCTGGACAGCTCGGTCGTCAACGGACGCGCCATCTACAGCCAGCCCTTGGTGGGTGAGGCGCCAGTCGGCACGGTGGTCACGGTAAGGACGTCCATGTGATGTGTGTGTGATATGTGGGCGAAGGTGCACTGCGACGCGGGATACTCTGTGAGTGGATCAATGGAGGCGACGTGTACACTGAATGGATGGCAGCCGCAGACGCTGGGAGCCTGCGAGGCCGGAGGTAGCCTGTGTCCTCACACTCGCACGTTCCGTTTGCCTGGGAGAGAGAGAGCCGCCGCCGCTGGGTTGCTTGCAGTCGGTCTAGTCGCGCGAATGGGCATGTCGAGTTGAAAAAAACACTGAAGAGGGATTCAGACTCGGAGAGCGAGACGACACGGACGCAGAACAACGACGACTTCACCACCACCACACTCCTCCCCACCATTCCCACCATTCCCACCATTCCCACACAGGCCGGGCTGGGCTGTTTCACGCTGGTGCAGCCGCTCAACTCACAGGTATGGACGATTAGAAAAGATCGGGATGAAAAAGGGTTGTTGTAGTTGAACTACTCAAACGAGGGCTCGCTGGGTTCGTACCAACAGGGCACGAGTGCGCGGATGGTGTGCAACGAGGGCTACACGATAGACGGCACGGAGAGTGTGATGTGCCAGAACGGACAGTGGAGTGGACAGTTCGGTGGGTGGACGGGGATGAACTGTGTGGAGAGAGAGAGAGAAAGAGAGAAAGAGAGACTCACTGCAGGCATCTGCATCCCCGACACGCACTCCAACGACACTGCCTCGATGTGCTACGCCGGCCTGCTACCCGTATTCCATGGACAGGTGTGAGAAAGAGAGAGATAGAGAGAGAAAGAGAAACAAGTAAAGAATGAACAACAATTTGCAGATCGAGTACTCGGACAACATGACTGCGTACGGTCCGTGGCGGCATGGCTCTAGTGCCACTCTCACGTGCAACGATGGATACTCGTACGTGTCCGGTAGCACAGCCTCCACCTGCGTGCTCGGAAGGTGGACGCCCTCCTCTCTAGGCACCTGCTCCTCATCCGCCAATATAGGTGCGATCTCTCTCTCCCTCTCCCTTCCTCCTACCCTAACCTCCATCTCGCAGTGAACAGCGGCAGCTCAGCGGGCCAGTGCTGGGCGGTGCCGATCATCCTGGGTGGCACTGTCACCTACACCGCCACCGGGCTCGGCCCGTTCGCGGAGGGCACCAACGCCAGTCTCGCATGCAACGCCGGCTACACTCTCTCCGGACAGGCCACGGTGGTCGGTCCTCCACGCAGATCACAGAAGATGAAGCGATGCTGTTGCAGATGTGCCAGTCGGGTGGATGGTCGCCGTTCCCGGGTCTCGGCAGTTGTCGCGCGTCGTCCAGGCGGGACGCCGTGTCGCGTGCCAACTCGGTGCTGGAGGACGCGGTGCAAGGCACGTGTCTGCCGCCGCACGTGCCGGGCTTCGGAGAGGTGACGTTCTCCCGGCTGTCCACTCTCGGCGCGTATCCTCCCGGCACGACTGCCACTCTCAGCTGCCATCTGGGACACACCAGCGTCGGCAACACGGTAAGGACTCGTCTATACGTACGTACATGCCTCCTCGCAGGTGACGGAGTGTCGGGACGGCTCGTGGCACCCACAGCTGGATGGGTGCGAGGCGCCCTCGTCCACTAGGAAGTGCCCCGCCATCATTCCACCCAACAATGGAAGGGTCAGTGTACGGACACTCCATACGAATGTGAAAATGTATAAGGATACTGCTTCAGATCACCTACATTCAAGTCGGGGAGGGTCTGTTCAATTCGGGAGCGCGAGCACTGCTCTATTGCGATGAGAACTACGCTGTCACCGGGCAGACTACGTTGCTGTGCGCGGAAGGAGAGGTGCGCATCTCTCTCTCTCTCTCTCTCTCTCTCTCTCTCTCTCTCTCTCCAATATCACTGTTCAGTGGCAACCGCCCTCCGGCCTCGGCGCGTGCGATCTCACGTCAAACTCTGTCATCTCAAAAAGGAACAATGTGACGAGAATATGAAGAGATGAAGAGAACAGTGCTCACACTACACACTACCCATGTACATAATAAAAATAGAGAGCGTCGAGTGACTCTAGCAATAAATGAATAAATACATTATAATATTTGCTTTTTTTCTTAGAATTTCTCTAGAATATCGCTACAAAAATACAACCAATAAGTTTGAATTGGCGCGCGTCTGATTCACTGGTAACCATGGATACCTGACCACAACGACAAGGGTACGCGGGTTCTCTCGGTCAGCTGTTCCCCGTTCAACAGAATGCATCGCAACCTGCAGGACGTCGATTATCCTTCCGTCACTGTTCTCTCAACGTGGCAAAAGGTAAGTTGCATCGTAGCAGAAACTCAGCAAATTCACAATTCTGTTTCCTAGAACGTCACGTTAGCCGAGTGCGGACAAAACACGGAGCCGCTCAATCCAAAAGACGTCGGTGAGTGACATAATTCAAATGTGGAATGTTCGGAAGCCATTCTTCAGGAACTGACCCCCCTCCTCCGTGTGAGGTTGAGACGCAGACAGACGCGGATGTGGCGAAGCTGTCTCGGGAGGATGTGGAGGTTGACAAGAGAGTCCACACACAGATGATCGACTCACTTAAGGTAACTTCAGCTTGAAACACGAATTATCTCTTCCAGTCATGCAATATGTACTATCGAGTGATTGAGGACTCGTCGCTCCACTGGCAGCTGGTCTCCCGACTGGACAGATTCCACGCGGGCAGCGTCGTCCAGCTGCAACTCAAGCACTCGGCGCCCGTGCCACAGGTCAAATCCCACTGCTGTCTATCACAATCGTATAACGTTCTCCTCTCCAGCTCGCGTCTTCTCCGGTGGCAGTGGTGGGTATGGAGGCGGGCTGGGGCGGTCGGGTGGCGATCCTGCTCGGGGAGATCGCCCACGAGAGCTGGTGCTCCCATCCCGCAAAGATACTCGTCACGCAGAGGGGAAAGGTGGTGGACTCTTCTTCTTTTCATTGGTATTTTATTAACTTGAATTAGAATCAGGATGTTTATCTCGAATCAAGTAGCACACAATACCGATTACGTAAATTGCGATGAGCGAGCATTCTACCACTGAACCACCGATGAATAACTTGAGCAATCCGATTCCCTCAACTCAAGAATCCTTTCCGTTTGGTTTTTTTGCTCACTGAACATCCACGTTCACTAGTGAAAAAGCTGCAGTATACTACTATTTGACTGTGCACATTGAGAACCAACCATGTCAGACGCACTCGCTTCCCCTCCCGGTGTGCCCTTCTTCCGCTCGATGGTCCTCCCACGGGATACTCGCGGTGGGCACAGTGGCCGGAGAAGTGATACTGTTTGCCGGAGAGGACACCCTGTCCACCACACAGGTGGAAAATCTTTTAAAACATTTATAACAGTTGCTCATCCATTAAACAGTCAAACACTGCATGAGGATCGTGGGGATGGTTTGATCGGTCGATAAGAAAGTAATTCCCCAGCTTCCAGCTGCACTCGCTGTCGATCCCTTGTATGGAATGGCTGCCATCGCGTCGTCTCCTCTCCGCCTCAGTAGACGGACAGCTGATAGTGTCCAGTCTCAAAGGCACTGAGCTAGAGATCATCAAGGTACAACATTTCTACTTCAAATACACATACGACGCTGATCAGAGAGCTTTTCTACAAGATTTGTAGAGAAAAAACAAAATACTTTTCCGATTTTCGTGGTTGTTGAATACAACTTCTAAAGGTAGTTTTTGAAGGGAATACTGTTATGCGATTATGCGGTTCTAGCGCGTGTCTCTCCAAGTCCCCGACCTGCCTCGTCCGATCCGGCGGTCGGGCAGCGCCGCCCGGCCAGTCGCACTCGTATCACTCGATGTGGCCGGAAATAGAGTGGTCGGTATCTCTCTTTCGAGGTTTCTTTTCATGTTCACGAAAGAAGAATATTTTATTTTCATTTTTTGCAAACTGTCCCCTATTTCTACAAATTGTCCCTTATTTTGTCAAAAAATCTACTTTTCTGCTTCATATTTCCATTGTAGGTTGTGTGTTCCGAGACGGGTGGTGTGTGGCGGGGCGGTCTGCCGGACCTGCAGCTCCAGCCGCTGCCGTGCGAGCCGCGGGCGATCGACGCGTGTCGACTGGTGGGGGAGAGGGTGTGTGTGTCTGCGGGCGACGCGCCCGTCAGGCTACTCTCACTTGAGGGAGCCGCCTTCGACAGCATCGCCATCGAGACGAGCAAGATGGAGAAAGTGGGAGTAAAGATGCACATTTTTCAAGCGACCCGAACTCAACTTTCCAGACGAGTGGCCTACTCGTTTGCGCTGATGCGGGACAGATTGTGATCTACGATGTCGCCGGTTGGTTTCTGTCTCTTTTACGTTTGTATTCGTGTTCGTTTCAGAGAGCTGCGAAGTGTACCGTGAGAAGCACGACGTTGAGTGTATCTCCGTCAACCCGCAAGGAGAGCTCCTCTTGCTGACACGCAACATGCAACTCGCCACATTCTACATACAAAAGAAGTGAACAATAAATATTTATAATATATGATATGATATGATACACTCCGCCACCATTCACCGGATATCACGAAACTGACTATCAGCAAAGCGGGGGAATTCCCTGGGAATCACATAGCATAAGGACACTGGGATACGATAATGACGTCACCGGAAAGACAGTACACATATTACGTTGGGGGGTCGTTGCCTAGACACGGGAGAGATAAGATCAATGGTTCAATAGTTGCATAGATTGGAAATATGTTTACATGCACACCTCCAGCTCCTCCTCCTGCTCCGTCTTCTGCTCCTTCTGCTCCTCCTCCTCCTCCTCCTCCTCCGGCAGAGACTCGCGCTGCTCCGCGCCCACAGCATGGTGGAACTGCATGTGTCTGACAATGTTGACGGGAGTGGCGACAGCGTAGTCACACAGAGGGCACCTGTGTCGCAGGCCCGATCCGTGGAACGACTCGTGTCTCGCGAGGAACGAAGGCTCGGCGAATCGCGCGTCACAGCGATCGCAGCAGGCAGAGGGACGCGGGGCGACAGGGGTGAAGGCAGAGAAGAAGGGGTTGAGGGCTGCGAAGTAGGGCGACTGCGTCTGCAGGGCCAGCAGCGTGGACAGGTCGAATGGGAAGGAGGGAGTGAGCGGGGGAATCAGCCCCTCGGCACTCCTCGCCACAAGAGGCGACACGGTGCACGGCAGCGGTTTCGGGAGGTCGGCCGGGGGCGACGGCTGCTCCTGCTCTGTGGAAAAGGAGGAGGAGGAGGAAGAGCCGGCCGCCTCGCTGTCATCCTCCACATCCACCTGCAGGCCACTGTCCGGAGAAGTCTGCCGGGCGTGCGCTGAAAACGATCAGATGAGTACAGTCGGTGAAACGATGACTCACCATTTGAGTATATCGGCGTGACGTGAATGACCAACGTGTGCTGGCACCTGTTGCCGTGTCCGAGGGCGTCTCCGAGGTTCTCGAAGGCCAGGCCGCAGCCGCACTCGTAGGGGGAGAGGGAGTGGACGGAGCGGAGGTGGTCGACCACCACAGACAGCTGCTCCTTCTCCACCAGACACTGCACGCAGCGGTAGCTGACGGGGGCTCGCGGCCGGGGGCGCGAGAGGGCGGACAGCGCGGACTCGCAGTCGAGCGGAGTCGGCTTGTCCTCCTCCTCCCTCCCTGCCAGCTTCGAGTTGTCGAACGTCTTGCTGCGGCTGTACTTGGACACCACGCGGATGCCGTGCGTCTCTGGAAGGAGGGTGCTGAGAGAGAGAGGGGGGGGAGAGAGGGGGGAAGAGAGAGAGAGAGAGAGAGAGAGAGAGAGAGAGGGAGAGAGAGACTCACTGGCTACATGCCGGATAAGGTCGGCCTTCCACTTGCTGGTGCGGCTGCAGTAGCGGCACTTGAACGGGCGGTCGTTGGTGTGCACTCTCTGAAATGCTTTCTCTCTGTATCTCCATCTCTCTCTCCCTCTCTCTCCCCCCTCTCTCCCTCCTAACCTTATGCCGTATCATCTCGCTGGCCCACTTCCCCTCGTATCCGCAGATGGAGCATGTCCTGGTGGACACGTCCGGATCCGTCTCCATCCTCCTCATCTCACTCTCCTCGCACGGACTCTCGATCGCGTCCTGCTCGGAGAGGAATCGCTTTCCGAGTGGCTCGACGGCGTCGTCGGCGCGCCTCGCCACCAGCCCGTCGAGTGTGTTGGCGGGGTTGCTCACCTCTCCCCGCCTCCTCTTCCGTCCCTGCTGTGCGCCCCGCGGAGGAGAGAGGGAGGAGGAGGAGAGGAGCAGGGGGGAGGTGGTCGGCAGAGAGGACGGGTTCGACAGCAGGTAGTCCATCTCGCATTCCAACTGAACCACACAATGAATGACAACTCGGAGAGTTTATGAAATTACCTTGAGTGCTCCGGTGAGAAACGCGGAAAAGTCGAATTGCTGTAGCGGAGTGCGGGGCGCGGCCGCCGCCACATCGGATTCGCGCATTCTAGAAGAGTGAAAGTGGAGTGGAACAACAACAACAAACAAACAACAACAACAAAAACAACAACAACGACACTCTTGCAACTTGAAACACATGCTGCGTTCCACAAAGAACACACAGGGCGAAAGGCGCGCGATAGGTGATAAGGCGGGTGATATCTGGGAATGGAGACTGGCAGCGGGAGGCAGTGACACTGGCACCGACCGTGTCGGTCGCCTCCCTTCGACTCGCCCCTACGGCTGGAGACCAGGTCTGGAGAAGGGGGCAGACGGGACAGGGCAGAGCAGGCAGGCAGCGAGGGGGCGGGACTCGCGCACGCAAACACACACCGAGCCTCCTCCCATTGTACTCCCTCCGCCGCCGTTCCAGGCACCGACCCACCGAGATCTGCAACACCGGAAACGAGAGGAGAAGGAGAAGGAGGAGCAGGGGCGGAGCAGGTATACGGTGGAAGGAGTACGGTATCCTGCGCCTCGAGGGGGAGAGTGGCTCGCACTTGCGCGGGAGAGTATCGCGAAAGCAGATGTAGCAAGAAGGAGATAAGAAGAGTGTGTTTCAAGGAAAGGCCAAGATCAGCACAATTATGCGGCGCAGGCTGGAACAATGCTGTCTCGTCTGGAACAGAGTGGAGTTGTGTCTGGGCACACAGTGCGTGCCAGCCGGCAACCCGGCTGCAGCCTGGCCTGCGAATGTTTGACCAGCCGTCGCCTCGTACCAGTTATCGAGAGTTCGCAACGCAAACATCCACGCAGTGAGTGTGTGTGTGAGCGAGTGAGTGAGTGAGAGAGAAGAAGAAGAAACCCCTTTGAACCCCGCTCTGCAACACTGGACACTTCCGGGTCACACAGCCTGATCACAAACCAAATGACTTTCGCTTTTCAAGAAGTTACCAATCAGTATACCATAATCATAACAATCGTACAATGAACTTGTGATTTATGTGTTTTGCGTTGGTCGGTATGAACCGAGTGAATGAATGAAGTTGAGGTGAGAGAGAGGGAGGAGGGAAATAGAGAGAGGTGAGAGAGGAGCGAGAGAATGAGCGTGCTGCCCCCGGCAGGTACCGACTGTTTGAGGTGCGCGTGTTTGCTTGCGTGTATTTTTAGCGAGTGGATCTTCCGCCGCCAAACTTCCATCTGGGACAGACGATAGGTCGAGTACATACACACATGCAACCAACTACTTATTCGAAAAGTACAGACCGTGAATGTATGTAGATAAGCGTGGACATTTCTACTCTTCATCATATCCCTCTTTGCACCTCTTGGTACAACAACTCTACTAACGCTTTCCCTTTCTTTTTCTCTCTGGATGTATTAGGACACATTCGGGTCGGAAGTCGATGGACACGAGTGCAAGTGCATCCAAACACACTCTCTCTACTATTATCTCGGTTTACGCGCCGCCGCCTTTTTCTGCTGCCTTGAGGGCGATAGCGGCAGACCGAACAGGGTAGTCGTTCCAGGCACAGGTTCAACCCTATCACTCTCTCTTATCATTCGGTGGTCAACGCGCGGCAACACACAGTGTCCGCGGCTGACCACTCGCCAACCACAACACGTCATGTGAGTCATGTGCCCCGAGGACAAACAACTAGGTTCACGTGACTATTTGGGGGAGTACAGTACACCCCGAGGGCGGAAGTGAAACGCGCTCGTTCCCGCGTGAGAGAGAGAGAGACGGTTTGCACTGCGACCTTCTAGAAAAAGAGCGAGCGGCGGAATCAAACAAAGTGACCGAGGCCCGCAAAGAATTAGCATATTGACACAACACGCCGTGAGAAACGTAGATTCGATTTATTATTGCGCATTGATACATTAGGCGAGTAATGGCGACCCAAGTGAGGGATGTGAGATTCTTGTTCTTCTTCTCTCCTGCTTCTACTTCTGCTTGTTCTTCATTTCGAGAGCCGGCTCGTTCTCAAAATACTCCTTGTCCAAAAGGTAGTCGTGGCAGCCGCGAATCAACACCAACATCCTGAAAGCAAGATCTCTCACTCTCTCCCTCTCTCTCTCTCTCTCTCTCTCTCTCTCTCTCTCTCTCTCGCGCACCAGATTCCGAGGGCGGCCGCGAAGAACTCGACGACGGCGACGTTGAGGGGCCAGATGGGTCCGAAGTCACGCTCCATCTCCGGAACCCTGCACCACAACTATGTTGCTTCTCTCTCTTTATAGGTAAAAGTGTACGCGGAAAAGAAAAGAGAGAAAAAGTGATAGATCAGAGCATGTCAAATCTGTTTCAAAGTCAATTACGAGAGAGAGACTTTGTTTATAATTAAAGTGGTCATCACAAAAAAGGAGAACTATGAATCTTACTTGACGAAAATGCCGAACAGCTGGTTGGTAGCCTCGATTCCAATCGACATGGAGACTATAGCGATCAGAGCACCAATCTAAACATATATTTGATCATCCTGGATTCTCGAATGTGGATTCTCGAAAGTGACAACTTCGCCTTCTCAAAAGTGATGATTTATGATTATGATTGTCAAATGGAGAAGACTGATCGCTACGTTCTCGAAATTCTTGTTCGGTTCTCTGACCATGAGAAAGAAGATGCCGCTCTGGAGGAAGGTGATCTTGGGCCAGAAGAGCTTCGGCTGCTCCGACAGCTGACCGTACACCTGAAAGAATCTCTCTCTCTCTTCCCTCTCTCTCTCTATTTCTCTCTCTCTCCCTCCCTCTCTCCTTCCCTCTCTCCCTACCATAGATAGAGTGGAGAGTATGGAGCACACCCAGATCACTCCGAAACAAGACACCACCCACATATCCACCGAAGCGTTCACCGTGTGCAGAACTGTAAACAATTCACTTTGTAACATATGCACTTTAAATAATATAACACCGATTTCTATCACAAAGTTGGAGTAGACCCAAAACAAGTGAATGAAATACACAAAACTTCTTCGTGTTTAGTTCACAATCAGACGTGATGATTATATAAAATAATGTTTGAAGTACACTGTATCCGTATTGTCGTCGTCAAGAAGCGTCGAGACGACAAGAATCATGCGAATGGATCAAAAGATGCACTCACGCCAGAATATGTACACAGCGGCGGTGAGTCCGAGTGTCTCCAAGATGACTGCAGCGATCGACGCTGTCTGAAATAGAACGGAGCATTGTGACTTCTTATTCAGGAACCATCACTTCAGCTCATACTTACATATGGGATAAAATAGATATGGTCGACCATGTGCCATATTTACTGTTTACCTTATAATGTGCGAGGTTGCATGTAGCGGGACCGAAGTAGAAAGGATCATCGGTAGAGTAGACATAGTCCGGGGGAAGCACATTCACTGTTTTCGTCATTCTAGGTGAAAGGAATATTTCAACAAAAAAATAATAGAAACAAAGTCACGGTTTTACAACAACAATGCAACGAGCACGAATATCAAGCGTTGAGAAGTGACGTGAAGAGGAGCGAGAAAGCGTAGACGATTGTAGCCGGAAGACTGTTCCCAGATAGGAAACTGGGATCATTTGGAACATTAAACGATAGATCGATTGGGCTGGCGAGGCGGCGGCGGGAGCTGACCCCATTCGGTTCGACTCTCGCCCCCAAGGAAACAGAATTCACTTTCACTATCTCTCTCTCTCTCGGACGAAAAAGACCCAGACGAGTCATCATTCTGACCTTGTTCTACCGGATGAAACTTTTTTTGGGTAAACGTCATGATCTGTATACAATCACTTGAATACTTGAATGCGGATGAACCTCATCCATATTACTGAATACAACAAATCAAAAGTAATCACCTTCATGTACGACTAACTTGCCTGTAAATGTTTATGGAATATCTGACAAACATGAAAAAATATACAAAAAGATTGTCGATGAGTAGTGTGGGATAGTGGGGGTGGCCTAGTATCCCCTCCCCTCCTGGCGGCGTCCCTCTCCATCCGGTCCGCCATATCATTGCCGTGCACACCCGAGTGACCGGCACGTCACGGAACTCCACCTAAAACACCTACATACACACATAGTTCAAGTTGCGGTCAGTCTCTTCAAAAAACACTCCCGAATACCCTCGAAACACTTCGGAATGCCTTGCTATCGCTTCGAAACACTTCGGAATAGCTACCGAAGAGACTGACCGCACCTTTAGTATCATTTGAAATCACGTTACTACCCCTCCCCCTCACAAACGTCCATCCGCTGCGCCTTGTCGTGTATGTCCCGGATATGAGGTCCTGGTTCGCGAGTCGACGTCCGGAAGCCGTTCGCCTCCCACTCAAACGGTGTCAGAGTCAACCCCAACGATATGAATGGACTCATACAATAGGCCGACGATGCGTAGGCTAACGCCGGTGAATACAGTTTAGTTTAGCGATCGAAATGGTTGCTATTTCTGACTAATTGATTGATTGATTGATTGAATCATCAACCTTGGACATCCACTCGTTCATGGACTTGGCGAGATACTGCGAGTCGGTGTGGATGGTGCCGCTGCGGTAGTTGCACTCCTCCATCTAAACTTCATTTTTCAGAACCTTCACTTTTGAAAAATGTGTATAGTGAGAATCAGCGAGTTACCCCTTGGCTGTGCACCCCCTGCCTCATTTTTCTATAGTACTCTACGCGTCTCTGATCGCGATGGTCTGCGGTCCGTTGGTCTGCGGTCCGGTCCGCGCACCTGGCCGCTGTCGTCGAGACGAGAGTCGCTCGTGCCATACACCCCGTACCCAGCCTGAACCCTTGTGTTCCGGGATCCAATCGTGCACCCACCCTGGCGCCGGCGCGTCCGTTGTTCAGCGAGCTTCCCTCCATTGCCTCCGAGACTGGCGTGTCCGTCTCCTCCGCCGTATCCGCTGCCTCCATGCCTGCCAGAGTACCGGTCGCCGCTTCCGCCACTGCGACCGCCTCCGTCTCCTCCACTCCCGTAGCGCTCCCCATCACCGTATCGGTTGTAGTACGACATCCTAGGTATGAGCGTAAGCGTAAGCGATACATGAATATGAAAACACCTCGTGGCTCGATTTCGCAACATGCATATAGTGACTATGAAGGATTGAACACATTCGAGCAGAGGCGAATTAAGTGCAGAAACATCAATGATATCAAAATATGAAAACAAAACAACAACCCGGGCCGGGAAGAAGACGCAAAATGCCAAGAAAAATCGGGAAGAGTCAGCCGGCTGTCCAATAGAAAACGAGGGTGTTTATTACTAACCAGCGCACTCGCGCACTATGCACAACACACAGAACCATGGGATAACGAATTGGCAACAATATCGCATGACATTTCAATCAACACATGTGATTTGTTTCTCTGGAATAGCGTTTATATTTCTCGATGAGTCATACATATTTGCGCAAACGTCATGAAAAATACAAGGAAACGCAGATAACGAGATCAGACGTCAGCATTCATAACTCTTCTTCAATGAATCGATTGTATCGGTCCTCGTCCCTCTCCCGGATGCTGAGACCTTCGATGCGACCCGAGCTGCGAGTCCTGAAATGAAATAATGCACTCACCTCGCCCTTCCCATTCAACACAATAGAACACGTTTATTATTATATTATCATTGACACAATGCATTTTGTGCAATGTGCAAGTGCGTCTTTGGGCAGGTGGCTGCATTGGAGAGGTTCTCGCTGTCTCACCTGTGCCTCTGGTTTCTCTCACTGGATGAGGGTCGTCGTTCCGTGGACTTGCGTCGCTGCTCGCGCGAGTCTCTCTGAACTCGACACAGTCACTACCTGGATCTCAACACTTGTCCCCCTCACCCTGGTTCCTCCTTCGACCAGCCGCTGTCGCTCCTCGCTCACAGAGTGCCGCTTCGGACTCTTCCCGTTCTTCTTCTTGGGCCGCTCATCGCGAGGCTCCTGGCGCCTCTTGCTCTACAATCACACCCCGTCTTCACTCTCTCTCTCCCCCTCTCTCTCTTCCACCTTTGTCTTCTTATGGTCATGGTGGTGATGGTCGATGCCCATGTGGTGTTCCACGTCGAAATCCGGCGGCCGCGGGTGCACGTAGCGGTCGTTGATCAGCACGAACGCGCTAAAGTGGCCGCACGGTGTGTACGTTATGTACGCAATGTGCGGTGTTCCTCTCACCGATACGTCTGCAGCATGATGATTAGCCCGTTCTTGCAGGTGAAGAATATCATCGTGTAGGTGATGAGGCCTTGCTAAATGACACTGCTGATAAGTCCCGCCCAGACAGGCTCCGCCCCCACCTGGGTCATGAGATAGAGACGAACGAGAAGGAACGGGATGTCCTGCAGACAATTGGCCAGCAGGATAGCCCAGAGATCGAGGTCGTGGAGAATCTGAGTGCGTGTTCAGTTCAGTGAGAGAGTGAGCGAGTGAGATAAAGTAAGAGAATTATAAAATGTGAGAGAACGAAAGAAAGAGAGAATGAAAGAATGAGATAAGGATAGTTGAAACTATGAGACAACGAGGAAAAGAGTGTGCGTGTGAAAGAGATAGAGAGGGGGTGTCGTCCCACATTCCAGCAGTCGGTTCCCCTTTCTTCGTGCATCATCATCAGCTCCTCATACGTCTTCGTGATAGCCACTCGCATCTTTCTCGCCCGCGACACAGTCAGAACGAACGGGAATTGTAGAAGGGAGAGCTGAAAACGTGAATGGGCGTGGCGTGAGTGGGCGGGGCGTACCGTCCACGCGGAAAGGACGATCTGTTGGACGTTGACATTTGAGTAGACGACGCGCTCCTTGAATACGTCGAAGAACTCTACGATGTCGGATGAGATGGCTAGATATGCGAGTAGTATCTGCGAGAGCTGCTCCCGAGAGATGTCCCCTTTCGGCAGCATCCATCTGAAACACGCAATTTGATACTGGAGAACTTTTTCGTTATTTGTTATGTTATGTTTATTTTAATCGGCAAGGATAAGCATACACTGGAGCAATAAATAACGAAAATGCAAATAGAGTTATTCAAGTTGTTAGACCCATACATATTTACAAAAATCAAATTATCGCAGCGGTTTTGTTGTTGTTGTTGTTATTTGTTGAAATGTGTAACAGATTAGTGCTTATAAAACGTTTTTACCTTCCAATAATCAATACAACCAAAAGTAGTTGTTCCAGCAGCTGCAGCTTCAACTCGTCCTCGCTGCCACCTGGAAAGGGGCGTGGTCAGAGTGGGCGGAGCTAGCTCACCGATCTGTATTCGACTCCCGCCGTCCACATCCATTTCATTCCGCCACTCGCACATCTTCGTTTCCAGCAGCCAGATTGGCGGAGCTGTCGCCACGATGTAAAGCATCACAGAAATACAGAACCTGGATGAGAAATGTCGTGTACCGTACTTTGTAAGTTGAAGCAATCACAAAAAAACACTGCAGCGCTGATAAGTGATCACTTTTGGGTTGTACAAAAAAAACACTCACCACTTGCGCTCATCGCCCGCTCGCATGACAATTGCGTAGCTGCCCTCGAATACGATGATGAGTGAGATGAGGGCGAAGCACCACACAGACTCCGATCCCGTGATGTTCACCGTCTGCCACACGGTCGCCACTGCAGGGAGGCTGATTGAGGAAAGGCGATGACAACCTTTGTATCTATTGTATCGCTACCATAACTATGCATGAATAAAGATATATAACCCCAACGGCCCCAACGCTCATCAAACTCATGCGTGCAATATGTACATGAATAAACGATAAGCGATTCTGGATAAACATTGTATTTGATTGATTTGATGACAGGATCCTCACCCGAATGGACGATGAAGAACATCCTGGCTATGGCGGCGCGCGCGATTCCAACCAGCACGTGCGTCCCGTCCACCTACGGGTTAAAGTTCACGTTTGTAGAAAATGGACATTCACATTTTCGAAATATCCTATTTCACTTTTCTATCTTTCATTAATGCGATTAAGCGATACTGTAGCTTTCACACATTTCCTAGCTCCCTGATCTATACGAATGTAAACCTCAATCATGTGAAACGATTGTTGATGCAATCAGAATGAATATTATTTCAGTAAGTAATTTGTCTCTCACCGACTGTGGTTGCCGCCGTGGGATGGCGGGCGGAGGCGGAGGAGGCATCTCCGAAGAAGAAACACTGAAGCAACTGGAGTAGGGGAGTGACCGCGCGCGTCTCTCTCTCCCTTTTCACGGGGGTGTGATGCAGTGTCTTCTCCCCCCGCTCCCTGGGGACCCTCTCCTTCTCCTCCTTCTCCTCCTCCTTCTCTCATTCCCGTATTCAGATTGCGTGCACTCGCAGCACTCCCCCGGGCAATATACGCTCTCCGATTATCGCGGCGCGGACGCTTTTTTTTTTAGCGCATCATATCAAAAATCCGCGATCCACTAGATGAAGTATGGTTCAGAGGGAGCGGCGGAATCACTCACACAGAGAGTGTGCTGCGATGACGGATGGGAGAAAAAGGAGGTGCGGGCAGACGGGAGAGAGGGGAACAGTTGCAGAGAGATGAAAGGGGAAGGGAAGAGGGATGTGGCAAACAGGGACACATATCACGATAGCCCTCTCGCAGCGTAGCCCCACTCTATTATCACTCCCGAGAGACGGGAACGCAGACGACGAACCCACAGCGAAAACACACCACAAATGAGGAAGCAAGAGGGACAATCTGTCAACAACATGTACTAAACACACATACTTTATTATGTACAGTACATACAAGAAATGAACACAAGTCTACTTGCGGCAGCAACCTTGGAACTGGTCTGTTTGCGAGCAGAAGGGTACTGTGTAGAGTGTGTCACAGAGGGGGTTGAATACGGTGGCTGAGAGACCCGAGCAGAGCGTAGTGTGACGAGGAAGGTGCCAGCATCTGAAATGGTTACAGTTAGCGGATAGTCTATTCTATTCGAGTCATCCTAAAACACTTCCGGGCTGAACACGGCTCATAGAAATGTCAGATGTTGGTGTCCTAGGTTATAGGTATTAGTCAGATACACAACGTTAGACTCGAGGGCTTTCGATGTCACCTAGCGTTTAGTTGAATAGCCCTTCTGAACGGTCGCCGGTTCACTTTTTGTTGCTGATTTGTGAGGCTGGAAAGCGTGGGACCATGCAATCTGCGAACTGTAAAACACTCACCCTGGTCCCATATGCCTGGCTAAGGTGATGGAGAGAAGACAGAAGAGGAGAAGGGCTCGGAAGATCATGGCGAGACTACAATGGCGGGTCTAGTGAGAACGATCGCGTTACATAGTATGCTACTATTACAACACAAAGCCGAACCATGGAAACACGACACGAGTGAGTCAAACGTTAGTCATGCTGTCTGGAACAG
>CAWZYM010000019.1:62500-185000 GCA_963966185.1 Rhabditoides inermis | reverse complement strand
GGAGAGAGGGAGAGAGGGGGGGGAGAGAGAGATGCAGTACCTCTGTCCGACGATGCGGATGTGGTGGAGTCGAGGCATGAGCTCGCAGTCGTATTCGGTCATCGAATCGCCCAGCAGGTAGCGCGAGCTGCGAGAGCGAAGCAGCTGAAACGGCACAGGGTGAAAGATGGTGACAGCAATCTGAGAGACGCGGTCAGTCTACTCGAATACATATCCGAAGTAATCCGAAGACGTTTGGGGTCGTTTGAAGTCAGTCGAAGCCAAATCGCAAGGCATATCGAGAGTAGTTTGAAGGCAATTCGAAGTGGTTTGAACATTGCATCACAGATTACAAACATACAAACATTCTTGCAAATATAAATAAATAAAGAACTTATAAAGAAACATAATCCCACTTACCTGATCGATGCTGGCGAGCTGGTCGATGATCTTGCCGTGGTGGGAGCGAATGTTCGGAGGGCACGTCTGCAACAACCCAGTCTCTCTCTCTCCCCCTCCCTCTCTCTCTCCCTCCCTCCCTCTCTCCCTCTCGCTCTCTCTGTCTCCCTCTCTCTCTCTGCCCCTCTCTCTATCTCTCTCTCTCTCCCCTCTCTCTATCTCTCTCTCCCCCTCCCTCTCTCTCCCTCCCTCCCTCTCTCCCTCTCGCTCTCTCTGTCTCCCTCTCTCTCTCTGCCCCTCTCTCTATCTCTCTCTCCTACCTCCACAAGCGAGGGTTCCTTCTTTCCCTTGTCATGCTCAGTCTTCGCGCGCAGGAACAGCTTGAAGTTCTACAACAAAAAAATAAACATAATACAGTTTCAGAAAGAAAAAAGAAGCGAGAAAAAGTTACCCTGTAGAGGCTCTCGATGCGCTTCTCGGCCTCGTCGTCCTTCTCGAACAGAGGAACCTGCAATCAATCGATATCAATCAATCGATAACTAATCAATGCCAGCATACCTGGTACTCTTTTGCCAGATGGAAGATGCGACCCTCAATCTCGCGATTATCCGTGTACTGAATGGCCCTGAACATTTTTTTTTCGAAGATCGAAGCATCCAGTCCCGTCTCAACCTCTAATCCAATGATTGACTATCACATTCCACACACACACACAGACCCTTCTAAAAAAGGCGCGCTCGCAAAAAGTTGCAACCACTGATTCACAAATTCACACGCAAATCTGCACGGTAAACATTGGACAGAGAACGCGCCGTCTTATCAGCTTATCAGATAAAAAATTTCAATAACAACTCAAAACGTTTCAACTGTGGTACTGTGGAGATAACAAGCACATTCACCAAATAATGGAAAACGTTCAATTATTTAAATTAAACCAGCGCCTCACTTTTCCTCCTCGACCATAATGGGCGGCTGGGCTCCGAGGAAGTTCTTCTTGAACGCCTCCGAGTTCACGTTAACCGTCTTCACCTACAACACACACAATTGCATATTTCATACATCTTATTCGTACAGGTTCCTTATGATTGCTATGGTTTTGAACTGTTTCAGGTTTCACTGTATTCAATCAATTCGGTTACTTAGATTTTGCTTTCACCAAATACTAATCCAGCCAAACCCAGGGATGTATACGTTTTGTTCCTCAGTAATGAATGAGGCACTCGATGCGTATCCGAGAACCCACCATGCACTCATGACTCAGTTCCCATCACAACCATGACATCACAATAATGCGCGCATTGCCGCAGACACGGAATGAATGGAAACGAGTCAAAAAAAGTGGAGACGCATCATAAACCAGTTTGCTCGTGTGGTGATAATATGGTCGGGTAAAAACGTCCAAAATGCGCAGTGGTGATATGAGAACATGGGTGAATGAACAAATAATCAATAAATAATACCTACCTCGACGCGAGCGACTCCGATCTCGTAGAGTGCGTAGAGCTCCATCCAGAACTCCTGGCAAAAGAGGCAGGCGCCGATGCGGCGGCTGTCAATGCCAGATGCCTGGAATCAATCAATCAATCAATCAATCAATCAATCAATCAATCAATCAATCAATCAATCAATCAATCAATCAATCAATCAATCAATCAATCAATCAATCAATCAATAACAAGGTAATCAATACCTTGACATATAGCTCGAGGAGTGGCTTCTGCATGTAGTCTCCGTCTCCGTTCGTCTGCACTTGATAGTCGTCCGCCATCAACCACTACAATATGCAAATCAAACTGGAATACGGAGAACGGAAGTGGAGTCAAAAACGACCGCGGGCGAGGGGGAAAGAGCGAATAGGAATAAACAATAACAAAGAGCAGCCGGTTTAGAGAGAAGGGACGGCTACCGGTACCGTTGTGTTCAGTTTTGCTCGCGTTCAGCCGACAATGGAACAAACAAGGGAGGCGGCTGACCAAGCAATCTTGCCTAGGCAGGGCACATGCAAACTCCGCACACACACGGATCATCACCCACAAACCACTCGGCGCGTCAAGCATACACACTCCAAAGGGCGTCGCTCGAGTGAGCGCACGAGTGGGTCGGTTGACGCCGGAGAGAGAAAGAACAAGAGAGCGCGGTTCGGAACGGTCTTCTCCATTTCACCAACCGCAAAACTTCTTCAGCCGGGAACGCTAGCCGCCTTTGACCCAGAACTCATTGTGAACTGAGGAGCGAGAAAAAACAAGACTCGCAAAAAAGCAGCGCCGCGCTGTGAGCCACGTGAAAGGAAGTTGATGGCGGGGTGGGTGGGAGAGTGACCGCCGAAAAGGGGAAGAACGCCCTCGGGGCAATTGAGGAAGACGCGCTGCAAACTGGACACACTCCTCAGTGTGCTTAATGTGAGTGGGTGAAATGAACAGGCATAAAGCGAGGAGGCAGCTGCGATTGATTCAATCGACGGTACACACACTGGCGATTTCGAAATTGTGGCGGTCAACCAAGTGTGCGTGATTAGCATAGACAATGTTGACGGTTCGGGGGGGGGCGGCTGGTGACAGGTGAGCACAGCCGGGCGGATCGATCGATGCACATACACAGAGAAGAGGGGATGCGCGAGATCCATATCAATCACGATCAATATACACCGCGCGTCCCACCCACTCCCGACACACAGCGTGGCCTTGGCGCAATCCTCCAAGCAATATGTGAACAAAGACACCATCGTGACGTAATTCAGGCATATTGGAATAGAGAGGTGGGAGAGTGGGGGAGAGCTACGATTCATAATCCCTCAGTGCGTGCATATAAGCCGATTGAATCGAGTGATCGGGCGAGAGTGAGGGCGAGTGAAGGGGGGAGGAGAGGGGACGAACTGTACAGCAGTAGGATGACACACACGCGTACAATGGAGGACACTCGCGCGAGAGACCGGAGCGCACGAGTGAACACATCCATCCAATCACATCACTAATTGCAAAGGTCAGCAGCCCGGCACGACTACATCAACAACTGACTACCGCCGCCCACCGAGTTGATAAGACTAGCCCTTATCAGAGATTGCAAATATTGTGATACATTATCGCGAAGGAATGCGGGGCGTGAGTGAGTCAACATCGGCGGGCGGCACAAAGCCAGCCAAAGTAATAAAAAGGGATGGCGATCCATAAACGGATACATGCGCGTTTCCGGGAATGGATAGGAGAGATAAAGGGGGTGATATGTGGGGAAAAGGGCGGGTCTGTAAATTGGTGCGAGGCACACCTGTGGTGGAACTCGATACGAAAGGGCCTGTAGTGGAAATAGGAGAGACCGCCGATGGTGGAGACCACTCGCCGTCAAAAAAAAGCGCACGTTTGTGGACGAATGAAACAAAAGAAAGACGCGCGCGCCGGCTGGTGGGAGAGAGGGTGTCGAGTGAAAATGGATGGGCTGTCGACAGAGAGAGAGACTGTTTGAATAGAGTGCGAGCGGACGACACACCAGACAACGAAACCCCGTGCTAGCCGCCACTGCCAATGACCACCGCACCTGTAGAGCTCTAGTAGCAACCACAAAACAACCTTCGCAACTATACTACGATATACGCAGTCTCGACAATCTAGCACAAATGGGAGTATATAACATGTGTGTTTTCATTGGGACACCTTTGGAAAAACGTTGCGTATGTTGCCTAGGTTATGATTTTTTTAAACAGACAGTAACAGAAAAGAGGATAAGAGAAACAGCGGTAAAAAAAAACCCACAGAAAATCAAATTATATTTGCGACACAGCGCGAATAATAACGAATTATCGCGCGCCGCCGAAGCGTAGCGTCGCAGTCCGTTATTCGCATCGCGTCTTTTCGGTTTCCTTTATATTTATGCCTTTCCTTTTTATCCTCCAAGTTTTATGTTTATGTTTCGTTCTATTATGTGTTTATTTTAGTATAATACTAATATAATCATCATCATTGATACGCTGTCGTGACCATCGCAGCGCGTCTATCCAACTCTGCCGCCGCGCCGTGCATTCCATTTCTGTCGTCCCGATTCCGTCCATCTCTCTCGGATATATTTCATGTGTCTTATTGGCATTGTTGCAGGGTGAGGCGACGCGTGCGTATTGCTCGCGCGTTGGTTGTCGACACGCACGCGTGTTGCGAGAGAGAAGTGTGACGATCAATAATTCGTTAGCTGGCTTATCCGATATGATGCGACTGCGGCGACTCTAGGCGGACTCCATTCATGCAACATCCCCAACCACCTCGGTCCGCCATGGTGAGTCGAGCGTATGCATTCGCATATGTTAGTAGTACAACATTCACACCTCCCTTGTACCTTTGGTTCACGCACCACGTCTTCCGGTTGCAGTCCATCGACATGCCGTGTTCGTCTTCCGGCTCTCCTTGCTCGTCTACTGACTCCACTGTACTTCTCCTCGGAGATGCCGTCAAATCCAGCCAGCAATCGATGGGCTATCAGTTTAGGTGCGTTGTTGACACTATTTGCTAATTTTGGTCGAATATACAGCACATGTTTGTTGTTGTTAACATTCTGCAACTTGAATGCACCTTGAACTTTAGGCCGTTGCTGCGAGTCGACCTGCTTTCTATCCAGGCGCTGTGCGCTGAGTCGTTTCCCATCACGTACCCCGCGTGTTGGTTCGATGAGGTCGTCTCCGGTGGGCTCATCTCGTGGGGTCTCTTCCATCCCGAGTCCGGACAGCTAGCCGCTATGATGGTCGCCGAGACGAAGCTCCTCAACCACTGCAACCCAGAGGTCCGTTTCGTTTGTTTCATGTTTGTTTGTTTCATGTTTGTTTGTTTCATTGATTTTGTGTAGGACAGGGATATGCTGTCGGACGCTGGGGCACACGTGGTGTACATACTCTCACTCGCAGTGTCTGGGAGACATAGAAGGAGGGGGCTGGCGAGCAGGCTGCTCAGCCAACTATTCGACATGGTACGTACCTATATCTCCTTCTCCTTCTCCTTCTCCTTCTCCTTCTCCTTCTCCTTCTCCTTCTCCTTCTCCTTCTCCTTCTCCTTCTCCTTCTCCTTCTCCTTCTCCTTCTCCTTCTCCTTCTCCTTCTCCTTCTCCTTCTCCTTCTCCTTCTCCTTCTCCTTCTCCTTCTCCTTCTCCTTCTCCTTCTCCTTCTCCTTCTCCTTCTCCTTCTCCTTCTCCTCCTTCTTCTCCTTCTCTTTCTCCTTCTCCTTCTCCTTCTCCTTCTCCTTCTCCTTCTCCTTCTCCTTCTCCTTCTCCTTCTCCTTCTCCTTCTCCTTCTCCTTCTCCTTCTCCTTCTCCTTCTCCTTCTCCTTCTCCTTCTCCTTCTCCTCCTTCTCCTCCTTCTCCTTCTCCTCCTTCTCCTCCTTCTCCTTCTCCTCCTTCTCCTCCTTCTCCTCCTTCTCCTCCTTCTCCTTCTCCTTCTCCTTCTCCTTCTCCTTCTCCTTCTCCTTCTTCTCCTTCTTCTCCTTCTTCTCCTTCTTCTCCTTCTTCTCCTTCTTCTCCTTCTTCTCCTTCTTCTCCTTCTTCTCCTTCTTCTCCTTCTTCTCCTTCTTCTCCTTCTTCTCCTTCTTCTCCTTCTTCTCCTTCTTCTCCTTCTTCTCCTTCTTCTCCTTCTTCTCCTTCTTCTCCTTCTTCTCCTTCTTCTCCTTCTTCTCCTTCTTCTCCTTCTCCTTCTCCTTCTCCTTCTCCTTCTCCTTCTCCTTCTCCTTCTCCTTCTCCTTCTCCTTCTCCTTCTCCTTCTCCTTCTCCTTCTCCTTCTCCTTTTCATTTCTTTTCCTTTCTCACTCATCTTTCCCTTCTCTCATCCTTTCCCTCTTTCTCTCAATTGTACCTTTCAGATAGTAGCCAAGTCTCCGTTCCCGAAGGCCGTTTTTCTCCACGTTCTCTCCACCAACCAAGCCGCCATCGAGTTCTATGAGAGAAATGGATTCCGCCATCACGATACTTTGCTGTGAGTGTGGACTTGATTGAATGATTACTGATATCGGTGTAATTGATTGATTCCAGCAACTACTACCGTCTGGAGTCGTCGTACGGGGACGGTCTGACGTACGTGCGGTATGCGAACGGCGCCCGTCCGCCCCTCACCATCTCCGACATATGCAAATCGGCCGCCTCCTTCCTCTGCTTCCCTGTAAGTTCCTCATACTTCTGTTTGTATGTCTTTATTCGTTTCTAGGTGAAAGCTCTGTGGAAGTTGACTGGTCTCTTGTGACGAAAGGAGGAGGAGGGTACCGTAATGTTTTTGCCGAATTGCCTCGTGTCCTGTGTACGCGCTTTTGTGTGGGTTGCTTATGTGTTTCTCCGCCATAGTCTGTGTGTGTATCATACACTGCGAATCCGAGGTGCTATCGATCTATTGATTTCTGGAGCATTATTTGCCATCTAGGTATAGAGTTAGACCTATAGAAGTGTACATACTAGCATATCGTACCCGCGCGTGACATTCCCCGATCATAATCAAATTGAACATCTCTAGTCCCTCTATATATTTCTCCCACCAGCAATCGTTATAGGCATGATACTACTTACCCTCGTCGAATCCAATTCGACCATTAATAATATTATTGCATTTATTGTTCCGCGAAGATTTATATAAATTTTAAAGCTCATCTTGTCTTGTTGGAGACAATCATAAGTTTTCGAAGAGAGTGGTGAGAATGCACTCGCACAAGTGAAACGGTCATGAGCCAACGGGAGAGAATGTACATGGGACGCAGTGTACAAAGCCTATGCGGGATCTAGAACGGCCTATCAAGGGAACCGGAAGGGATAAACTCGGATATCAACTAGCAGGAAGAGTGTCAATCCTTGGCAAGTGTGGCTCGGATGTCTTCGAAAGCCGCTGCGATGAGGGCTGTGGCAGAGTAGTTGGAGTCTGAGGTCGACACAGAACGAGTCGGAGGAGGGTCGCCCTGGGAGAAGGTCGAGTATCTCTCTCTCACCTCTCTCTCTCTCCCTTTCTCTCTCACTTCTCCCTCTTCTCTCCTCTTTCTTCTCTCACCTGAGGCGGTACGTTCGGTGTATCCGCACTCATAACGATGATGTTCGGAATCGATTCCTCTGAAATTCCTCATTGATGGGCTTTGAAGACATTTTGTTGAAAAGCCGACACTATATCACTATATCTATACAGGATAGAAGCGGATCTACAACGTACATGATGCCTTTGTGAATAGAAACTCTGAAACAGTGATGTGAAATGTGGGAGAGAGAGAGAGAGAGAGAGAGAGAGGAGGGACCGACCTGAGGATGAGTGGTGTACTCTACTGGGCCGCTCCATCTCTCGCAGGTCGTGGTTGACCGAGTGGGAGGAGGCGTTCAGTCCGCCCCGCGACAACTGTACCCCGCCGTAGCGAGCCTGCAACATTTGAAGACTGATCTGTTCAAATGAACTTCGCCGAAATGAGAGATGAACGGAACTGTTGAAATACTTCGGTTCGTGCTCACATCGTCATACTTGAGCAGAGTGCGGTCGCTGCGGAGACTGGAGAGCAGAGGCGATTGCAGATTGGACGAGCCGGAATTAGCTGGAAAGCGTCACTCGTGTATGTCTCTCTCTCTCTCTCTCTCTCTCTCTCTCTCTCTCGCATCGCTTACACGGCACGGTGAGGCGCGCACAGGGCGGCGGGGCGAGGAGGATGGAGTCGGTGATCGAAGTGTACTCGGCCGGGCGGCGCATCGAACTGAAGAAGGGAGAGTGGGAGGAGGGGAAAGAGCGACTCACTTTGACGTCACTCCAGACACGCCATCCATCTGATCGGGCAGCGACAGCGACGACTCGCGACACGAGTTGATTTCAGCCGACTGAACAGAGGGATCTCTCTCTTTCTCTCTCTCTCTCTCTCTCTCCCTCTCTCTTTCTTTCTTTCTCCTCTCTCCCACCTTGACACTCCTACCGGGCGATCCTAGTTCGCACGGCATGCGCGTGACCAGCTCGCGTTGTGACCGGCACACGAGATCCATGCGACTCTGAGAGAATCCATGTTCAATACGAACACGCGCTGTTTTTCTGTCTTGTGGAATTAAATGCTGACCTCTATGTCGAATATTCTCTGTTTGAGTGAGAAGTTCTCGTGAAGCAGCTCGTTCACCCGTTGCAGCAGCGTCTTCGAGCTGGAATGGAATGGGAGTCACGGCAATTCACAACTGAACACAAGCTGCATGATGACAAATCATTGTAGAGTGGTTTCGTTTCGAGACTCATTTTACTGATTGAGACAGAGAGTGCGCGAGAGAACGCGGGTGGTGGGTGGAGCCAAGGCATCACTCACATCTGCAGGTTCCGCGCGATCTCGCTGGCCGAATCGCGTTGCCCGGCCTTGCGCCGCCCCAGCTCGTCCATGCAGTCCTCCTCGAAATCGTGCAGCTGCCGCAGCTCCTCCGCATCCAAGTACAACTCTGCAAGAATCTCCCTCCTTCTTTCTCTCTCTCTCTCTCTCTCTCTCTGCCTGTCTCTCTCTTTGTCAAAACAAACTAGTACTGACCAGAGTAACATATAAGGACACTCTCCCCCCCTCTCTCCACTCACTCATGGACGAGTCTAGCATGCCGACTGTCTGTCGTCTGTCTCCCGTGCCCCTCTTCTTCCTGCACACCGCCCCCACCACCATCCCCGCATGTGAGAGCAGCGTGAGTGGAGGGGGCAGGATCGGCGTGTCGTTGTACTCCATCACCTATAGCAGTGTGTATCGGCATGTCATTAAATACACGGGAGAGAGAGAGAGAGAGAGAAACGGGCGCACCTGTCCGTATCGCTGGAACAGCCACACCTCCTGCGACATCTGGTCGGTGTGGTTGAAGATGTTGCTGAACGTCAACATTACTACGTCATCACACCCTTCCGAACCAACTGCGTGAGTAATCTAGAGACTCTCAAAAATGAGATGGACAGTCTGTTCGACGAGGCAAACTGGTATGGTGTCAACCCCGGCGTACTTGAATATGGCGATGAGCATGTTGATGAGTAGTATGTTGGCGACGAGAAGGAAGACGGTCATGAGTATGGGTGGAATCCACCCGCCCGGCACACAGTTCGTACCTGCAAGGATGAGGTGAGGACCAGAGAACACGTGAGTCAGAGACTTGTGTGTTACGCCCCCCCCCCACTAAAGTCACGAAACACACACCACTCTTCCTTCCCATTCTACTTTCGCACCACCACACTTCACGAACACCCATGCCGTCTTACCATATGGCGAACCGACGCCTGAATGATTGGATAACATATATAGTCTGATGACGACATAGTCAGATTACGTCACTTATCATACGTGACGTCATACCTTCGTCTCCGCACGTGTCGATCTCTCCCGCGTACACTTCACCGTACAGCATGAAGTAGGGCTTGTAGAAGATGTTGCGGACCTGGAAGAATGATCTCTCTCTCTCTCTCTCTCTCTCTCTCTGCCTCTCTCCCTCTCTCACCAGCAGCCAGTGCCATTTCTCATGTGGGAAGGTGATCGCCTGCCGGGACACTCCGAACGCCATCAGAACAACGAGGAGGAGAATGATGATGTACATCATCGAGACGACCTTTAAAAGAGGGATGGTTGGAGAGAGAGAGAGAGAGAGAGAGAGAGAGAGAGGGAGAGAGAGAGAGAGAGAGAAGGCGGCGAACCATCTTGCCAGCCATCGTGATGTAGGGTCCGAGTCGCGGGTGGATGGAGAGATAGTCGAGAACCTAGAAATTAAATTATATAGTGAATTAAAAACCACCCAACCTTGGTGTAACAGAGCACGTTGCTGCAGCTGAGAATCACTCTTCCGTACGAATGCCGGTAGGGCGCCTGCAACGCCTCTCCCTCTTTCTCTCTTCCCCCATCTCTCTCTCTCTTCTCCTCTCTCTCTAATCTCCTCTCTCTCACCTGACACCGGAACGCGAATCCTATGTAGAAAGTGAATAGCATGGCACATGTGAGGAAGTTCCAGTATCCTGTGAAGAACACTCGACACTTCTCGTATAGCGACGGAGATTCCACTGCCAGCAGCTAAAATAAATGAGTGACAAACTGAAGTTGCGGTTAGTCTCTTCGGAAACAATTGTCCTTGTTTTGTATTTCGAAGGCAATTGTGGAGTGTTCTGAGGGCGATTCGAAAGGCGACTCCGAAGTGTTTTGAGGGCATTCGGGAGTGTTTCGAGACTAGCCGCAACTTGAAGCGCCACAATCCCACAATGCCTTTGTGTAGCTCACCAGTATACAACAATTGTCTCCAATGAAGAAGGAAAGAGGTGCCACTCACTTTTCTGAGGTGTTCCAGTCCGTAGGAGACCATGAACACGAAACAGCACCACTCGATCTTCGTAGGCACCAGAGGTGTTTCTGCAAAATCATGACGTCATTGACGTTCCTTTCCTTTCTCTGCCAGCGCGCGGTCGCGTGCCTTCCCCTGCTATTCCCCCGACCCCTGAACAATGCTGTGCGGCGGAGGACACTAACCGGACTGGTATTCGATTTTGCTACTCTCTACATCTACGGCATTGAGACTGAAGAGGAATCCTCGAAGACGATGACACTCTCGGAGACGTCTCTTCGCGATCGATCGTTGAAGCCCGGAACTTCCGCCGCCGAGATCGAAACTTCCCCAGAAGCAGCAAGCAGGGGATGACAAGCATCACCAACAACGCGTACGCATCCACGGGACCACCGAAACCCGTGTTGTTGGAACTCGCAGTAGGCATTGTATTACTGTACCGTAATTTACGTAATCGATATTGTGTGCTACTTTATTCGAGATAAATATTCTGATGACGTCATTAAATTTATCAACTTATAATTTGCATACCTATCAAAAGTACGTAGCTGAACATGCAGAGGAATATGTGGAAGGAAAGGCACCTGCATATTATATATAGTACCAATTTGTAAAGGATAGCTTACCATAACCAGAACTTAGTGATAGGAGCTTCGTAGAACGAAGTCATCCGATCGCACACAGAAAGAGAAGTGCTCTGAAATCGTCTTTTGATATAACAAGTACATAACACATTCTTACCTTTTTCAAACTATTTTGAGACATGTACATGCTCGTGCTTCCTTTGGCAGACAGAATCTTGACCTGGTAATAAATAAATAGATTTTTTTTACTATATTGTATTGAGTGTATTGTCTGAAAATTACAACGGGAAAGCGCAAAAACGACTCGAGGTCTGAAGGTATTAGAGAGGCTGGGTGTGCTGTGGTACTCGCAGACGCTATCCGGCCACTGTCACCGCGCGGGGGCTTCTGCCTGCTGCCTTTGGGCCCTGAGCCGTACGCCCCTCCTTGTCCGCCCGGGACTCGGCGTCCTCCGACACCGAACCCCTGGCGACGCGGCGCTTGGCGCGGACGTCCGGTCGACGCACCGCCCACACACCCAGGACTCCTCCCCTCACTCCATCCACTCTCGTCTACTGCCTAGAAGCTGGCTCACAGGCGCCCGCCACAACGCCCAGTGGTCACCCCACATTTTTGCCGAGAGATCCGCGCGCGGCCTGATAAAGGTCACAGTGAGCGCACGCACCTTGCGGGTATTCGATCCACTTTCCAATAGCTCCTCTGTCTCGCGTTGTTTCGGCTGTTTTGTGCTAGACCGGAAGATCTGGAAATTGCAAATTATGGTGATTATGGGCATTTTCATACCTTCATGATGTTCTGACTGACGAGACTGCCCATGCTGTTTCGCAGTCTGTCATCGCGGGGACCAACTGGGTACTTATCCGGAGACTCGTAAATCGTTTCCTCCTCGTCTTCGTACAAACCGCTCATGCGCCGCTCGATACCCTGATGAGTGGGCGGGGTGAAAGTGGGCGTGGCCTACCTTGTCCTTCGGTTGCTTGTAGGATGAGAGGAGCAAGGCCGAGGGTGGAAGGAGGATTCCGGCGATGACTCGAAGATTCGACTTGCTCCTCACTCGCAGATTGCCATGCCATAGATCGGCGAGCAGCGTCTGACAACTGGGGGCGGGGTTAGAGGAGGCGGAGTCAGCTGTGGTTTACCAGGGATGCGCCAGAAACGCTTTGCAGTTGGCGAGCACAGCTAGCGAGAGACAGGTGTGGTGGCCCCAGTGAGGAAGCTCGGCTGTCAACATCTGAAAGAGAGACGTGGAGAAAGAGATTGAGAGAGAGAAAGAGAGAAGGAGAGAGAAAGAAAGAAAGAGAGAGACCTTGAGTGCGTCTGCATTGCTCTGCTGATAGCAGTAGTCGAGCAGATCCATCGTGTCCACTCGGAACTCCCTGCAAGTGCTCTTCTAGTTCCGCCCATTTCGACTCCGCCCACTCACGTGGCGCACTCCCTGAGCTTCTTGGACTGTTCCATCTCCAGATACTCTTGCTCTGCTATCCTCGACATGGCCTTGAAGAGTCGAATCGCCACCAGACCCTTGGCCAACGCATCCTCCCCGTGCTGCCACATACACTTGGCAATCTGCAAATTGATAATCAATCGATACTCTAGCGATTCGCTCACCTCCGGTCGTCTCGTCAAGACCGCCCATAGAAGGAGTTCGTTGAATGGGTAGTTGAAGTCGTCGTTGTCGACTCCGCTCTCACTGGCAAGACTCTCGTCCTTTCTCTTTTTGTTCGGGCCCGCAGTGCGGACGAGTCTCATGTGGAGGGTGGACAGACGAGAGATCTGAGTGAACTGCCACGCGCATTAGACGGGGTCGACAAAGGAAACGGAAAGTGTGAACCACACGGTTTGAGTAAAGACAGTCGGACATGAATATGGGGAAAACGCGTGCAAGTCATTATAGAATCAGTAAGGAGGTATGGATAGTCAGACAAAACTAGCAACATCCAGTAAGGACAGTGAAACAGTCCAAGTGACATGCGGTGAACGTTGGTAGGGGTAGGAGTCACACTCACAACCTGTCCGAGGGATGCTATGCTCTTCCTTCCCTTGCCACACTCGCTCTCGCATTCGGTCACCACGATTGAGGGCATACCCACTCTCTATGCACGGAGGAATCATTCGCTGACACACTAACACAGGAATGCTAACAGCTGTTCACTATCTAGGTAGATTAGCATACACTCACTTGCGTCTTTCGTCGTACTTTCTCGTAGCGGCCCTTGAACCGTCTAGTCGTGTACCAGCACCGATACGCAGACCCCATCAATCGCTCGATGATCACTCCAATCTCGGGAAGAGTGAACATCCTGTGAGCTTCCTTTATTCTTTCCCACTCCTTCTCTTCTCACTTATTGCTGGGCGGGTCCTCTAGCAGGTAGTGGATGTTGTGTGGTCCGTCCGTCTCGATGTTGTACAACTGCTCCAGTCTGCCGATCGACAGATACTTCTTCATGTTCAAGCCGTGCTCCATGAAGCACTTGATGAAATCGATCTGAAGGAGGGTTGGAGAGAGAGAGAGAAAGAGAAAGAAAGAGAGAGAGAGAGAGAGAGAGGGGAAGGAGAGAGAGAGAGAGAGAGAGAGAGAGAGAGAGAGTACCTTGTTGAGTCGGAGCGCATCTGTCATGGCTGGGTGGAGGAGATGGGGTGGCCAGTTCCTTCCACTCGCTGATAGAATCGACCGACACACGTCCACTCTATTCCACGATAGAGTCAGCGCGATCTGCGAAAAAAAACATCATTCAACTGGTGATCCAATGCCTACGTTCTACATCAATACTCTCACGACAGATGTACATGTATTTTTTTCGATTGACAGTGAACGGCATACCTGATCCGGCAGGCTGAGATTCTGCCGTCTGAGAATGGCGGTGAGAATGGCATGATCAACGTCGTCCTGCCTCTCCTCGCCCAGACGGTAGATGGTCAGCTGGAAGAGGGGGCGTGGCTAGGTGGGGCGGGACTTACTAGATCCCTGTGCGCCGCGCATTCTGCTATCCTCTCGAGTAGAGTATCCGGGGACAGGGGAGACTGGGGGAAGACAGCAGCTATCAACTGCAGCAGCTGATCACGCACCTCTGGCCCAGACGACCTGCAAGCTCTCTCTCTGTCTCCCTCTGTCTCTCTCCCTCCCTCTCTCCCTCTCTCTCCTCCCCCCTCCCTCTCTCTCTCTCTCTCTCTCTCACCCATCTCCATCGACATATCTGCACGCAAAGGCCAGCAGATCGCTCGCCCTTCCACTCCCGTCGCACGCAATCACCGGCACCTGCGGACTCCTGTAACGAACACCCGCATACTGTAGCCCTCGATGTAATACGCAGTGTTACCAGTTACCACACACTCTGTTAACTTACGGTCGGGTGGGACCGATGGGGTTGCTGAAATGTGAGCGAATGCAGTGGGTTGGGGAACAATGGTACAAGTAACAAACATTGCTAATCATAATGCAAATCTCACCCGGTGAGATACTGGTGCACAGCCGTGATGGTATTCGTGCCGCCCTCCAGAACCGCGCACACCACCGGGATCTGAACTTTCGTTTTTCTATGAACTCACTTTCTGTTGCCAACCTTCCTGCCTCCCTGGAACGGCGACTCTGCCAGGTAGCTCTCGAACGCGCGTCGAAGGCGGATGTCCGCGCCGTGCCTGAAGGCAGTCTCTTTCACTCTCGAATCCCTTCGAAAGAATACCCCCGAACACTTCGGAATGCCATACTATCCGCGCGAAACACTGATTCGGAATCGCTTCCAAAGAGACTGACCGCATCTTGAACAACGTAGCAATCAGATAGTATTGCCCCACTCACCGCCCGCTGGTTCCGTTGTCGGCGAGTAGGAAGTAGGAGTGGCGGTCGTTCAACACCTGAATGCAACACGTGGACAGAATACAGAATACGCGACGAGTGTGCGCACGTGTACTAGGTTTCACTTATTTTGACCCCATCCGCATTTTTGGCATATATATCATATATCTGTCAGATAGATAAACATTATTGTACGCACGTCGATTCCGCTGTTGGTGTTCATTCCGTGCGGGTCGTACTGCACCACCACATCCTTGCCCACCAGTCGCTCCCGCCGCCGCAGCACACCCCACGGCGCGATGCCGATGATCACGATCTTGGAGCGCATCCTGAAATCTTCTTCCTTAGTCTTTTTCAGCCAGGATAAGATAATACGGCAGAGAGAGAGAGAGAGGGAGAGAGGGAGAGAGGGAGAGAGAGAGGAGCGCACCTGGCGGACACCCCTGCCTCGTCGAGTGCGGTGGCGACATGCCGCACCACCCCGCTGTCGACGCCAGCCGTGATGATCCACGCCCCCGTAGTCTGCGCCGCCTTCAGAAGACCCTCCCGGAACATCACGCCCAGCTTCTCTTGCACCCTCAAACAGTTAAGGCGTGGTCAGTCTCTTCGAAACAGCACGACCAAACAGTGTGTTCCGAAGGCGTTTCGAAGTCAGTATCGAAGGAAGTTTCGAAAAGACTGACCGCTACTTTAAATTCAAATAATCTATTCATAGTTCACGGCGCTGATCCTGCGATCGCCTTGCTCCACTCTTCGGGGTCTCCTCGTGCCAGTTGAAAGTTACAATTAGACGTCCTTTTTTATTTGGTTTTTCCCCCCTGAAATCTGCGTACTACCCCGAGACACTCACTCGAAGTTGCTCATGCCACCCTGCACGCTGATCACCAGCCGAGGAGGGGTGAGATTCCACACCTGCAAAGACTCTCTCTCTCTTCCTCTCCCTCTCTCTCTCCTCTCTCTCTCTCTCTACCTTCTCCATGAGATACATGATATCCTCCGGATCCGAGTCATAGCCGAGTCTCACGTAGTGTGCCTTGTGCGCGTGCGCTCCTCCCTGGAAAGTAGAGAGAAATGAATAAACAGGGAACTCCGTATTTTACTCCCATGCTGTCTGTATCTGTGAATCGAACAGTCAACTCACTTGGAAGATCATCGTGCCGTACGCGTCTGTCTTGCTGACCTGAACATACTCACTCCTCTTCTCCTCTCTCCCCCTCTCTCTTCTCTCTCCCTCTCTCTCTCCCACCTGTGTATGCTCCGCGATGCTCCATGCCCCCTCCTCCTCCTCTATCGGATGTATCACATGTGGGATGACCGAGAACCTCGAGAGAGCGAGCTGCGAGTGCGCCGCCTGCATTCGACCGCAACCGCATCTCAAAATGAGACGTCATCAAAAGTGACGTCATAATCGAGGTTGACGCCTTACCTGTCGGCGTTGCGATGCTGTGAGATGAACTTGATGCATTCCCTTTTTTCGAACGCGTGTTCTATCCACGGACCTGTCAGCTTCTCAGACTGAAAGGAAAAAGCGAGAGTGAGAAAGAGTGAAAAGCTAGAGGGAAGTACCCTACTTTATGCTTCACTAGTGGTTGAGGTTGATGTTCGAGGTTCACAATCGTCACAAGTACCAGTTTCGTTGCATTTGAAATCGTATGTTTTCAAAACGGACTTGGTTTCCATATCCTGTATCTGTATCCACCGAACATTCTTTCTTCTTATCTATGTTTATCGTGAATCTTAAGCTTTCTATTGTTTCGATAAAACAAGAGTTTGTAATCTGGATAAGCGCCCCACGAGTAATGAAATATGCATCACACATCTCTAGTCCATCGGGGACTCTCATTTACCATTCCCACTAGAATGAGAAAATCAACTATTCAACATTCAGTCAGAAATCAACGATCAACCACAAGACAAGACAGAACACATTAGAATCATCTGCGAAAAAAAATCTGCTTTGTGAAACAATGCGAATGAAACGCATAAAGAAAAGATAATGATCCACAAAAAACTGATGACCGTAACATACTAGAACGCGGGCGAACTGATTGGGGTTGTCGTTGAGCCTTCTGGAGTACTTCCTCGACAGATCCCCGTTGTTGTAGCTGTTGATCGAGTGCTGAAATGGATTGTCATTATTGGTTCATCGTTACTGGTAATGGTTACCAATGTGTGTTTCATGTTATTTACCACACAGGTCCAGAATCACTTCTCCATGCCTTGTTAGATCACACTTGCTCTACCTTTGAATTCTTATCTGACTCAAATAGAGAATACGGAAGACCAGACTGCTGGAAACGGAAAGATACGTCACTGTGAAACGTCTCCGCGATATTTGTGAGTAAACAAAAACGTACGGCGTTAGCAGCCATTTCTGCGCAGATGCTGTTTCTTGGAACGTTGAGGTTGGAGAGAAACGACGGGGCGCGATCGCGCAATTCCGGACCCTGAAAAGAAATGTGAAGAGATGAGAGAAGACAAAACAATCATGATTGCTCTGGGGAGCTAATCACACAAATTTCAATGTTAGTAACAGAAATCGCGTTTCTTTCTCTCTCTCCCTCTTTCTCTCCTCTCTCTCTCTCTCTCTCTCTCTCTCTCTCACCTCCTCATAGCCATACTCTCCTGCGGGACTGCCGCAGTCTGTCACAGTCCCGTATTCCGGGGTCTCGTATCCTGACATCTCACTCTCTCCCTCACTCACTCACGCATACATCGAATCACCTGCAAGGCGAAACAGAGTGCGAGAGTGCGACTCGCGGATATACGTTGTCATTTCGAGTGGCGTGTGATAGCATTATATATGATGTATGATAACATTATAACACATAAATAGCGGGCATATGTATTGATAAACGTAGGTAGTCTCGGCAGAGCATTTCTGACCGCGTCGTTTCGGCGAACACATAACATAACGAAGAAGATTAATAGTCAAGTGCAGGACAGGAAGGAAAAGGAAAGACGCGGCGGTAGACTAGCAACCCATCCACGAACATGTTAGGGCAAAAATGGAATGAGATGATAATAACACTATAATGAATAGCAGTCCTAGAGGAAGTGCTATTATCGTACATTCACGCAATACTAAAGCAATAACATTTCATTTCGAATAAGTGCGGAGGACAAAGTGATATGGAGAAAAGGAGAAAGTTCGTCGCAACGAAATTGGGCACCTACGCGAGCGTGGAATGAGAAAAGGACACAGCGGAGGAAGGAAAGAGGAAGAGAAGTTTGAGTGAGCCAGCAAGTACACCATAATACCGCCGTCAAAAAGAGAGGGACAGCTAGAGGCGGCAGGAATGATATGTGTGACAGCACGCGAGAAGTCAAGAAGGAAAGAGGAGGAGGGGAAGGAATGGGAAGGAAGCCACCCATATGTGTGGTGTTTGCTGTCGAGTACACACCCACCTCTAAGTGGCGTGGATTCGCCAGCTCATATCATAGAGACTCGTGCAAAACAAGGAAAGAAGGAGATAGATACGAGAGAGAGACACGCCGAGACATCTGGCATGCATTTGTTGCTCGCAACTACGGCACCTCTCTCTCTCTCTCTCTCTCTCTCTCTCTCTCTCTCTTTCTCTCTTTCTCTCTTTCTCTCTTTCTCTCTTTCTCTCTTTCTCTCTTTCTCTCTTTCTCTCTTTCTCTCTTTCTCTCTTTCTCTCTTTCTCTCTTTCTCTCTTTCTCTCTTTCTCTCTTTCTCTCTTTCTCTCTTTCTCTCTTTCTCTCTTTCTCTCTTTCTCTCTTTCTCTCTTTCTCTCTTTCTCTCTTTCTCTCTCTCAATCGAAGATCGTGTGAAAAAGAGTTCCGCTATCGCATTACAAAAATGAGTGGTCTGATGTACATATGGTGTATGGAGCAGAATTGCATTCACTCATTAATATTACAATAGCTCCTTCTTTGGGATAATGAGATAATATGAGACATGAGAGATGAGAGCCTACATCTATGGAATGTGCTCCAAGGCGGAATTAACAGGGGATTACCAGAAAAAGACGTGATGAATGGGACGAGATCAAATGATGAACATGAATAACAGCGATGACATCTTGACTGATGAAAAGTCGACAATCGATCGGGCACTAATCTGCATATCGGGACGGATATGAATGATGGAAAGGCGCGTCGAATCAGGCAAATCAGTCTGATCGAAACAGACACTGACACTCGCACGGACAACAAAAACAAATAGGGCGATCGAACCCAGAGAGTCGATTGTATGTGTGGACATGATGCGACACAAGCAACTCTTACTCGGCACCTGCTATCTTCCACCAGAACAAACACGCATAAGCCGATTCGCAAAACCATCATGACATTGTGAGTGCGAGTGATTAGGAAAACAAAACATTTGTATTGAAGCCCGGAAAACAGATCAGGAATTGTTTTGAAATAACGGAGGCGGTGAAATGTAAGAGTAGTAAGTCGAGAAATGTCACACCCTCGGATGCGTGGATGACAGTTGGTGAGTGCAGGGAGCGGAGATAATAATAATATTTATTACCGCGTATACTATATATATGAACACAGGACAAACACATAATAAGAGTGAATACGGCATTGGAAAATAAATAAACACAAAAATAGGATAAAACAGATAACACAGGTTCCCAAATGAGCACTTATCTAATTTTGGACGGAGGGAACAAATGGGGGTTATCTAGGAGGTACGATTTCACTGTTTGATGTTTCGCAGATAAAATGATGTTGTTGGGGAGTGTGTTCCATAGTGCAAAAACCCTACTGAAAAACGTGCTGCTCTTTAAAGTTGTGTCAAAGCAAGGAATCAGGCGCCACCCATGAGAAACGCGAGACCGGGAAGGTACAATGTTGAAGAGGCCAGAATACTCTAGACTAGTGCGATTAGTCATAACCTTATGAATATACGCAATATCGTTTATTAAGCGTCGCTCTTCGAGCGTTTGGAGATCTAATAGCTGGAGGCGTTGGGGATAAGTGAGCGAGAAAAAGCCGGCACGGTGACATATTCGGCGCGTAAAATGTCTCTGTACCGACTCAATCAGATTCACCGACCCCACATCTTTAGGATTCCATAATTCTGTACAATACTCAAGTTGGCACCGAAAATAGGTTACGTATGCAACTTTAAGAACAGTGAGATTGCGAGTACGATATACGCGCAGAAAGTCGTTTATGGAGTGAAACGTATTCTGAACAATGTTGGAATAGTGATTGTCAAAGACAAGAGAACTGCTGATAGAGACGCCTAAATCCCTGACAGTATCGGCAGGGGCGAGAGTTGTGCCGTGTGCGGAATACTCATGCCTGGGATTACGACGTCCTATATGCAGTATCTGTGTTTTCTGAGTAGATATTTGTAAACCCCACTGAAGGGACCACCATGCGACTAAATCAATTGCCACTTGAAATTTATGCTGGGCGGAAGGATCATTCGCATCAAATGCGAAGGAAATTTTCAAATCATCGGCGTAAAGCGCACACTCAACATAGTCGGGAAGATTGGAGATGATATCATTAATATATACATTGAACAGTATGGGACCTAGGCAAGACCCCTGTGGTACACCACAGTTGACAAGCCGTGGAGAGGAAAGCTCATCACCGACCATTACTTGTTGGCGACGGTCGGTCAAGAAACTTCTAATCCATCCCAATACGTTACCGCGAATTCCCAGCGAATGCAACTTTTTGTATAGCAAGTTGTGATTAATAGTATCGAATGCCTTCTTGAAATCAAAGTATATACAATCGATAACCATTCCATTAGATAGGTGTTTCAACCAGTGACTATGACACTCAATAAGTTGAGCGTTTGTGGATCTATTCTTGCGAAAGCCAAATTGCCTAGATGTGAGAAGCGAATTCCTCTCAAGAAATTCCGTAATTTGCTTGACGCATATGCGTTCCAGAACTTTCGCAACACTACTTATAAGGCTGATAGGCCGGTAGTTGAGTGGATCATCACGAGCCCCCTTTTTATAAAGAGGTTTTATATACGCCAGTTTCCAAATCTCAGGGACATTGCATACGGAAGTAGACATTGAAAAAAGAATAGAGAGTGGGATCGAAATCGTATCAACCGTATTTTTCAAAAAGGCATGCGAAATATTGTCAGGGCTCGTGTTCATTTTAGATGCTAGTTTGGAAATAGTTTTGTGTACATGTGCATACGAAATCTCAATGGTGGAGAGCTGACTGACAGCACAAGGAAGGGGCGCACCCGCAGGGATAGGACCTCGCTGCGAGAAGATCGCATCGAAGCACTCTCCGAACAGCTCCGCCTTCTCCCTCGACCCGTGAATCAACTCACCCTCACGAGAGAGCGAGGCGACACCATCACCAGGAAACAGTTTGGCGCGTACATCCCGAAATAGCGCGCGCTTGTTGCTACCATTGATTAATCTCGCCTCGCGTTTGCAGTTCCAAGAGAATAACGCCTTTCGTAGTTTATTTTGTGCTCTGTCCGAAGCACGGCTGGAAGGCTGTCTAATCGAATACCTAAGAGCTGCGCGTTTCAATTTGAGAATATGACTGGGAAGGTTAGTATTTTTATACGGGGGCAGAACGGGAATGTGAGTGTGGATGAGGTGTTGCATTCGCTGGTTGAAAAGCGCGGTAGCCTGTTCTAATGTCAGTCCTATAAAGGCAAGTGTCCAATCAGTACAAGCAATGGTTTTGTTTATTTCATTCCAATTCGCCCTCCGATATGCGAAACGCGGCCTCTCTCCAGCGGCCTCACTCACCCCGAGTCGCAGCCGATACTCAACGGGCAAGTGATCGCAGACAGAAAAACGCGGCATCACACGGACACATTGGAAAAGCGATATGGAATCAGTGAGAACGATGTCGAGAGTGTGCGCCCTTCGCCCCACTCGTCTCACCATCGTCGCATGGCGAACCATTTGAGAAAGGGAGTGGAGTGAGACGAAGTTCATCAAAGATCGATCAAACGCCTCAGTCGCCCGGAACGAATTCCAGTCGACCGATGGCGCATTGAAATCTCCTTGAATTATGTGACTATGGCTATCAGGTAAGAGAAGTGACTGAATTTCATGAATAAGTTTTGTTCCTGCTAGCTTGATTTGTGGCGATGAGCCAGGTGTGCGATATGCAGTAATCAATCGCAGTGGGCGAGACATCTTTAAAACATGTGAGGAGAGAATGTCGATGCAAACTAATTCGCAAAGATTATCAATTGATATGGATAAAATGTGTTTTACAGAAAGGGAAGAGTGAGTGAGCACTAAAACGCCTCCAGCATGAGTCTTGCGATCCGATCGATACATGTTATAGCGGCCATTCATACAGAGACTACTCATATTATCTTCAACATTGCACCAACTTTCGGTTATCGCGAAAACAATAGGTTTAGCCTGATTCAATAGCATATCTAAATCATACAACTTATTCCGAACTGAGCGCGCGTTTAGCAGCAGAAAATTTGCACATGGAACAACACTGGTGATTGGGGAAGGGGAAAACTGCGAAACATCAAAAACAGTAGAACCGACCTGAACAACAGTGCTAGCGGGCCGGGGGCAGAAGTCCTAGTCCATGGCAACGTCGGCATCTCCCGCGGTCTCTTCAAACGGCTCGCCCGATTCACCCTCGCGCACCTTCTTCGGGACCTCCTCTGCAATCGGCGAGAGCAGTACTTTGGACAAGGTGCGCTTCACAGCGGACTTGCGGACAGACAGAGGGTTAGAGGACGAGCGAGGAGCGGTCTTCCTTCCACCCCTTCCCTTCCCGCGCCCCCTGCCACCCGGGCGGCCGCGGGAAGAGCGAGCGGTGGGGGGAGGAGAGAGAGATGGCGGCTGCGGGGTCACGGCGAGAGAGTGCGCGGGAGGAGAGGGCTCAGACGACGAGGCGGCCGCAGGCGACCCAGCAGCGAGGGAAGGGGGGAGATGGTCGGCCACAGTCGGCAGCGCAGCATGCTGATGGGCGTCGAACGGTCGGGGGTAGCGAAGGGTGACGATGCGGCAATCGCGAACCACAACCTCCACCTGGCCGGCCTTCTCGTTCCGACGGCGGCACTCGGCTTTCAGCTCCCTTTCCGTCTGCAACTCGTCCATAGTCAGATCACGGCGAGCGTACGCGAACTGACAGCCGGACAGAGGGCCTCGGCGGTTCGACCAGATGCCAGAGAGGAAGGCATCTCGCAGCAGGCGAGAAGCGACCTGGATCTTGAGAATCCTCCTGGGGGGAGTGTTCCTGATTCCATGGCGGTGGGAGGTGATCCGCCCGGCATTCCACTCGTCCAGAATGTCCTTGTTGCCGCACTTGGCAACCAGCTCCTTGAGGAAATCGTAGTCGGCGCGAGCAGTCTCCTCGTCGGTGGTCTCCTCCGTCCGCCCCACAATCACGAGGCGGGTGGCCTTGTCGTTTATGACGTCGGTGTCGCTGTGCACGACGCGCACCATGTCAGCAAACGACAACGGGCGAGGGGGAGGAGGCTGGTTGATGGGGGGGAGCCTGGTCTCAAGCAGCTTCATCAACATGACCAGGGTGGCCGAGTTCTGCTGGCAGGTAGAGGCTAGCGACTTGAGAACAGCGTCATGCGAACGGAGGATAGAAAGGACATCATCGTGCGACATATCGTTCACCTTACAGTGGTTTTTATAAACAAAACCACCAAAACTAGGAGTGTGAGCTGCGGCGGATGATAGAGGCGATCGATCCGGGCAGCAAAAATAGCGGAAAATCACCCGCACGCGTAATACAGAGAACGCGAATGACATTGGATGGTAGAGGAGAGATGCTGTCAACAACACCTCTCACTACAACTCACTGCATGTCCTGTTGCCAACACATCAAAAGACTCAAAGCAAAGAGACGAAGCGAGAGTAAAACATCTATGTTTATTCAAATTCATCAATAGACCAACGCGAACACAGACAATACTCAATATGGGACGCCATTATTACTTATTAACCGACAATACGAGTTATTATAATAAGGGAACCGTACCAGCGAGTTCAATAACTCAAGTGAGAGATAAACTATATGTACAGAAAGAGAGACCCTTGACGAGAAAAAGAGGGAAATGGGCGAATATAAATGCACAGTCAGTCAATTCGCATCAAAATGCGATCATCCGAAAAAAGACACACCAAACTGTCGACCCTGCGAGGGGGATTTGCATAGTGAAACGATGACGTGATCAATCAATAGTTACACACTCGCATTCTACTCAATCTAACTGATAAGATGAAAACTCTGGGCGTGGAAGAGAGAGAAAACAAGCTCATCAAACAGCTACGATTACAACTCTCAATCATAAAACTGACGAGGGATGACTAATAGAGTAAGGTAGGTGGAGAGAGATCAGAGAAACGATACGGTACGTAGTACCGTATGCCTAGACGACGAACTTGGTGGCGACACCGTGCTGGTGGCAGAGCTCGCGCATCGAACAGCAGACGACGTACTTCTGCTGTCCGGAGACGTACGACGACTCGCCAGACGGGTGGCGCACCTGGAAACGAGGATTAGGAGAAGAGCAAGCGAAGTGAGGATCCGAACACGTGAGTCTGTACGCACTGATGATAAAGACTACGTGAAAACTGTGAAAATATTTACCTGCACCGTGACAAACGTGTCGACCAGAACGAAAGACGCAGCGGGCAGCGAGCACAGCTGACTGAAAACACAGATAATGATCAACTACAGTACTCCTCCCAGTTACTACAGTACCCCGTACTACTCACGCAGGCTCTCCCTTGAGGAAGACGGTGGCGGTGGCTTTGACAGTCTGCAGCCGGTCCTGTACCGGGAGACCCAGCAGGTCGCTACGACGACCCACAGAGTGCGTGTTCCTACAACAGGCACGGTATACGGCAATACATTATATTATGCACAACTACAGTATGCACAACTACAGTATGCACAACTACAGTATGCACAACAGTATTCACAACTACAGTATTCACAACTACAGTATTCACAACTACAGTATTCACAACTACAGTATTCACAACTACAGAATGCACAACTACAGTATTCACAACTACAGTATTCACAACTACAGTATTCACAACTACAGTATGCACAACTACAGTATTCACAACTACAGTATGCACAACTACAGTATTCACAACTACAGTATGCACAACTACAGTATGCACAACTACAGTATGCACAACAACAGTATGCACAACTACAGTATTCACAACTACAGTATTCACAACTACAGTATTCACAACTACAGTATGCACAACTACAGTATTCACAACTACAGTATGCACAACTACAGTATGCACAACTACAGTATTCACAACTACAGTATTCACAACTACAGTATTCACAACTACAGTATTCACAACTACAGTATTCACAACTACAGTATTCACAACTACAGTATGCACAACTACAGTATTCACAACTACAGTATGCATAACTACAGTATACACAATGACTGCAGTAACCCGTACCTGAACGACTCGACGGCGACGCGGCGGAGAACGCCCTCGGGGTGGGAGGAGAGGACGAGGAGCTCGATCTGGAGAGAAGGAGGAATGAGAGAGAGAAGGAGGAATGAGAGAGAGAGAAGGAGGAATGAGAGAGAGAGAGAAGGAGGAATGAGAGAGAGAACGAGGAATGAGAGAGAGAACGAGGAATGAGAGAGAAACTGACAGGGAAATTGAATAGGAGGAACTTCTCGCCGGTGTCCTCGAGTGTTCCATTGTGGCGCAGCTGTGTGGAGCGCACAGTGAAGGGCCGCGAGCGAGTGAGCAGGCGGTGCGGCGACTCCGTCTCTCCAATCAATCAATCAATCATTTATCCTGAATCGCTCTAACCTGACCAATAATGTATCTGCGATACTGGTTTCAATAGCTATCACTGTTTCAGAACAACTATCCCTTACACCACTCAACATCGCACTCGCCATCAACAATCCGTCAATCCACCCCGGGTCAAGAGCCTCTCTATTTGTTATCGTTGTGCAACGTGGCAGGTGAGTAATCCGAGAGTCAATCGCCCTCCTTCCCATACAATCCTGATCCCACGCTTGCGCAATCCCTCATTAGGTAATTAGCATATTCAGTGCACCTAGCCAGTGGCGCGGGCGCATCCCAGATCACAACAAAGAGCCGACAGTGAGAGGGGGGAGACGCCTCGCCTCATTATCCCCCTACCCCCATTGACCCCATAGCTAGTGTGATTTACGAGCTGTGAGGTCGCGCGTATCACTATACAACCCAGCCACACAATGCGACAGACGGCTACTAGCTACTACAAACCAGACTACTCGACAAACAACATCAACTTGCTAATCAATATCAATCGATAAGCTCACCCCATAGCTGTTCGGATGCGCGGGCGCCGAAGGTGGCTAGGATGATGAGCGCACCGAGACAGAACAGAACGGCAGCAAGGCCCCATAGACGACTGAAAAGGGAGGATCAAATCCGAGTGCGAGACAATGTACATCACTCTTACTGGACAGTATACATACAGGTACACTAAATATGTAAAGAGAGGCACTCACTCTCCGCTCTTCCTTTCCTCTACGGGCGTGTGGGGGAGGACCGTATCGTTGTAGACACCCTCCACCATGAACAGGGGCTGCTTAGCGCACGCATCTGAAGTAAACAGGTAAACAACAACAACAACAACAACAGCAACACACGCACCATTGTCCTTGCTGGCGAAACGGGGAGCGACCATGGCTGCTGCTGTGTGATAGACTGTCTGCCCTCGCCTCTCTCTGTGTCCTCGCGCGGGTCAGTGGGGGCGGGGCGAGCGATCTGCCGCCGGCACACAATCAATACAAGTCAAAGGGCACCGAGAGCACAAACAAGGCGCGTGTCACTCTCCCTCTCATTGCTAATCCCAGCCTCGCGGCAATCGCTGGCCTTCCGGCGATGACACTTGCTGCAGCAGATGACCAATTAGGAAGTCATCACAGGTTTACGACCGACCGCGCAACAGACACCCACAGAACGGCAAATACAGCAGATTGACACTGAGCCGGGATGATTGGTTTATTACGGCAATGTGGCAAACGACAATGTACAAATATGGCGTATTCGCTGAGTAAGGCGTGATGAAATCATGATGAAATGTGGTGTGGTGAAACAGTGGGTGACTCCTAATAGGAAATCAGAAGTGCTGTTGCAACACTCGGGGACACCTATCCGTTGTTGTGAAATAGCTTGAGTAGCTTGCTGCCGGTCTTGATCTTGCTGAGTGAGGGCGCTTTGTGCAGCTCCTTGGGCTTGGAGCGGACACGCGACGACGAACGGAGAGAGAACGACTTGCCTGAAACGATACTTCTCACATTCGCATGCTCATTTGCATACACATTCTCTCCTCACCCCTAATTACTACCTGCTGTCTTTCTCTAACGACGAGTGTCAAGTACAGGTGTGTCGAAGGTGACTGACTGCGCACTAATCCATTCGAATGCCGTCTCCCCCACCCTACCATCTGTCTCCCCCTCTCTCTCACCACTTGAACATGCTCCACTTTCTATGACTTGACACCATCTGTCAATTACACACCCCACACACACCATCTCATCGGAATCGTTCGAAATCCTCTGATTTATGGCCACACTGTCAGGAGGACTAGAATGTGTTTTGTTGTATCATCATTTTACTTTTCACGTGCACACGTCACAATAATTATTCACTTCATGATAATTATTATGCAACCGTATAAATTATTAGAATAACTTCCAATCGCTACTTCTCCCAACTCACGCGCGTTGATCTCGCTGTCACTGGAGCACAATCGGGGCGAGGGGCTGCGGCGACCGGCACCCTGCAGCAGCCTGCAAGCACTTCGCACCTGTGCCACACAAACAAACCACCGCAATGTCAGCGTGTCAAATACATGAGTATAGGAAGGGAGAGAGTGAGAGTAGAAAGTAGTCTCATGCTGCGTCCATCACTATCCCCAGAGGGTGTGGGGAAAACAGCAACCGTGGGGAATGCAGTGGCAGGCTTACCGTGTGAAGTGCATGTGGAGGAGCTGTGCGAGGGGCCGGCCGTCGCCCACAGCACTCGTCTCCGAGTGGCTAGCGCCCCAACGGGCCGCCGCCCGCTCACCGTCCGACTCGCTCACCTAGAACACCACTCTCTCTTTCTCCCCCTCTCTCTTTCTCTCTTGCTCAATCTTTTCAATCAAAAAATTATTTGCCCCTCTTTTCCCCCCTTTTTCTCTCGCTCAATCTTTTCAATCAAAAAATCTCTCTCTCCCTCCCCCCTCTCTTTCTCTATCTCTTTCTCCCTACTCACCCTCTCTCTCTCTCTCTCGCTCAATCTTTTTAATCAAAAAATCTCTCTCTCCCCCTCCTCACCTGTCTGTACCTCTCCAGATCGGTCTTGTTGCCCAGCAGCACCGTGATGTGCTCCCGCGCACACAACACGTGCTCGTGTCTGAACAACGACAGTCACCGTGAGACATTCGTCTCAATCACTATTCATCAATCAGCCAAATGGGAACAACAGTCTCTATTCATCTCTGATGTTACGGCAGACACTGACTATCTATCAGCTACGTTTCCTTATCTGGCTTCTACTCTCCTATCTACCCGGGTGTCAGTCTTTTCAACCTGGTATGCGGAGATAATTTCGCAATCACATGCCCTCGCTGAAAAAATTGCAAACCCGGCGCGTATGACATGCTAGCGGCGGCTGGGCTATATAAACGGCGCATGACCGTTACTAACATATAGGCGGACGGACGGACAGGCTTATATATTTGGATTTCGAATCTTTTTTAAACGATCCTCGCCCCCCATGCTACACTTTGTAGATCTTCACAAGAACCCTCTCCTCTCCTCCCTCGTACCTGCTGATCTTCTCGAGGACTCCCTCGGCGTACTGCAGGCTCAGCTGGCTGGTCACGTCGTAGACCACCAGATAGACGTCCGCCCACGCCAGCCAGCGAGACGCGTCCCGAGACACGTCCTCCACCTACAATACCTCTCCATCTCTCTCTCTATCCACATTGCAACCTGTGAAGGCCTGGCGCGCCACTTACTCACTAACTTACCGTGTCCATCACCCACACCATCAGCGGTTGCTGCGCCACTGTGTCCTGTCGACAGTACGTGTCCTCTGCAACCGTAACTCCTCTCATATTTTCCCCAAGTTCATATAATCATATAAGTGAATGTGCACTTTGATCCTTACAATACTGTTTGTATGCAATACATAAATGATGGTCCTCCTCCCGTCCACTCTCACTCACCGAGGGTCGAGTCGTACTCTCCGATGAACCTCTTGGTGATATACTTGACGGCGAGGGCCGACTTGCCAGACCCGGCCATTCCAATCAGTGCCACATGCAACTCCCGTATCGACTGTCCGCCAGAACTCCGCATAGCCATCTCCCTTCCCTTCAACACACAACCAGCCAGTTAGAAATCCATTTTTATGATTATTTTCATTAATTATTCACAATATTTAAAAAAAAATCAATACTCCATTTTTGTTCTTATGTACAACAATTTTCTTCGTCTTATCCCCGCGGCGTGCGGTCGGGTCTTCATTTTGGCCGAATGAACGGCGATCGGTCAGATTCCGGATAAACGATTGATTGATTGATTGTACAACAAATTACCAACCTAACAATGAATGTGGAATATAGAAAGGCAATAGATTAATAGCGGAACAGTGAGCAGAACCGGCGAGAAAAGTGAGCGTGGTGTAGATACGAGAAGAGGGGGCGGACACGGCCTGCAAGACAACGGTCAATACACGTATGCAACAATGAGTGCGGATGCGGGAGGGGGGACAACCGGACGGTGTAACACACTCTGCCGCCGCCGCCAACGGGGCAACACAGCTGTTCCATCCCGTTCTCCCCCCACTCCACGTCATCCAATCACTCATCTCAACACACACACACATACTCACCTCCTTCCGCGCGTCCGCCCATACCCGTACATGTCGAACCAGACATCGCATCTAATCGATTGCTAGACCTGCAATGAATACCAGTTTACCCAATCGACTCCGTCAATCGCACTTGACTAGACGGGATGTAATTGTGTGGCGCTGGCGCGGCGCGGCTATGCCCCGACGACTGCGCGGGTTCATCCCCTCCAGCGGGGTCTGGCGCCGCTACTGGCCGCGCAGTGTACATCTGTCGCACCGAGCCGTCGGACGCCTGCGTCGGCGGTCCTCTCCTCACCAGCACATACGAGCTGGGAGCAGGCGGCGGCGCCATCTCCGCCTCCCCCATCCGCTCCTCCTGCCCCACCTCCTCATTCTCGCCCTCCAGTGCCAGCACGTGCAGCATCATGGGATGGCGCGGCCGGCCGCGGTCGCAGCTCAGAGCGAACGGCTGGTGTGGGTGGAACAGCACGTGGCGGCACGCACTGCCCAACTCCAGCTGGTGACGCTGCCACGGCGCACCAATCGGAGCCAGTCTGAAATAGGCACATGAGAAAGCAAGATGTCAAGTGTGGGTACCGTATAGGATGGTAGTGCTCTCTCCTGATCTTGGCAGTGTTGACGGCGGCGATCACTCGGTCATCTATGTGGAAGAGGGAGGGGTCGAGGAAGGGCGAGCAGACGGGCACGCACTGCTGGTGCAGCGGCAGACTAGTCAGCACGCGACGCAGCTGCTCCGGCAGAGACGACGTCGACACTGACATAACAATCATAATACCAGTTCATCAATAACACGCATAATCTAACACGTTATGCACTCACCCGCATTGGCAGCCCTCGTTCTAAGAAGTGGATCAGTGATGTTTGCGCAGTGTTGGTGCGTGACAGGGATTCCGTTGCCGGCGCCCGCGCCATCCGGCCACAGCAGACTCTCGCTCATCTCACTCCACAGAGAGAGCAGCTCGGGGCCGTACCTCTCGTACACCTCGAGGATGTCGCCCCTCTGCCAGTGCACCATCACGTAGCAGCACGACAGCGCACCGCTCTCGCCACTCGCCCCGCCGCCTCCGCCGCCGCGCTGCCACACTTGATCTGCAACACGCACATACACAGGAGTGCGGGATGGAGAGGACGCACCCTGTGGCACCATGCGCACGAGCAGTATGTGTTTGTCGACCAGCTGCGCCTCCCACATCTTCAGCCGCCGCACCCACTCCTGCGATCGAACCTGCGCCACCACACGACCCTCGCGCTGCAAGCAACAAGTGTATTCCATTCCATATGTCATATTGAGCATTCTCGAATTCACGCATTCGAACAAAACAAAAAATACCTTCGCCCTTTTATACAAAAACGTGAGCAGCTTCTGCTTCAGTCCGGACAACACGGCTATCACGCGCGATCCACGTTCTTGCCTAAATAAATCAATTAGAACCACAACAAATACTCTTATTCGTAAATTACTAAATCGTGTCAAAAATCCTACCGAAGATATAACTGATCATCGTCATACATTGTCGTGCCAATCACACGCACCGGCACAATATCACCCGTCGTCGGCTGCAAACGCCGTACAACAATTAAGAACTTCAAACAAATTTAATGCAAACAAGTATAACAGTTCTAAACATTTGTAAATGGTGAGGCTAATGAAGTACACACCTGTATGTGGAAAAGGTGAATGTTCTGGTGTTGGACGGAGAGGACGGCGAGTGCGCGGCGGACGAGCGACACTCCAGCAGGCAGGTTCACGCGGTCCCACTCCAGACGGTACTCGTCGCACACAACGCCCTTCTTAAAGCACGACCACTTATCCACCAATCACGAGTGCACACCCCCCGTTGTCCATATGAACAAACGAATAGCAGTAGGCGAGCGACTCACCTTGAGATCGACGGTGTATATGTGGTAGTTGGAGAGGATGGTCGTCTCGCTGGCGAGGGGCAGAGACTCGTTCGACTCCCACGCAGACGAGATCGACATCACCTGCTGCGAGAGCTGCAAAACATCACAAATCACATTACGCATCACGCCGCCTCATATCAGTCAGTAAGTATGTGGAAACCGAAGCAACTGATAAAACGCATCTTTCAGCTATACCTAGAACATCAATGCAGAGTAGAGATGGTCCGGTTAAACTCTTCACGGTTTTTCGGTTCGGTTTAACCGGTTCACCGAACCGAAATTTCGAAAAACCGGTTCCGGTTAACCGATTTTAAAACGGTTTTCGGTTAAAGGGAGTGTACACTCTGAATTTCGAAGTTGAGTTAGCACCGGGATGTGAAAATATGATGAAAACGCTGTTTTTTTTGTGAATACAACTATTTTCTGAAAATGCTTACAAATAGATGAAAATTGAGCGCAGAAATTGGTGCCAATTGGTGCCAATTTTTAATGTTCAACAGAATTTTTCATCGACTTTTAGGTATCTCCGACACATGGTAGTATTGACAAAAGTGCATCATTCTCCTCATATTTTCACGCCCCGGTGCTAACTCAACCTCGAAATTCAGAGTGTACACTCCCTTTAACCGGTTAACCAAACCGTGACTTCAAAAAACCGGTTCTGGTTAACCGGTTTTCGGTTATCGAAACCGACACTGAAGGTGTGAGATCATCAAAGATAGCGCGAAATTCAATCTTATTTGTCAGTTATCGCCATTGTTACATCACAAAACTCGAGAAATTTGACAATACGAGCGTCGAACTTAGCCTAGACAGTCAGCTACATGGGAACCGGTTAACCGAACGATTCGGTTAACCGAAAACCGGTTTCTGTCACGGTTTTTCGGTTCGATTAACCGGTTAACCAAAATCAAAACGGTTTCCGGTTAACCGGTTAACCGAACCGGTTGAAAAACCGAAAACCGGAAAAATAACCGAAATGACGGTTAACCGTAACCGATCATCGTAACCGATTAACCGATCATCTCTAATGCAGAGTGATTGTTCTCAGTTGAAGGGTTGAAGCCATGCACGTACCCCGACGCTGGCGACGACGATGGCATGTTGGCTGTCGTGGGTGATGAGACACACATCCCTGTGCAGCTCCACACCCTCCATACTCGGACGCACCACCGTCACGTCCACCGACGGAAAGAACAACGACTCAAGCATATCATTACAATCCCTAATACTATCATATGGTAATTACAATAATAAATAATAGCAAAATAGCGCAAAACTAACCGTCCATGCGTTGTCGCTGGTGGCTGTTCGGGCAAACTCGGCGCCGCGAAACTCGTGAATGGAGATTTGTCGAAACGACATGCAGATAGAAACGAGTCGCGTGCCATCCGCACTCCACCAACCAGTGTACGCCTACATAATAATAATAATTTTAAATTGATTGTTATTCTGCTCACCTGCGGTCGGTCAAGTACTGGGAGCGCGCGACCGGGAACGAGGCACTTGGCGAACTCGCGGTTGCACATCACCGTGCTCTTGCGCCAGCCCCAACCCAATTCTCTTTTTGTTAGTAAAACCTGAAGTTCATAAATAAAATACATTCGAATGTGCACCGCTCACCTTCATACTTACTCGCGGCTTTCGGAGTCTCCGACACCACGCCTCATCGTACATTTCACTCATGTTTAGGATGCGTGGCTGCCCTTCTCTACAGGGACTAAATTGACACATGTTATATAAGCGTCTGAGCGGTACTTTCACAATATTATAACATATGACAATCACTGACTGACTCATAGATGACTCACAGATAAGGGATAAGATATTCAAGAGTGCAGAGCGACTCATCTTATAAGATAACATAAATCATGTAAATCATATGCACAATTATTTATCTCTAATATCTGGAAACAATTACATGGCTAGCATCGCCTAGTGGAGCAGGTGGCGGTGGCAGTCTAGTTGATGCGGTTGTTGGAGAAGTGGTCGGTCTTGAACTCTCCGGGGGCGGGGTGGTCGGCCTCGTAGGGCGACGGCAGCTTGCCCTGCATGTACTGCTTGAACCGCTCGTTCCTGATCGCCTCCTTGCGCTTCTGCTGCTTCTCGCCCGTGATGCACTCCTGGTAGTCGCGGTGCTCCAGGTCGCAGTACTTGCGGCCCAGCTTCGCGCCTTAACACCAATATCCAACGATCCTAATCAAACATAGACAACGCACTTTGATAATTGAAAAGATAACTGATTAATATGGCTACACTAATGCATTGCAAAATAACTAACTAACCGTACGCCTCCATGCAGCGGAAGAACTGCGCCTCGAAGAAGCCGCAGATACGTCCTGAATATTGTGATGCAAACAAATTGAAGTAGAAACAATATAGTATAACTAATGTATTATGTATTAAATTATTATTTCACTACAACATACATACTAACCCTGCTGGGAGAGAGGCACGGAGAGGGTGTCGGAGATGGGCGCCTTGACGATGGGCGACAGAGTCTGGAAGTTCTCCGGAACGCGGTTACCCGACGCCATCTACAAAAAAGGTTGCTAAAAGTCAATACGAAAAAGTTGGGCAACGTATTGCTAAATAAACATGCAAAGCGTGCACATTGAGAAATGCAGTTTGGCGCAGCGCGCCCCACAGAGAGAGCGGCGCGCTGCGTTGATTGCAAAATCATTGAGAAATGAATATTACGAAAACGCGATGGCACGACCGATAAGAAAACGAATAAAGGAAAGAGCCGCTTGCAAAATGGTCGGAAAAAAATTCGTTTCCCCATTGGTTTTTGGTGAAAAAACATTGTTTTTCGACTATCTTGCAAGCGGCTGAAGATTTGCTTCAACGGAATTCATTACAAAATAAGTCAGGAACAACATAATACAAAAATAAACATGAAATAACAAATAGAAAAGATAAGTGGGCGGAGATAATGAATGCCTGCAGTTTTCTGATATTTGGCATCTGGAAACGGAGCACATAAGTGTAAAATGCAGGCATATTAAAACTAATCTAATACCAGTAGACATCTTTTTTAAACAATTTTTAAATGAGGAGGGAGGGAGGGAGGGAGGGAGGGAGGGAGGGAGGGAGGGAGGGAGGGAGGGAGGGAGGGAGGAAGGGAGGGAGGGAGGGAGGGAGGGAGGGAGGAAGAGAGGGGGGAGAGAGAGAGGAACAGGTTTGTGTTAGTATTTGTAAACGTTTTTGTTGTGTTTTTGTTGAATTGGGTTAAGACTTTACGCAAAATCCTCTAGATTTGTAGTTTGCCTATTCCGCGTGCGAAATTACCTCATTCGAGTGATCGCCTTGACTGCATAATATCAATCATTAGCCTCTGTCATTTCCCTACTCATTGCCCGTACATAAGCGGTGGGCAGCGGTCGTTGGGCAGATCGCAGCTTGTCTTCATCGCTCCATCTACCATGTCGACCCTGACCGCTGACCCTCCCGCGTGCACCGTCCCCGCTGCCGGAGGAAGCTCCACTCACATGCTCGTCAACGGAGGAGCCGCCAAGGTCTGCTTCAAGGTAAGTCCACGTCGTACAGATGACATTATCTCATTCCCTCTCTTGCAGATCAAGTCGTCGAACAACAACGAGTACAAGGTGAAGCCGGTGTTCGGCTTCGTCGAGCCGGGAGCGACGACTTCCCTCGAGATCACCCGCACTGCCGGCGCCCCGAAGGAGGACAAGCTGGTCATCCAGTACGCTGACGCTCCCGCCGACCAGGCTGACGCGACTGCCGCGTTCAACGCTGTGGCCGGAGCCGCCCAGACCCTCACCCTTCCCATGTCCGCCACTGCCTAAACACCAACACTCCTGCTGTTACACGTGTAAATCAATCGAGACAAGGAGAATAAAAACTCAAATGCAAACGTTTTATCTGTGAATGTGAGGTGGCATGATGGAATGATAATGATTGTCTATGCGACGCGAACCATGTGGTATTGTGGCTCGTCGTTGTAAGCCCTTTCCTTGCACATCCTCCAGGAGAATGATGCACATACAATGATGATAGCCTCAATCAACAGTTGCTCCAACAATCCCACTGAAAAAGAGTTATATAAGAATATATTAATAATAATATATTACTCAACATCAATATATTACTTATTACTAATTTACTAATTTTTAAATATATTCATTAATTTATTACTAATTATAATTATAATTACCATGATCACTCACTGTTCTCTCCAACGACGACTGCCAGGTAGACACCTCTCAGAATGAGAACACCTGCCGCCACCCAGAATGATTTGATTTAATATAATATTCTCGCATTCCTGTTCATTTTTTTCTCACCATTTGGACGAAGCTGAGGAAGTATACGTTTCGAATCCATGCCCTTCGCCGATTCCAGTGGCCTTCAGCATCCGTTGTGGCATTCTGAACACGAATTACTGCAGTATAGTATCTACAGTGCTAGACTTACCATACTCGTCCACTCGAATTGAGAAGAGATCTGGTTGGACCACACAGCGTGAAACTGATGAGGTTGAAAGCAATTGATATTGATGACCGCGGTCGTCCTTATACAACAGCTGCGATCTGAGTGAGATAGAACACACTGGCTAGATGTTTTTTGTTCTCTGATTTCGCAAAAAGAGTGTAAAATCGCGCAGTGATCGCAAGCATGTGAATATCAATGCAGGAAATGCCATCGATGTGTTCGGGATAAGGGAGAACACGAATCTGCTTGTAGCACCGAAAGCGAGAGAATAGAGGGGTTTGAAATATATTAAAAAATCTCGAATAGGTGCATACTGGATACTTTTGTGCGTTATTCAAAAGAAAAAAAAACAAGAAGACTTTATTCCAAATGTACCAAGTACACAACGTAACAACAACAACAACAACAAAATCGATGAGAATAACGTATTTCAAATGTGAGCAACATAAAATCGGATCTAGCAACATAAAATCGGATCTTTCGAAAGTGAATCTAAATGCAATCATATTACAGCAAGAATGGGGTTAGGTAAGGAAGAAATCCTCCCATACAATGGGGGTCAGTGAGGTATGTGATGAGAGATGCGACGATTCACTGAATCGAGCACGAGTTGCGATCCAGCGTGATGTTGACGTTGTCCTTCTTCCATCTGTAACGCGCCCCCCCCTCTCTCTCTCTCTCTCCCTCTTTCCCCCTCTCTCTCCATTCCTCTCTCTCCCTCCCTCTCTCCTATTCTTTCTCTTACTCTCTCTCTCCCCTCACTCACTCCTTGGCAGCCTCCCTCCACTTCTTCTCCTGACACTCGCACATCCTCTTCTCATAGCACCCGCCCTCGGGGGTGATCGCTCGAATGAAGGGAGGCACACAGTCACTGAAACGGAACGATAGCGCGCGCGCGAGAGAGAGAGAGAGCGAGAGAGTGAGAGTGAGAGTGAGAGTGAGAGTGAGAGTGAGAGAGAGAGAGAGAGAGAGAGACTCACTCGGTGACGTGCGCCAGGATGTGAAAGGTGGAGTCGAGGGGGCATCCGAGTGCGATCCGCATCCACACATTGTAGGTGTAGCTCTCGACCTGCCTGCCGGCTTCGGGGATGATCCTCCTGTGGATGACTGCCACCGGACATCCGCCATCCACAGCCATCACCAACTCACTCCGACAGAAGCCGCGCACCACTGCAGACAATAACCCTTTCTCTCTTCTTATCCATAATTCACATCGGAAACGAGGGAAGTAGAAACATGGGAAACGGCAATCATGGAGTATGGATGGGGTGAAAAAAAAACATAATACCATAAGGATACACAGAAAATATGGTCTCTATAGAAATGTCATGTCCCCCCCACCGTGTATGGGCGCGGTGTGGTGTTGGATGTGTCCCTTGACGCGTCCGTCCTGTCCGCTGACGATGACGATGCGGCCGCCCGCCTCGCACACCGCAGCGTCCACCACCAGCCGCCCCGCCTCCATCGTAGCCATAGCCAGCGTCTCCACACCTGTCGCCTCAAACACACTAGACTACTAGGAGCATACTTACACTACACTTCAATTACTACCATCTTACATTGCTAGGTTTCTTATAAGTGATGTCGTTTTGTACGTGTCACCATAACTTTTCACAATATAGTCTATGACAGTGGAATGCGAACAATCAACATTCAACGGAATGGATCACTTTTTCCACATCACATACCTTGCCAACTGCCTTGACGGTCTCCCATTTGGAGTGGGAGTAGCGCCACGCGCGTCCCTCCACATCCACTGAGGTCATGCCAGGGAAGCGAATCGAAGAGAGACGCAGTCCCGACGGCAGCGGAAGAGACATATCGATGCGGTCGCGGTCGATCACGCTGACATAGGGAAGGTAAGGAGATGAGGGAGAGAGAGAGAGAGAGATAGAGGGAGAGAGGGAGGGAGAGGGAGGGAGAGAGAGAGAGGGAGAGAGAGAGAGAGAGAGAGAGGAAGGGAGGGAGGGAGGGAGGGAGGGAGAGACAGACAGTATGTGGTTGTGTGTGACGACGATGCACTTCTCGGCGAGCATCGTCTCCGTGTGCAGCAGCCGCCCCATCTCGGGAAGCGAGAGGAAGAACGAGTCCGTGCACGAGAGTCCGCCTGCATTCACCCGTTTATCATTCTCCATTATTATTATTTCTTCCTCTCTCGCACCGCGCGGTCGGGTCGAAATGATCTTCCCCCAGTACCCTTGAGCAAGGCGGGGAATAGCTCACGAGAACGCTGTCATCCTAGCCCGCGGAATTACTATTGTGGATTATAATGGAAGGAAAGGAACACCCGGAGCTCCACTATCGTCTATTATGGTATCTAATTCTAATAGATTATGAAAAGGAAATCGAATGATTATCGACTGAATATCGATCTAATATCGACTTTCGACCTTCGACCCTACCATCCCCGTTGCTAAACTGTGTTTCTCCCAGCGCTTAGCCCTTGTGGTGTACCGTATGCACTTGTTGTATAGTCAGGATATAGCGATTCTGGATAAATGATTGATTGATTGATCATTCTCCATGTACCGTACTTTAACTCAAATTGCTCATAACAAGTTGGCAGAGTTCATTACATATTGCAGATCCAAAAGAAAATATTTGGCTGAGAAGAGTGAACCTCATCATGTGCGCATATTGTCCACCCCTGTTTCAAACTCTCGCGCGTGACTCGAATGGGCGCAGAATGTCGAAAAACGCGGAGTGTCATATATAGGGTGCCTGGTGCACCCACCTGCATTCGTCTTCTCGATCCGGGTGCAGGCTAGCTTGTCTCGTGCGAGTGCGTATATGTGGAACGCCTCGACGACCGCGTCGTGGGCCGAGTCCGCCAGCCTCACCTGCCGCGCGTGACCCGACGTCTGCCGCGGCCACGCCACCGTGTCACCACGCAGCTCTGAAACCATCAGAACACCATACATTTCCTTTCTTTAGAAATAACGATGGACGAATAACTTGCAAGTTTAGGTGTCTTCACGTATCCGAATAAAATAGTTCAAAATGCAATGATAGGCAGATAGGTATTACACTGTGCACTGACCCCCGTATCCGGGCAGTGCGATGTGGAATGAGCGGGAGGAGAGGGAGACGAGGGCGGCCGAGTCTCCCATGTCTGCGAGGCGACCGAGCGGCCGGGTGATCGAAGTGACCAGGAAGAGAGGGAGGAAGACGCGCACAAACTGAACAAGAAACACTCAATCATTGATCGTTGCCGATGAACATAGCAACTTTTACACCACACAAAGTCATGTCTGCGATTTCAAAGAAACACTTGACTTTGATATAGCGACTCACGTGTCCCATCTTCTCCCCCTTCCTCCTCTCCCTGGGATGGAAGGCCAGCTCGCAGCGGGTCTTCTCCAGCCGCACTGCCAGCAGGTACTCGCCCGGGTGGCGCCAGCCCTTGGCCAGCTGCACGCAAGCCACCCGCGACCCGCCATCCACGTCCCACAACTCCACGTGGGAACAGCCCTGCGATGAGAATCTCTCTCTCTCTCTCTCTCTCTCTCTCTCTCTCTCTCTCTCCTCCCCCCTCTCTTCCCACCTTGGCATTGGCGTGTGCGGCGAGGACGAGGCGTCCGTCGACGTATGGATGGAGGGAGATGGGCGTCCGCTCCACTCCCCTTTCCTCCGCCCACACAGACACACTGCACTCCACCCCGCCCTTGTCGTTCTTCCACTCAACATGTATTGATGAGGGCCAGGAAAGGTGCTTTGACATTACACAACCAGACTAGACGAGAACTCGTAAACGCAGTCCGTGAATGCAGAACGAAAAGAAAACGAGTACAGAAGAAAAAAGTGTACGCACATCTCTATATGACACTCTGCGTTTTTGGACATTCTGCGCACATTCGAATCACATGCGAGTGTTTGAAACAGGGGTGGACAATCTGCGCACATGACGAGGTTGACCCTTTTCAGCCAAGTATTGTCTTGTGGACATTCTGCGCACATTGTAATCGTGCGCTCTATCTGACTACCGTATAACCGGTTTGATTACGCACATCCCTGTCTTCCATCCGACAGCGCGAGATCAGACCGTCCTCAGTCACGGCCGTGTAGATCTGCAATCAATCGATAATCACTCACCACTCACTACTCGCCCACTCACGCCGTGTGCGTTGAGATGGATGTCGACGGCGTCGGTGTGCGGGGCGTGGTGCGTGATGACCTCCTGTCGCCCTGCCTTCTCGCCCTCCCTGCCCAGACGCATCCACGTCACCCGCCCCTTCGAGTAGAGAACAGCCAGGTAGGTGTAGCCGCCGGCGCGACGTAGCCGGGTAGCCTTCTGCAAACACATGACAATCACAACATACAAGTACTATGTCATTCATGCTTGCCTTGAGTCTGTGTTGGAGGGCCCGATCGGTTCCGAGGGGCACGAATCGCTCGTGGCCAGACTCCGTCACCCACAGCTCCTCCACCACGCAGATGCACTCAACACACATCACATCATCCAAAACGGAGATTCCATCAGATCATCAATGATCATAGTCATGGCCATGTTTGCGATTACGAAAAAAGCCTTTGATAATATTTGACATTTGATAATGAAAAAACACCGATTTGATTACATAGAAGACGATCCCAATAAAATGAAAGAGCTCACGAGTGACGAGTCCTCAAACTGAATGAGGATATCCTTGCCGAGAGGATACACGGATTTCACCTAAAACTAGTATGCACGAAATCATTGTACATATGCGCGTTGAACACGCCGTTCAACAGGCTGACCTTGCTGATCTCTTGTGGGCTGTCGTAGAGGTGGTAGTGTTTGTACTCCTCGTGTGATAGCTCGTGGAAGTCGCGCGCGCGGTACACGACCGGCTCTCCCTCGCGGTGCAGCACGTACCCGAAACGCGTGTGGAACACCTGCAACACACACGTCGACCGACTAGACCTAGATTACCAACAAGTGATTCACATATGTGCACTAACAACCTTTACATGCTCTAGAATATTTAGAATATTTAGAAGATTACTGTAAACGCACGTTGAGGCGTTTCGTCACGAATGGATTCTCGTAGATGTCGAGGGGCATACACGAGTAGCGGTGCTTGTACGCCGGATCCATCGTGTGCAGCATCAACTTCCTGAAAAGGAAATAATCAATCAATATCTCTCAACAAGTGCGGAAGGAAGTGCGTGGTAGTAGCACCTCGCTCATTTCAAATTTCAAGGCGATCTCAGTTCCTACCAGTACCAAGAGTACTTGCACATTCCGACCCGCTGAACCCACTTGATGTGATTGGAGACCGCAATAAGTCGCTGGTGGTCGTCGAAGTGCAGCCAGTCGCACGTCGGCATAGACTAAAAAACATTTCAATTTAAGCCATACAAACTAGATAACTGTTAGCACTCGATGGTAAACGTTAAACATAATAAAATAGGATGAATAATACCTCGCTGTGGTGCTTGGCGATGGGCTGGAACTCGGCGTGGCTGCTCGCCTCGGCCTCCTCTACCAGCACACCCACGTCCATCTCACACACACGACCCGACGAACAGCCAACCAGCTAGACAACAATGAAGTGGCGGTCAGTCTCTTCGAAACTCCCTTCGACACTGACTTCGAAACGATTTCGAAACACGACCAAAAAACGTGTTCCGCAGGCGTTTTGAAGGGGCTGTTTCGAAGAGACTGACCACACCTTGATTGGTGTGGATCAATCCATCGGAAGACAAAGTAAAAAAGACGTACCAGCTTGTTCTCCTTTCCGAGGCACAGGGCGGTGACGGTCTCTCCAGCGAGGGCGACGAGGGGCAGCGCGCGGCTCCACTCGCCTCGTGGCACCATCGAGACGCGGTGCACCGGCACCGCCCGCTCCTCGCGCCCTGTCTGCATCCGGTCGCAGTCCCCGTTCGGACACAGCGCACAGCCCCACACCGTGTCTGGAATTATATGTTCTTACAGAATGACAAATACAGCTTAAATTGTATAACTACTTATTGTTCATGCAAACTTTGAGTAAAAATGAGGTGACGAACCGCCTCTGGCGAATACGTGAAGACCGCGGCGATTGGGAATGACGAAGGTGGTGAGCGGAGACGGCTGCTCCGCGCACGTCTCAAGCGATTACAGTTCAACCAGTGTACACTTACACGATGAAGCATTAATGAACTGAGTGAGAGAACCAACATCGAAGTAGTACGAGGTGACGAATACGAGGCCGCCTTGGGGCGAGAGGGCGAACTGCAGCATCACACCGCAGCGACAGCCGCGATCCTCAAGCAGGCAGGTCAACACTGTCACTAATAAGAAGAATAGGTACATCGTTGAGGACTGTGCCGGCAATGTAGACGACGCTGCGCCCGCCCTGCTCGCACTCCACTACGTGCATGAACTCTGGCACAAAGTCGCGCACCATCTGCAACACCCATAATTTCATAAATAATACAAACATTTTCATTTTCTTCAAATATCTACTTTCATAAAACTATAATTTCATGAATCATACAAACATTTCTTCTTCTTCAAAGACCTACTTTGCGCTGCTTTGTCTTGAGGGCGGCGAGTAGGTTGAAGGACTGGCGATGCCACTGTCCCCTGTGGAAGGCTGTCGTGTGCAGGAGCGGGCGATTGTCGGGCGGCAGCTTGAGCACATAGCACGCGCACTCGCCCCCACCACACACCATCGCACTCGCCACCACCGGGAAACGGCGGCACACTCTGTGCAAAAGTTTATTGGAATGAAAAGAGAGAAAATACTTACTCTAACTGCATGATCAAGTTAGTCTCGACGATTGAGAGGGCGCCGCGCGAGATGCGCAGCGAGTACACCACCGTTTCGTCCGCATGATTCACAGCGAGCTGAAAGCGTACGAATCTTTACATTGACGCTATATATGTCACGATATGAAGAGATCGACATTGGAAATAAATTTTAAAAAAAAACTGATCCGCAGACCGTTGTGTCCGCGATGAGGGCGCAGTCGAGTATGGGGCGTGGTAGGGCGACGACTCGGGAGGAGCAGACGGAGCCTCCACGAACCAGCTCGCCCCGAGACACAACTGCCACACACGAACGAGAGTAGAACAGGTACGCGTCTGCAATAAAGCCCTGTCAAATCCAGTCACCGAGTAATTGAATATTATTCGACATACTAAGTCATCATGGACGTCACCATGACCGTTGGGGAAAAACAAGTCACCATGGACGTTGGGGAAGAAGCGCACGCCGCGGGTGCAGCAGTCGATGTCGGGTGTGGCTGAGTGGTCGACGTGGGCGAAGAGGTTGAGGAGGGGACCGCGCCGAGTCGCACACTCACTCGCAGACACGTACTCCACCGAACAACCACATCCTGAACACATTGAGAAACTAAAGATGCAAGAATCCTCACCGATGATCAAATGATCGTTGTGGTCGTCGTGCGCGATGAATGATCTTGGTTGACTGTAAGCCACATCCTCCATCGAGGCTGAATGAAACAATACAAATCACAATAAGATAACATTGAACAACATAAAACAATTAATTAGCAAAATTAAATTATTATTAATTAAAATATCAAAACTTTGAAAACAAGAAAATCGCGCGCAAAACATGCACAACAAAGGTATAATTCTCACAAGCACAAACATACACGACGACCGTGATCAGAATTTCACAGCTTTATCAGTACAATCGCAAATCACTTGTATTTCATGGAGAACTCGACTTGAAAGCAAACTGTTTTGGTTTTTGCTGCGCTGCGGAAACAGACTCACTCAGAGGTGAACTTGAAAAGTGAGGTGAGGTAAACGAGGTCAATAAACAAGCAAAAGAAGACGGAGATAACTATCATTTTTTCTGTAATATTTTATTTCTTAAACTATTTTCTCCGTTGGTAGATGGCTTGTTCAAACTATCGGAATACTTCCGTGTAACCCCCAAAGCACAGTAAAAAAAATGTTGTTGTAAACAACTGTTAAAATGTAACAACAAAAGTAAACAACTGTTGTCTTCATTCATAGAATGATTTATACAAACTCCTTGTTTGAAAGATTTGTACGCACCAGGGAATCGTCGTGTAACGCATGAATAACAAAATCGTTTTCTATATAAGTTAGAGGGAAGGTTGAATATGTATGTGTGTGTGTGAGAATGAGTACCTTGTATCGCCACTGGAAACAGAAATGGCTATAGGGGGGTTATGACTATAGAAACTCTAGACAACATAAAATCACACACTCATCATCACAAGTATAATGCATAGTTGGAGAGAGAGAGACTCAACCGGTTCGGAGAATGGTGGGAAAGGGAAGGAAGGGGGGGGGAGCTACTTGGTCTCAATCATATCACAGGGTGTCTGTACATGGGTCGAATCTGCGTGCGTTGAGCTAGTGCTGCTCATGTGAACGACGTGGTGAGCATGTGGTGAGCTATCTGGAGACGGTGGACGCGGAGCGGGGCTCGGCGGAGGAGTGCGTAGACGAGACCACCCCGCTGTCCCCACAGTCAGCTGCCGGCTCGTCCAGAGGAGCGAACAGGTACAGCGGCACCGTCCTGCAAAACGACATTAGTGACGTCACACTCATTCGTAACTCATACTCACCTGTAGAGCGTGTCCCTGGCGTCGACTCGCCCCAGTTCGGCTAGAATGGCGCACAGCCTGCCGACAGTCGCCTCCTCCGGATGCTGAATCGACCACTCCGCCAGCAGCTGATCCGTGCGCGACAGAGACTGCCCAGTCGAGTCAACCTGAATAGGAATGCGTCAGTGAAATCTCTGCATCCACACTGAATAATGTAGCGCTTAGAACTCCTAAGGGTTCTTCTAACACATGTATTTAACATACGCTGATTGCGTATTTGACTGTGTCGGTGTGGCTGACCTCGGGTATTATAAACTGCTCATTATGATGTCTCGCACTATTTTTCTCATATGTACACGGTCAAACGAAAACAAATTTCAAAGAGTGACTGACCTCGGGTAGCTGATCTGTCAGCTGTAGTTTCACTGCGAGTATGCTCCAGTCTCTGCCCATTGACTCCGCAGGATCGAGCAGGGCGGCCAGCTCGCAGCGGCTGTTCAGCTGCAGCTCCGCCACCGGCACGTCAATGCCCAGCGTCAGCAGGCGCGCCACTTCTCCTGCGAAATTATCTCATTCATGTTTTTCACTTTTTACGGATTCTTTGTCTTTCATTTTCCGACATACATTAAGGTGTGGTCAGTCTCTTCGAAACAGCCCCATCGAAACGCCTTCGAAAACGTTTCGAAGTCAGTATCGAAGGAAGTTTCGAAGAGATTGACCGCCACTTTACTGTGAGGAACTGAGTGACCACAGTTAAAGGGGAAGATGCGCTCACTCGATCCGAAGCAGACGACGTCGGTGAATGGCTCCTCGACGTCCTGCGTGCCCTTGACGGTGAGTGACTCGCACTGCTGCATGGCCATCATAGCCTCCGGGGGGAACGAGGCTGGGCTGGACGAGTGCTCCTGCAAACAGGCAATCATCGGTCTGTATACTTTCATAAGGGCTCCTGCAAAGGACAACACTTTTTGTCTGGCAATAGTACACTTTCATGCCGAAAAAAGGCGCAAGTCGTTTTCCGACTCACGGCGAGGTGTTTGGGTGAGAGGAAGTGTCTCTCGAGTCCGATGCCGGGCGCGACTTCCGACGCCGTCTGCTCCACCAGGTTGACGATGTCCTCCAGGAAGTAGAAGCACGACGTCGCACGGTCGGCCGGACCGCGCACTCGCACCTGCAAGCAACGTTTGAATCACTTTGTCCTCTCTCTCCTCTCTTTCTCTCTTCTCTCCCTCCCTCTCTCTCCCTTACCTCGACGGCGTCCCCGTGTAGTCTGACGAGCGCCTCCATCTGTCCACTGCACATCCGACTGCACCCCACCCACTGCATCAGATCCGCGTCCATCGGGTCCTGCAATGTTCACTCATCCAAAACGTCGATCGGACAACCGCTAGCCTATTGATCTTGTTCTAACTGGAAAATCCATTTTTTTCCACTGGAAAACATGAAAGTGTCAAGACAGAATCATAGTTCGTTGCTTACTGCTAGCCCACCTGGAAGTCGTGCATGCTGCGTCGCATCGCCACCTGTATCCGCGGGAACGTGCTCTGCAGCGAGCGCTCCATCCCGCGCATCGGCAACACCCTGCAACACACTTCGTGATTATTGATTCAGACCGTCCGGCTCCTACTCACTCCACCACTTCGCACCCGTGTTCCCCAAAATCGCAGAGCCTTCTGTTTGCTATGTTTCTTCTGTTCGCAATGCTGCACTCCTCACCTCACTCCTCCATAGACCAGCCCGGCCCTTTCTCTTTTCCAGCAGTCGGTCGGGGGCTCGAGCGAGATGAACGCCGGGAACTCGAACGTCACGTCGTCCTCACTGTCCAGAGGAGAGCACATCTACAAGGTACTTCGTACTTATCGATGAGTATACCATTATCTCTCTCCCTCTCTCTCTCTCTCTCTCTCTCTCTCTCTCACCTGCAGTGTGTCGAGAATGTGCAGTAGGTCGGCCGGCTCGGCGATTTCGGGGAACACTGGTCCGAAGTGGTGGAGTGAGTAGGAGCCGGACGGTCTGAATCAATAAATCAATCGTTAGTCAGAAGGAAAGAGAGAGAGAGAGAGAGAGAGAGATGGTCCTCCTCTCACCTGCAACCCGCGAGGAACTCTGCCGATAACAATTGTCCGATGACGTGGGTGCCGAGCCACTCTGGATGGAGAACCACGTAGTCCAGCTCGGCTGTCTCGTCGCGCAGGTATACCACCTGGAAAATCGATGGTAATCAATCAATAATCAATCAATAGCGCACCTCTCCGATCAGCTGCAGCTGCTGTATCAGCTGGCGGCAGTGCGAATCGCCCGCCAGAGGGTTGATCTCGTTCCTGAAACAAATTTTCTTATCTCTGTTCCCTTTAGAGTAAAAAAGTTGTATTCTCACCTGACAATAGCGGAGAAGTGTGGCCAGGTGATGACGGGGAAGTTGCCGTGCTGTTTCCGGAGCGTGTTCAGATAGGCGACCGTCGTGTCGAGCAGACCGAGCGGCTTCTGCAGGCGCGACAGGATCGTCGACCGCGACTTGCCCAAGTAGCCCTTCAGCGCGCGCAAACCTGCAAACGACAGTTTCACCCTTTTATCTCGATTATTCAACAAAATGACTTTAAAAAGATTTCGTTTTAAGAGGAAATTTTCCCACCTGCACAGCTGGGATTGGTGGAGTCGAGTAGGATGAGCTTGTCGTGAATGTCGAAATGGGTCTCGAATCGCAGCCGGACAGTGTTGAGCATCGCCTCCGCGTCCGACGACACGAACTCCCCTTCCGCGTTCCGCTGCGGGAACAGCGAGGACGACGCGTGACTACCCACGATCACCACCTGAACATTTTTTGATGCAAACTGTTGTCTGGTCAACATTTTTGTCCAGAAGCGATGCTCACCTTGGACCTCCTGGAGATGATTCCACAGTGGCCGATCGGCTCGCTCGGCGTCACCCGGCCCTTCAGGAAGTTCATCCAGTACAGCACCTGAATGATTGTCATAATCTCTCTCTCTCTCTCTCTCTCTCTCTCTCTCTCTCTCTCTCTCCATCCCTCTCCTCCTCACCTGTTTATACTGCACCTCCGTTGAATCGGTCGCCCTGTACACCACCACATGGACGCAGTCGGTGTTGCCGACGAAGTGATCGTAGGCCATGTGGTATGGCTCGAACCCTCCAAACTCCCACACACTGAACTCCCCACTACCCGGCGCGACCACGGTCTGCACGTCGATGCCTCGCGTGTACAGCGAGTGCGCCGGCTTGTAGAGCGCCTGCAAGTGTTCATATAGTCCGAGGCTTTAAAACGCAGATGCAATACCAAACATTGTCGTTGTCAGGCAGAAGTCAGTTTGAGACACATCGTCCACTCACCTGTCCAGGTATCTCGTCGGCGCCGTTGTTGTTGGCCTCGGAGGCGAACGAGCTGCCCTGCCCGGAGTGCACACCCTCGTCTGCAAAAGGAATCTTCTTGTTATCTCGTACGTTTTGAAATTCACATGCAATTGCTACACTCCACATCAATTGATGTGTGTTCTGTGCTGGCGAACCGATGCACTGCCTAGATAATTACCCGCACTCTCCCCGCGTGGAAAAAAACACAGACACGCAATCCCACCTCAAACCAGTCCAGCACAATCTACCCGCCGAAGCATTGATCTACCATGAGTCACTGATCTACCATGAGTCACTGATCTACCACCGACTCACCCTTGATGCTGGTGTTATCGGAGAAGCGTCTGCTGACAGCGTCCATGATTTGCGAGCCGATACCGCGAGACGACTGGAGCGACTGCACCAGACGGGTCTGCAAGGAGGGGGTGAGAGAGAGAGAGAGAGGGAGAGAGAGAGAGAGAGAGAGATGGAGAGGGAGAGAGAGAGAGGCCGCACCTTGCCGCTCATCGAGTGTCCGAACATCTTCAGCTTGATCCTCCTCAGTGGGACGTCGAGAGCGCACAGCTGTTGCACATACTGCTCCCGGGTCGCCTCCTAGAACACAGTTATGACACTGGGTCATTCAAATTTCAGTGAAACTGAACAAAACCATAGTGGAAATCAAACGGGCCATCAGTCTTTTTCATCACTTGTCCAGTATATGCAGTCACTCACATTCTTCATCCTGGCCAGCAGGGTGCCGATCTGCGTGTGTTCCTGTGCCAGCGCGATGATCTCGGCTGTCAACCCGTCCCGCGTCTTGCGAGCAACGTCCGCCCGAGCCAGACAGAGAACGCGCACCACCTGCACATCGATCACTTATCAAGAAATCAATAAATCAGTAGTATCACGGTCAATAGTATCAATAAATCAGTATCAATAGTATCGATAAATCAATACTATCACTATCAGTATTATCAGTGCAATCAAGAGGTTTGGATCGAGGACTGGACGCACCTCGATATGTCCCTCCCTAGCTGCCAGATGTAGCGGCGTGAGGGAGGCCTTGTTGACGGGGTCGACGTCGACTCCGCAGTGGCACAGCGTCTGCACGGCGGGAAGGACCCCGCGACGCGCCGCGATGTGCAGAGGCGAGTCGCCTTGCTACAAGGGGTCATAATATTTATTATCTGCACAAGGTGTTACATTCAGTACAAATATTTGAGGCATTCGAAGGCTAGAAAGTACTTGATTCGATAATACTACGCGAATGGAGTGCGCGGACACCAAATCAGCGCGTGCTAGCCAGTCAAGCGGAAGAGGGCGCAGTGGAGTGCGAGAGGGAGGAAGTACCTCGTCCTGGTCGACCAGCCGGCACTCCTTGGTGACCAGCAGCAGGGCGATGTCGACGTGGCCCCGACGCAGCGCGTGGTGCAGCGCCGTCTGACCCGTCTGCAAGGAGGGGATGAAGGGGTTTCACATACGCGGTCCATGATTCTCCTATCCTATTCTTCAAAGACGCTTGAGTGATATTACTTCGAATTACTTCGGATAAGTTCAAACACATATCAGAAGTAATCCGAAGTGATTCGAAGGCGTTGCATGGCAATCGCAATACGAAGTCGTTTGGAGTCCCTACCTTGTCCCTGGCATCGATAGGCGCGCCACAGTCCAGCAGACTCTGCACGCACTCGATGTGTCCCCTCGCGGCCGCGCAGTGCAGAGCCGTCTCGTCCTCCTTCAATCAATATAATCAATTAATCGATACTCTGCGATTTCATCATATCCCTGAGTATTATGAAATTGTAGTAGATGTGTTTCCCCCAAGTGTCCCTCTGATGTCGCGCTAATGGTCGGCTGGGATGCGTTTCTATGGAAACTAGCGCACGCTTGGCAGAAAGAAGGAGGAAGAGGACGCAAGAAACAGATGCGTGATATACACTCTGCTTTTCAGATGCTCAGTAGCTGTTACACCTCAGTCCGATTCGCTGGATAACATTTCACATATCAAATGTCACCTCTTCTTCGCTCTCACACATACACACCGACTCAATGCCACCAAAGTGTCAAACGCGCAAACAACTCTTGTAAGTGGGCGTAGTAAAACTCGAATGCGCGCAGTGTCTAGTGTCTAACACTCGCCACGCACCACCAAACACCAATTGTGTCGTATGTATCGATCAGCTGATTCAACAGACTATTCCCACAATGGGAAGCCGCGCACGAATTGGGAATTGCAATCACAGATTCGCCTGTGCTCTCGCATTGTGTACAGTGGCGGATGAATGAAAGAGAGAGAGAGAGAGAGAGAGAGAGAGAGAGGATAAAGACAGATTTGCGACACTCGCGATTACAGAAAATCCCCACGAAATGGGCAAAAACAAGGGATTTCATAATAGTTCCCTATTTTTGATACGTACCGCCGAGCAGCAGACGAGTTGCCCGAATGAGGGTAGATCGTGGACGAGTTGAATAAACTGCGAGGTGGAGGAGGAGGGATAGGAGGTGTTGAAAGTGGGAGGAAGAGGCGAGCGCCTCCCAGGAATACTGACATGATCGGCTCGCGGTTCGAATAGAAGCCCTCTCGCAGCAGGGTTAGCCACAGGATCCGAGAGGTACGCTCCCAGCACACTGCCGTGCAGTGGCCACTGCCGGTGCTGCTCCATCTGCTCCTCCTCCTCCTCCTCCGAGTCGGAGTCGGACTGCTCCTGCTCCTCCTTCTGCTCCTTCTCCTCCCTGTCGTCAGCCTCTCCACGCGCGCTCACCATTCCGCGATACAGCGTGGCAGTGGGGATCAATTGACACAGCGAGTCGACGGCGCCCGCAGAGGCGGGGCGTCCGCCGCCGTTCCGCCAATCGCTGTGCGCGGCCCCGCCCACTCGCCTAATCGATAGCCCAGGTAGATGGAGCAGGTGAGGTGCGGTGAGGCGGATATGATGCGCACTGCCAGCCGGGACAAGCTGATCTCGATCGATGATTATCGATCGAGAGATGTGTGGACAGCTGATCGCGTGAGCGCCAGATTGAATTCGACACAAGGTCGTCCTTTCAATCACTGTACCTATAATTGTGATGAACCTTCTGTGAGTGTGAGGTCAGCAGTATTGCATCCATTCATCGGAATGTGAAGAGTGTGAGTCATCGCTCCATCTCTCGACCGCTTTTTCTCCGCCGCGGGTCACTCGCCCATGATTCATGGCGCGTCGCGACTCGATGCATTTACTCCTTCTCGAAATCTCAAGGGACACGCTCCGCAACATTTCATGAGCTATGCCCGGCAAGAAACATCTCTCCTCTTTCCACCCCCGACATACGTGCTAATTGCGTATGCAAATGTGCGTGGTAGGTGGGTGACGGAACACCCGGAAAAAGCTATGAATAATTTGGCCGCAAACCGGAATACGAATCCATTCTGCAGAGTGAGGAATGAGAAGAAAAACAATATGTGGTGAGTGGGAGGAAACAATAAATTCGCGTAAATGCCAATGTCCTTTCTAGCAGATACAGGACTCACTCAGCCTGATAGGAGTTCTTTATCGTATGACAATAGCAGAGAACCACCCACGAAGGCAATGCAAATTGTAAGAAGGGTGTTTATATAATGTACAAGATAAGAGAGGGTTATACATTATAAAAAGACTGATCTTATGAAATCTCCCCTCACCTTGTTCTTGATGGCGAGTGGGGGTCGGTAGCTGCAGAGGATGGTGATGAGGAGAGCGAAGCCGTGCCACGCGGCGATGTGCAACGCCGTCTCGCCGTGCTGAAATATCACATCACTATTGTCACCCGGGTAGATAGGACAGTAGAAGGCAGATAAGAAAACGTAGCTATAGATATAGATAGTCAGTGTCATATTTGCCGTAACTTCAGAAGATGAACAAAGACATAATATGTTCAGCAAAATCACATCACGATGTGATTGCACTTCAATTAAGGCGAGGTCAGACTCGAATATGTGTCAAAAAAGCTTTATAATACAGAAAGGCACTTTCTGGGAATCTTTCTGATGATGCGCGGCCAGCGAAAATTGAGGCTGACCTCTACTTTACTTTCTGCACTCCGCTCACTTTCCCATAGTCCAGTAGTGAGTATTTAATGTGCACCTCATCCTGCAGGTCCATCCGGGCCCTCCTCTCCAGAAGGGTGTGGACGACGTCCATCTGCGCGTAGCGAGTAGCCATGTGCAGGGCAGTCTCGCCCGTCTTGTTACGGTCGTCCACGTCGCACCTGCAACACACATAGTGGTGGTCGGACTTCATACTACTGTATACTACTGTATGTTTCATGATTGTGTTGTCATATTCAGATTCCGGATAAACGATTACTTGATTGATTGTATATGTATAATCAGAATCAGTGAGTTCGCCCTTGGCTATGCGCCCGGACGCGGACGCGGCTCTCTTTATAGAACTCTCTCCGCGTCTTCGAACCATTAGAAAAGAGAGAGGCTCAACGCACCTCTCGGCACTCAGGTAGGCGACGACGTTTGCGTGTCCATTCCGCGCAGCCCACATCATGGCAGTGTCGCCGTGGCGGTCCCGCGCACACAGGTCGGCGCCCTGCAATCACGAAGTCCTGTCCACGGCCCGGATAGTTGCACAGCGCGCCTCACAGAGAGAGCGGCTGGCGCGCAGGCTGCCCCGCGAGTCAATGAGCGCGTAGCGATTTCAAGAGAGAAATTATCGCGCTCAACCGCTTGCTGGCAAATTCGCAAAAGAGCAGAGCGTCGCGTGTATGCGGCGCGGTCGTGGGCCTGACCGCTCTCGACTGTGCAACTATCCGGACCGTGCTGTCAGGATGCTTGAGCGTGAAACAAGCGCTCTACTACATTCATTAGCAAGTCGAAGTCGTGTGAGAGTGCGAGAGTGCGAGATGCACACCTTCATGTGCAGATAGTTGACGAGGTCCAGGTGTCCGTGCCCCGCACTCACGTGCACTGCCGTCTCGCCGAACTGGAAAACGCACAATCATGAAACGTGCCACGGAATGTCGTTGTTCCGTAACTATTTTCATTCTTTTTCTGGACTGTAGTTCCTTTTTCTGGACTGTAGGACTTTAGTGGCTCCGTAATTTTTCCAATACCGTATACCTTGTTGGCGACGTTGGGTGAGAGCCTGTGTAGATTGGCCAGCTGGTGGAGGCCCTTCATGTTGCCCTCCTCGCATGCTATCAACACTGCCGACGTGACCAGGTCGTCCTGCGGTGAGAAATCATCACATACACACGACAAACACTATATTACACTACGCACACTATTACTCACTGTGCGTCGCGTGAAATCGCTAGCTTCCTCGGCATTCATATACGTTTGGACGATTGAACTACAGGGAAATAAAAGAAGAGGCAAGAATAAGAAAGCTCGCTTTTCCACGTTTTCTTCGCACAGTTCGCCTGGCAGTATGTTTGCGCGACGAGAGAGCGAGGCACGGAGAGAGCGCAGAGAACGAGACGTCACTAATCACACAACTCGTTCACAAACTACATACATAGTTTGCTCGAAGCTGTGTACTGTTCGCCACTTTTTTCTAAAACAAGGAAGACTAAAGGACGAACCTGATCGAATCTCGTCTCGACGCTCCTTCCGGCCTGTGTGGATTGGTGGATGGCGAGACGAACCGAGCGGGTCACTCGCAGACACACCGTCACTAGGTCCACTGCGCGCTGCAAAACACACGGTCAGAGGTCAGGCTTGTGCATGTTTTAGTTTACTATTATGTGTGATTTAGCGATCAGTGACCGCACTGACCGCACCTTTTCACATCAATTTTTACATCGCTATGCACAGTACCCACCCTCCATCGCATCCTCGTCTTGAACGCCTGTATCTGACTGATGGTGATGCTGCTCTGCTTGCGGATGTCGAACGCCGACTCGCCTCCCTCGGGCTGGAAGAGAGGGCGGATGAGAGAGAGAAGGAGAGAGGGAGAGAGAGAGAGGAAGAGGGAGGGAGAGAGAGAGAAAGGAAAAGAGAGAGGGAAGAGAGAGAGACAGAGAGACAGAGACGAGAGAGAGGGAGAGAGAGAGAGAGAGAGAGAGAGAGAGGCGCACCCCTCGTATCCAGGGATGTCGCAGGCACTCGTCGACCGTCGCCCGCTTCCGCGGATCTCGCACGAAGAGACGCGAGATGAAGTCCTTGGCGAACGACGAGGTGTTCTTGAAGTACCTGCAGTGAAGGACGTATACGAAGGCGCGTGTATTAGTAGACGTTAAGGTCGAGGTCAGACTCAACATTTGCTGGCAAAAGACCTTCAGAAAGTATCTATTTGTATCATAAAACGGCTTTTTGATTTATAATCGCCGAGCGTACCTCTCCGTGAAGTGATAGTTGACGGACGTGATGTTACAAAACGTCTCATCCCTCGTGTCTCCCAGGAACGGACTGCCGCCCGACAACCTGCAACCATTACATTCAAGTCAAAGGTTTATCCAGATGCGCGTTTCAGGAACATAAAGTACAAAAAGTATACATGCATGAGAGGTCTTAGTATAAGCGCTAGGAGAATAGATCATTCCAGTGGTGCAACCATCACATTCACATTGTGTACATGTGGATTCGGATCTATAGTACTCACAGTATATACGTGACAACTCCCAGCGCCCACATGTCTGTCGCCGACGACAGAGGCTCGTAGTTGACAACCTCGGGGGCTGGAAAGGACACGTCAGTATTGCAGGACACATCTGTCACTGCCAAGTTCTTACACTGTCGCAATATGTACGAGGTAACAAAGAGAAAATAGATGTTGACTGACGACCAAACCATCTCTCATGCATTCGATACATTATGCGATTCTGGATGAATATTTGATTCGATTTAATTGATGTCGACTGACCGACAAACTCGGGCGTGCCGATCATGTCCTTGACAATGCTGCCGGGTGGGATCTTCCGCGACAGACCGAAGTCGATCAGCTTCACCTGCGCCTCGCCCCTCTTCCGAAGCATCACGTTCTCCGGCTAAGCAATCGATATGCAATCAATATTCAGAAAGAGACGTTACCTTGATGTCGAGATGAACGATGTGCTGTCCGTGGAGGTGCTTGACGCCGAGGAGGATCTGCTTGACGAAGGCGGCCGCCTCAGCCTCGTCGAGACATTCGCGCGCGCACACATGGTCGAACAACTCGCCCCCGGACACACTGCAAGGGCATTCACTAGGAGTTCGATGGATCACACTAGGCAGTGTGTAGTTGCTCATGCTACTCTGTGAATTACATGATAAACAAGCGAGCATTCACACTCTGAATATTGTTATCTGATTACAGCGTACACAATGGTGTTTCTCTTATCTTGTAGAGCTCGTAGGAGTAGTGCGGTTTTGTTGCACACGATAAAATGAATTCATTTCATAGAATGAGATGACTCACAGCTCGAGCACCAGGATGACGTCACTGCTCGTCTCGTAGACGTCGCACAGCTGGATGACGTTGGGATGGCCGCCGATCGACTCCAAGACGGACACCTGCAGGGGTGATTGAAGTGTGAGGGAAGTTTCAGGTAAATAGTGTTCGTGTTCAATGGAATTCCGTCACTTAAATAATGTTTCCGTGAAAACATGTTTATAACTGAAATGGTGCTCACCTCTCGCTCAATGTTCGCCCTCGTCACACCCCTGCGCGAAGTGGCATAGCGGCGTTTCTGAAACATGACAGTAGTGAGACCTAACACACCACTCAGCAGCTATAGTGGGCTCGCATACTGAGTTTCCTGCTATTCACGAGAGACATTAAGGAGGTCAGAGAAAGATCACAGTCTATTCGATGAAATTTTCAAGTTGAACATACTCTTTTCACGTGAGAGTGTTACCACTACGCTAGCTAGGTGTGATGACAGCTTTGCGAAAAAGAACTGTGAACGTGTGATGAAATTTTGAGTGTCTAAGACTTACTGTAGGGTACTGTAGAGCTATTGGACCGCATAATGTTTTTGACGAGAAATGTTGAGCTGAATGCAAACGGAATGTACCTTGATGAACTTGGCGGCGAATTCCTCGCCCGTCTCGCGGCACCGCACCTTCCGAACCACCGCGAACTGGCCACTGGAACACAACGGCTGTCAACACAAACAGACATCCCAACGAGAACCGGGTTTGCCTTACTTATTAGATTATTATTCTATCATATAGCTATACTCATAAAACAAAAGTTTATATTGCTCACCTCCCGAGCTCGTCTCCCATCTCGAACACGCTCTCGAAGGGCGTCTCGTTGAACCTCATCTGAGGGGGCGGGGCCTCGGGGGGCGGGTCTGTGACAGACTGCTGTCGCGGCAGAGTCTGAGGGGGAGTGCGCATCCTGAAAACAGTACCGCAACTACAAAACTAGAAAGAGAACAATGATTGAGCTCACCTTTATAACCTGTGTGTGAATATAGAAATGTGTGAATTCCGGTAAGAACCGGGATAAGGCGGATATGAACGGAGAAGGAAAAGGAAGGAATCAAGGCCCGAGATACTCGTTCATAGATCACACTGAGAGTGGGGGACTCTGAAAGAAACGAGGTGAAACATGGATACGCGAGAGAGAATGGCTTGTGAATGGCATCGACCCGAAAAGAGCGTGAAACAATAGATAAGACGCTAACTGGTATCACACATCACCAATGACTCACATTCTTCAAAATCAAGTCAAAAGTTCACCACGCAAGTACATAAAAGGATAAAAGGGAACGCAAACATAGTATCCTGGCAGCACTTTGTACACAAATGAAAGAAATGCCGACGTTGATATTAATTGAGTGCGACAAAAGTGAGAAGAGAGACACCCGAAAACAACCAAAACAAGGGGTGAGAAGAGCACACAACAAACAACGCGTGATTCAATTTCAGAAATGTCACATTTCAGAAGAGCCGAAATGGATAAGAATCACACACAACGGGCAAATCATCGGTGATAAGATGATCACATCCATAAAGAGAGAGTGCACGACAACCGAGAGGGCGCCGACACGGAAGGACAACAAGAGAGCGTGCAGAGATGAGAGAGCGAGAGATGAACGGAATCACAGACGCCACTGACAAAAGAAGCCGTTGTGTGGAGAGTGGATATCTGGTCAGCTGGAGCAAATCAATGCGATCAATCGATAAGTGACCAGCGGAGAGATCAGATATCACTTCGCGCAGTAGAGAGAAGAGGAAAAACTGCTAGAGCACTTCCTTGAGGGATCGGGTGACAGCAGAGGACACGGAGAGAGGGAGAGAGAGAGAGAGAGAGAGAGAGAGAGAGAGAGATAGAGAGAGAGAGAGAAAGAGAGAAGAGGATCAAGGGGAAAGAGAGGAAGGAGGAGGAGAGAGACCAGTTCTCGATCAAGGCTCACGGAAAATCGAATATCGTCCGTTTTCACAAAATTCAATGCAAATCGCGCACTCCACCTCCATAATACTCGACGTAAAACGATTATCATACGGTATCTCGCATTGATCATGCCACAGCCAACACGAAATGATGATAATCAATAAATCAATCAATAATACCAAAAACACATCAGTGAATTAATGGATAGCAGGCTAGCAGGCTAGAATGCGGTCACGGCCGGTACGTGTTCTTGTATTCCAAGAAAGAAATGAATCACTCATTCAATCACACGCGCGAATGGACAGTGGAAGATAGAAGCGCGAACAACCAACAAGTTGGACAGACATCTCAACCGATTGAAAGTAGACACAACACACTACACATACACATTCGACCAATTGAATTACAGATGATACGAACAAGTAATAATAATCACGTCATCAAGTAGTTTGGCAAATCGAATCGCTTCCGGACACATAGTAGTTGCATCGACTTCGACTCGACAGTGATAAGACATGATAGATCGAATGAATTCGATGCACTCTCGTGAAAATCAGAATCGCATACTCATACGGACTGCACTTGACCAATGTGGTATTGCGGAAAAGGAAAACACGTTTCCACTCGACACTATGAAACTGGTAAGAGGAACGGGTAAAAAACACAGCCACCAATCAGATAACAGAAAATATTGGCACTGCCAAGAAATGTATGTGCGGCAATAAAACATACATGCAATTGCAATGCATACTTTCTTCGAGAGTGAGTAAGAATGGAGAGAGGGGAGAGAGAGAGAAAGAGAGAGGAATGGAGGGGAAGAGAGAGAGAGAGAGGGGGGAGAGGGAGAGGTAGGGAGAGAGTGAGGTGCGTGAGTCGGCAAGAGGAGGGAATACAGTTCACCGCTATCATGTACACAAACCCGTCGCCCTCTCGCTCAAACATTCCGTGGTGAGATTCGTCTTTTGTTGTGCGCAGTCGCAGGGGTGACATTTACCAGTATTCGCGACCCGCGGATTATGCATGAAATATGGAGGCTGTGGGTCAGACGCGGAGAAGGGGAAAAAACTTGCAGACTCGAAGAAAAGAAACTGGCGAGCGCCAAAATCAATGGGAACCCCTCTCGAGATAAGGAACAAGAAAGTGCGCGATACATTCCTCGAGGGACAGTGTTTTAGGGAGGGTATTAGGAGGCAAGTGGTTGGGATTAGAAGATGGTTCATTCACTGACTGGCAGACAAGCACATCAAACGGGTTTGCGCGTGTGTGTTATGAAACAGATCATAAAAACATATTCGCGCGCATAGAAAAAGCAGGAAAAACGACAAGATAAGAGAGAAGGACTACAAATAAATGTTATTGCGGAGTGCGTTTCAATGAACTGATGAATTCATGACCCTACTGTAGCCATTCAGACAATTCTGCCGTTGACATAAAACAAACGCGCCGAAAAACACACAATGCACAATAAACCGCAGAATACACCAAAGTGTACACTCTAGCACTACTCGCTGTAGACTTTACACACATTGCGTGAAGACGCGACGAGAACTAGTAATCACTAACAAGTCATCATCACAACACATACAGCACACACATCTCTCTCTCTCTCCTCTCTCTCTCTCTCTCTCTCTTTCTCTCTCTCTCTCTCTCTTCTCTTGCATGATAAAGCTCATCGTCAGCAGAAACACAGTGAAACGTCTAGGATTGCTACGAATTCTCATCCTTGTTCTCTCTTATGCCGCTGTAATATCTTGCAATTCATTCTCTCTCTCTCTCTCTCTCTCTCTCTCTCTTTCTCCGGGAGAGGTGCAAAGCAATTGCCTATAAATCCGGCTGACCGCAAAAACGATGAGCATAAAACAGAGAGAGTGAGCGGGCAATACATATGTGAATAGACGACAGTGTATTTTCGAAAAGGATTGGAAAAGGTGAGAGAGAGCGCATCTCACGCCTTTCCTTTCCATCTCCGTCTTTTCTCGACTGCTAACCGACAACGTTGAGAAAAGTGGGTTAGTCACTATTCCGAAATCAGCAGAAAGCAACGCCGAAATGAGAAAAAGAAGCGACACCGAGCCGCCGCCGCTAATCAATCAATAAATCAATCAATTCGACAGACACACGGCCATAAAAATCGAAAGTGAAAATCTCTGTGACGCGTGGAGAGAGATGGAGAAAAGAGATTAGGCTTTGACGAAGCGATGCATATAGAAAACAATCCATTGAGCTAGCGAGAGAGAGAGAGAGATACTCAGCCATGCCCAGGATGTACGCAGACAAAAATCTCGAGAAATCAGTACAGTGCGGTCATCATTACAAGCCAGAAAGCGAACAGCGGACGGGCCAGCGAGCCGCTCTCTTGAGAATAAACGGAGAGAGAGAGAGAGAGAGAGAGAGAGAGAGAGAGAGAAGCAGACACGCTCGTGGCGCTCTCTCTCACTCTGTATAAGCGGATCAGAGCGAAAGAGTGGGCCGCGGATTCACATAGCATCGATGACAATCACGAAACAATCGCGACAATCAATAATCCGTATCAATCGATTCCACCCGATCGATAATCCACTACATCAGATCCGCTGCCCGCTAATCGGAACAGCGGATACAGCGCGCGCGAAAAGAGAAATCCGTCAAATTCCGGAATTCCGAAATCCGCGCACGCAATAAAGGAACAGAGGGCGACAATCGCGGGTGATTTGCATACAGAAGAGAGAGAGAGAGAGAGAGAGAGAGAGAGAGGGGGGGAGTGTACTGCCGTTCTACTTGCCGACTTCTTCTCTTTGCTTGCTTGCAGTAATCATCTGTGGAACCGGCTCCTCTTCGCCTATCACCCACCAAACATCATAACGATGGCCCCGTAAATCAACCAGGTAGTGCTGATGCGACGAAATCGTCGAGGTGGGTGGATGGAGCGGCGGCGGCCACCGATCGATACTGGTAGATCAACGAACCGGAATCGACCACGCCTCTCCCGCTTCCACAAGGGAGTCGAGTAAATTGACACTACTCCCGTACTGGTTTTCAAAGAAAAGGAGAGAGAGATGCAGAACGGAAAACGGAGAAGAAGAAGGCGGAGAGGAAGGGAGTGGCTGCTCCTGCTCCTACTCCGACACGTACAATACTGCGAGTGAGAGGAGGAGGTGGAGGACGGATTGTTGGACATGCATGGAGGCGCCAGAGACGCGGAAATAGCACGGCAATGGCGGAGTGCGCAGACGGGGTCACCTCAATTCGAAACACGCACCGAAAAGGAAGCGATTCACAATTCACTGTGTCGTAAATCCGAGTGAGACGACACAAAACGTGGTAAACTCACAAATACGAAAGTTTCCAGTAACTTTCCCACACACAAGCGTTGATTTCCATAAGCGAGGACAGTGACAGAGCGAAACTGAGTAAGAAAAAGATCGAGGGAGAGGGAGAGAGAGAGAGAGAGAAGAGAGAGAGAGAGAGAGAGAGAGAGAGAGAGAGAAAGAGAAAGAGAGAGAGGAGAGAGAGAGGATATCATAGCAAGTCGACTACAATCACGAAAGGACGTGGGGCATAAGTAAACGGGCGGCCGAATATGAGAGAGCGCTGGCATGCAAAATAGAGAGAGACCATGGCAACGGGAGATTCCCCTAGAAAGGAGCAGTCACATGGAGCAGGAGAGGAGCAAGAAGGAGCAGGAGAAGGAGCAGAGAGGAGCAGTGGTCCATTAATCATCATTAATCACGAAAACGACCACGTAACAATGCATTGCAGAAACGACAAAATGACCGTTTAGATCACAGTGTTAGTGTCATCGTGATCAGCGCATCATTCATATCAATCTGCCACACACATTAAACTGGAAACGTAGGTGCGGGAATTGGACTGGCGCGTACCTGCTGGTGGAACACTGGGTGACACCCTCTGCCCTCTCTCTCTCACGCACTCTCTCACCTCACTCACTCGTCTGCGCTCACTCCCCTCACCACACTCTCTCGCATCCTCACCTCAAAACCGCGCGCGCACACCTCAATACCTCAATGGAGACACGAGCGCAACTCTCTCTCTCTCGCATCTCTCTCACTCCGTCCTTTCTCTCTCTCTCTCCTATTGATCGCATACCTGTCCACCTGTCTCTCACTCACTCTCTCCCTCACTCACTGCAGTGAGTGTAGTATCAGCTGATTGCAGTGAGCAACGAGGCATGAAATCAAAAGACGCGGCCGGAAGTGGTCAGGTCACATAAGGAAATGCACTTGATTTCTCACGAAAATCATGAACAATTGAATGAATCAAAATTACACCAATCAATACAGCGGCGGTGATTAGTGAGCGAGGGCTCACCAAATATAGAGAGAGCGCTTCTCCCTTCGAGGGGCGCAAACACTCTGTCACTCTGCGCACTCCTCCTTTCACAGACTCTCTAGCCACCCTCTCTCACCGCATCGGTCATTGTCCGTTTGTCACTCACTCCCTACAGCTATCACCACTCAAAAGATACACAAAAGATCTTCTCAATGCAAGCATGCACGGCGAATAGAAATAAGTTACAAAAAAAGGATAATAAAAAAACTCAGCGTAAAGGTCTCACGGTACGGTACGGTTCGCACGAAACGCGCATATGACAAATAGGCGACTAATCCATGCATACGTGAGCAATTATCCCATCACAGTATCCTCTGACGCAACATCCGGTCGCCTTTGAAGCATGCCGACGCAAATTGTAATCCATAATATCGTGAATCGAGCACGAAAAATAGTAATATTAAAACGAACATGTACAATTTATAGAAAAGCCCCACCCACTGCAGGAAATTCCCTTATCACCTATCCATACTGATAGAACTGATAAGACGGTGCAGAATCCAAATCCTTCCCACAAACACCAGGTATACGAAAAGCGTTCAATTCCAACCCCCTCAAGGAATCACTCATCATCATCAATCAAAACATTTTCATTCTCTCAAACACAAATTCAACAACACATTTCCGAATTGAAAGCGGACATGCTATTCAACAACACGATAACAGGTATACATTCTCTCAATTCTAACAGACAATATAACAAACCAGGCAGAAACAGTGACGTGCAACCTAACAACATCGGTGAGAAAGGAAAAAAGGAATATAATAAGTCTTGGCGTGTCTCTATCGGTAGATGAAGAGAAAGCACAAAGAGAGCGGATCAGTAGCTGAAGAGTGCGATCCTTCCGTCTGCTCCGGCAGTGATGAGCCAGGGCTGCGTGGGATGCCACACCGTAGACAGCATGGACAGACCGTTCACCGGACGGTGCCCGATCAGCTTCTTCACAGGAACCTGCCACACAAACATGATCAAAATATAAGCAGGGGGGAAAAGAAGAAAAGGAAGACAATCAGTTCAAAACAACTCACGAGCTCGTTTTCCCTGGTGAAGTCGGTGTGGATGCGCGCATAGTAGACGAGGGCAGTGCCATCGTCCGAGACAGTGGCGAGCAGAGGGTACCTGGACACACAAACTCACTCTCCCACTCCACCCCCCCCCCCCTCCCTCCCTCGCACGCACCTCTTGTGGTAGGCGATGGATCGGATGGCGCTCGTGTGGTGGCGCAGCTGCTTCCACGGCTTGTCGCTCAGCTGCAGGTCCATCCACGAGAAGCGGTTGTCCAGCCCTCCCACGAACAGGTTCTCTCCCTCCCTGTCCGGACAGATGGTCGACAGCGACAGCAGACCCGTGATCAGCTTCTTCTTCAGCTGACACTTGGCCAGGTCGTACATCTGCAACAAACACGTACAATACAATATCATACAATACAATACAATACAGATGTATGATGTAAGTCCATTTCCCTCCCTATTCCCCCACTCACCCTGACGTGTCGCTGTGTGGCGACGAAGAAGGTGGGCTCTGCGGGGTGGAACGCCACAGTCTGGATGTAGCCCTTCCTCTTCGAGAACGGACACTGAACACATACAATGCGTCAATTCAACAATGCATGTATCTTGAAAAATATCAACAGTCAATTCAATTTTCAAGTATTCAATATTTTACGCATAAACAAAGACTTTTTAAGGAAAACAGTGATTTTCTACAAAAATGGCCTGTTCACAGACCTGAGAGCGGCACTTGCTGAGCTGGTGGATGTAGACGGATTGGGGCACGTCGGCCGCCGCCACAGTGGCAAAGTAGTCGCCCTTCGAGTGCCACGTCACTTGCTTCACCGCCTCAAACACAAACACACATGAAACATGATTAAAAATGACAATGCACGTTCCGTTCAAAATATTCGAATATGAAAACAACCAAAAAACTTACATAGGGGAGGGTGAGGACGACGCGATCGTTCTTCTTCGTCTTGCTCCACTTCACCTTGGGCACCTCATCCTCCTCCGTCTCCGGCTGCACTCCAGCCAACAACTACAATACAATACGTAACATCACATTTGTAAAACGTACATGATGTGCATGATGAAAAATAAAATATTGAAATATTGTACATTAATTTCATATATTTTCTAACCAGTAACATGTATCAAAAATAAATTAGAAAACACACCTTGGTCGTCTCAGAAATGGCGAGCTTGTCACCGCACTCAGTGTTGATCAACGCAACCTGAATCATAAACCATTAATACTATTATACAATACGCACAGAATGAAGAAGGAGATGAAACAACATCGACATACCTTGTTTCCATAGCTGACCGCGACCATGGTGCGCGAGGCGACCGGGCAGAACGCCACCGAAGTCACTGGCTCGTCCAGCTTGACAACCTGCAAACAATAGTGTCGGCTCGGTCACACTTTCGGTCGTCGTACGAAAATGAAAGCATACCTTGATGCAACGACCCGAGTTGATCATCCACACCCTGACCGTGCCGTCCTCTCCTCCCGACACGAGCAGCTCGCCCTTCTCAGGCTCCGACGCGATGCAACGCACCTGACCCTCGTGGCCACACATGTACTGAAACAACGCCTTGTCATACAATCTATAAGTGCACATAGAATCGATACACTCACGAATGCGAGCTTGGTGGGGAAGGGCTTGAGATCGTTGGGGTTGGGCAGATCGGGCAGCAGATCCGACGCCTCCACTTGCAGCTGAACACGCATTGGTAAGAGGCATGATTCATTTCAGATGCGTACCTTCATCTTCCTCTGGCGCGGAGCGAGGTAGAGGTCGAGGCAGCGCTCGAAACGCTCGCTGATGAAGCGATCGTACTGCGGCACCTGAAACAAATCGAAACATGTTGTACGATAGGAATCAAATATCACTCACGTGTCGGAGAGCATCAAACTTCTGCGGCATGTACTGAATCTTCCTGTCTTCGGGATCCATCTCCTCCCACTTCTTCTTCTCCTCCTCCGTCATGAGATACTCTTCGGCCGGGTTGTACGACTCGTAGTGCGTGGGCAGGTCGACCTTGGGAGCCGGATAGTGCATCCGCATGCGCGCCAGCTCGGACCGCGTCTTCTTCGTGTCGTCGTCCTCCTTCGACCACAGATCGTAGACGGGCGGCTTCGTCTGCTTGGGCGGTCGCGGCGGACGCGCCCAGCCCATCTTGATCGCGTGCACAATTTTCGAAACTTGCAGCATCTCATTCCTGAACGAACGTTGTACTTTGATTAAAAATAGAAATAAACTTACTTGGAGGGGATGAAGGCGCTCTTGCGCTCGACGCTGTTGTCGATGGGGTGGATGCTATGCTCGGAAGAGTAGATGTCGAGGAAGGGCTGGTAGGGGTTGTAGCCAATCTGCGGGTACTTGCCCGACGCCAGCAGATTCAGCTTATCCACCTACAACAACATACTGGTAACTCAAACAAGAAAAGGAATGCTTATAAAATGAATGGTCGCTAATTCTCACCTGCTCGTCAGTGAGCACCACATCCTTGCCCAACTGCTTGTCGTACACCTTGCGCCTGAAAGATCCCGTTATGTTTGAAAAAAAGAGTTGCAAACGTACCAGTAGTCCTTGTCCTCCTGTTTCTCGAGGAACGAGTCAATCTCGCCCTTCTTCGCCGGCTTCGAGATCTTCTCGCCATCCTATAACAAAATTCGGTGTGAGTAAAAAAAACATATAGACATACCTTATCATATCCGATATGATCCTCGTCATCATACCACTTCACAGGGATGTTTCCGATAGTGTTGCGCAGATCCTGTCACACAAAATGTATGTATTCATTTAGAAAACAGTAAGAGTTGCTACTTACCTCCTCGTCGGACGAATCGAAGTGGTCAAAGGTGATCTTCTTCTTGACCTCGCCGTTCGCATCCAGTTTCGGCTTGACGTCCTCGGCATCCACGTCTTTCGGCGTGTAGAAATCATTGTTGGTCGTCTCCTCTTTCTTCAGACGAGCATTTCTAGAATGAAAATGAGGTCACATACATTTCAAATACAATAAAACGGCCAGTAATTAAAAAAAAAATCAAGCATACCTAGCCTGCTCCGAAACAATGCGCTTCTTTGCGCGAGTGCTAAGCGGCTTGGCCGCTTGCCGCTGGGGCTTAGCCTTCACGGCAGACATAACTACCTGGAATAAACATAATTCAAATACATTAAACAAACATAAACAAGTAAGCAGCAACAAAAATCAAAATTTACGAAAATTGAAATAAACTACTACGCGCAATGCGCAAAATTACGAACAAACTGCGGGAAAATTATTATTTGAATTTCTTCATTCACCACCCCCACCCAACCAAATCGTTCTTTCAACTTATTTCTTGAAAATTTGCATAATGACTGAACCGGAAGTGTTCACATTGTCCGATGACGATGAACCGGTGGCGGCTGTGCCATCTGCTCCCTCGAAATCATCCGGATATGTCAAAAACGACGACGAAATCATAATGCTGGACGATTCTCCGCAGCCAGCGCCCGTCAAACAGTCTCGTCTACACGAGTTGAACAACGACGGCATAGAGGTAAGCATACATGTTGTGCATACACACAGTCTTCTTTCCAGTTCCTCGGTGTGTCTCCGGCGAAGAGCGTCCTTAGCCCCGCCCCCACATGCCCCGCCCCTCCAGTCGATCGTCGCGAGGCGCTGTTCAACCGACTGGAGGAGCTCGACAGGAACATTGCGCTCATCTCTGGTCAATCGCCCCGACAGCCAGTCAACACCCGTTCCGATGCCCCCGCCCCCGTGCGTACAGTGTCCTTGGATGGGGACAGCCAGGAGAGGCGGCGGAAGAGGACGAGGGAGGAGGTCGAAGAGGAGAAGGCGGCCAAGCAGAGGGAGAGGGAGGAGAAGAACAGGGCGCGGCGGGAGAAGAAGGACGCCGACGAGAGGGCCAAGCAGGGACGGCGCATCGAGCGGGAGATGGCCGCGTCGCTGAACAGCAAGGTCGAGCAGCACATGTACTGTCATATCGGGAACGGAGCCGTCAAAGTGTGCCGTGAGTCTTCTTCCACTCTGTCCACTCATGGTCCCTTTAGCTGAGCTCCTCGCAGCCGCCAAGGTGACGTTCCTCGATCGCGGCGTCGACGAGCAACTGGTGTTCGAGGGTGAGGAGAGAAGGGAGAGAGAGAGAGAGAGAGAGAGAGAGAGAGAGAGAGAGAGAGACTGCAGGCGACGACGAGAACACGCGTATCGAGTGGCACCGCAAGGCGATCGAGCTGGTCGACGACGGCGACGGCCCGAAGCGGTTCGAGTTCACCGTGCGTCGCCCCCTCCTCCATCCCTCCCCAGTCTCCTCTTTCAGATCCTCCAGTCTCTCTTCTGCGTCGTCGTCCCCTCTTCCACCGTACGAGAACTGATCCTATCCGAGTCCTTCTCAGGTAATCTTATTATAATCGATTAATCGATTCGAATTCCCTTCAAGACCTCGTCGCCGCCTCCCTCGCTTCTTTCCCCATACACAACACTGCCCGCCTCGTTGTCATCGCGTATGGAGAGCTCAAGGTCCCCGAGGGAAAGGTACCGTATACCCAGAGTCACTTCCTTACCGTATACCTAGATGCTTGACTTTGGCCTCGAGTTGTTCGAACAAGAGCACACTCAGCTGCGCGTGTGCGAAACGCCCGAGGAACTCGCACTCTACATTGCGCAGGTGGGCGTGGTCTCAGGGGGCGTGACTTCCTCTCTCTATAGCTCACCCGCTCTCTGGCCAAGACGGCTCGTCGAGACGGCATCGCCGCCTCGCACAGCACTGAAAAGCTGCTCGTCGACATCGACAAGGTACCGTATCATTTCATTAAGATACAGTATCCCTTCCCTATCTCTCAGGGAATCTCGTCGGGACCGGGTCTGGTGCGCGACTGGTGGGACAAGATGCTGGCCGGAGTGTTTCGATTGCACAACGAGCAGCGACGCACCATACTCAACAAGATTCCCGATCCGTTCAGAGGTAAGGGGGATTCATGGCTACAGTATTCCATGATGTGCAGGCATGGACTGGCTGAACAGTGTGGGCTACGCGCAAGGAGTGACTGAGATTGCAGATCTGGTGAGTGATCAGAGAGGAGGAAAAGAGGGAAAGAACATTGATTTCAGGTGTCTGACAACGGTCGTCGCATCGGTCCAATGGTGGCTCATCGCATAGTCTGCCTCCTCACTGACCGCACTGGAGCCAACATCATTGAGTAGACGTTCTTCAAAGATCTCCGTATTTCCATATCTCTCATGTTTCCTATTCAATTCACCTCCTTTACTTGCACTACGAGTTTCATGCATTGCCTTACAGACTTACAGAGTTGTATACACACATTTATTCGGGCACCATCGCAATAAAACTGTCATCAAAAAGTGGTCAAATTCGTGAAACGTTAACGCAACTATAACACATCTCATGTGGAAAAATAGAACAATTTCGGCTGAAAATACACAGGAATAAGTGAAAACATAATAAAAACCAGTCTCTTTGAGAGCAAGGCAAATGGTTTGGTGGAAAGAGATGTCTGGGAGAGGAGATCTACACTGTGTGGAGCAACGAGAATGGAGGAGCTTAGGCATAGTGCTTCGTTCCGTGGAGAGCACCCGCATTGAGCTCCGGAGAAGAAAGCAGGCCAGACACGTCGGTCGGCACCTCCAGAAGATAGTCAAACTCGGCCAGCGCAGAACGCTCGCCCTGAACATGAGTTGAATGAACACAACAACAAACAAGAAATCAAGACACAGTGAATACTCACCTTTCCATACTTCCTGAACGGCCTTCCCTGGTGGATGGCGGTGCGGGGAGGGCAGAAGCGGACGACCGAGCCGTGTCTCCGCAGCTGCCTGCTCATAATGCGCATCGCATCCGAGTCCGAGCCACTCGACGTGTCCGCCAGACACTCCCTGTTCATGTAGTGTGCCTTGGCGAACAGCTGCTGCCGCCGCCTCTCCTCCCTCTCCCTCCGCCTGTCGTCCACACACAATTCGGGGTCGCTGGCCGAGCGACGCGTGGAGCGAGAAGGCGCCGACAGGGTTGTCTCGAACTGGGCAGCCGCCGCCAGCTGAGACATCTCGTCGCCATCCGGAGACAGCACCACACGCTCCACGTCGTCGCGCTCGCACAGACGGTCCTTCTGAAATGCCTGGTAAGACAACATTTTCTACATCAACAATAAACCGCCGTCCATGATCCATGGCACTACCTCACATTGACATACGCCCAGTACTCGCCCACCCTCACCTCTCCACTCCTCAGCACCAGTAGAGTGTGGGCGGGGCTGGCGGTGCCGTCTCCCCTTGCCACCTCCGCGGGAGACTCACACTCCGCCGTCCGGAACACACGCACCTAAACCATATGACACTTGACCTAATGGCTAGTCAATGACGTCATTGCAATGCACCCATACAAACAAACAACTGTTATGGATACTGTCTCACCTCGTCCTCGTCTCTGTCGTCGTCTCTTGCATGATGGAGGGACGCCGTGCTGGCAGCCACACTCAGAAGCTCCCCCTCCAGCGGCATCAGAGCCTCCCCCGCACCAGTCTGTGAAAGGGCATAGTCAAATATGCATACTGGGTAACTAGGCTGTATGGGTGACTTAATGGGTAACTGCATATATGCACCACGAATTATATTATATAGACCAAATAAACACTTGCTCACCTGTGCCTTGTGGGTGGAGAAGGGGGCGGTGGCGGAGCACATAAGTAGGCTGTTGTCGTTGACTGACTCCTCCAGCTCGGCCTGTGAGAGTGGGAATGAGAGGGAGAGAGGGAGAGAAGGAAGAAGAGAGAGGGAGAGAGAGGGAAAAAGAGGGAAAAAGAGGGAGAAAGAGGAGGGAGAAAGAGGGAGAGGGAGAGATAGGGAGATAGGGAGAGAGGGAGAGAGGGAGAGAGGGAGAGAGGGAGAGAGGGAGAGAGGGAGAGAGGGAGAGAGGGAGAGAGGGAGAGAGGGAGAGAGGGGGAGAGAGGGGGAGAGAGGGGAGAGAGAGGGAGAGAGGGGGGAGAGAGAGGGGGAGAAAGACACTCACAATCCTTCTGCGCGCGTTGCTCAGCATCTTCGTCAGCTCCGCCGTCCGCTGCCGCTCCGCCTCCAGATTCCTGCAACCACAAAGATCAAAGTTTTGCCTAACATACCCTTCCTCCCTTGCTGGTGTAATAATAAAGTAGATATGCTTCCGTAATAGAGTACCTCTTGGCGTGCTGGTAGCTCCTCTCGACCCTGTCGTGTGCGTGTTTGTAGTAGAGTGTCTCCTCCTTGCCCGCCTCGATCTGCTCGCTCCACATCCGCTTGTCCCCGTGGTAGCGACGCTGCAGCTTCGCCAGCTTCGTCTCTAGCTGCAACCACACAACCGTCAATCAATCAATCAATCAATAACCCCACCATTCTCATCCTGTGCTCGGTGCCCTCGTCGTCGCTCTCCGGGAACCCCTCCTCATAGAATGAGGAGTGAGTGAGATGTGCCCTGTCTTTGTGGCGTCTCTCGACAGGAGAGGGGTCCGCGCTGCCGTACTCGCTGCTCTTGTCGATGGAATGCTGCTGGTACTGCTGCAGCATATCGTACTCCCTCCTCCGGCCGCCGCCGCCGCGCTCGCTGCGCCGATCGTCCCCGTCTTGCCGGCGACGCATACTGTAACGGAATAGTATCATAAGTATAACAAAAAAACATGTGATACTCACCCGTCGTCTCCTCGGCGCATGCTTTCGTAGCGCTCCGTCGCGTTCATGAACTCACGGTAGTGGTCGTTGCGCTGTCTGAACAACAACATCTATCTCTGAAATATGCAAAGTGAATAACTCACTGGTCCCTCCTGTCGCTGATCGGTCCGCCGGGGCAGGAACGCGGGCCCTTTGTCGTCTTCGGAGCTGTCATCACCGAGTACGGGTTGGGAATGTGCATCTGGAATCAATCAATCAATCAATCAATCAATCAATACTAAGTATGACAAAGACCCCACTGACCTCATTGGACTTGCCGCCTGCCCTGAAGTCGCCGAGGTACACATCGGAGGCGCGGGTTGAGTTCAGATCCACCTCGCGAACTGACGAGCGGTCCAGAGTACTGCGGTTCTAAACACAACACAATGCAATCATGATCACAGTTAACACCATAACGAAATGATGAACTGACCAGGCTGGGCACGTTCTCCTTGTTGTTCTCCCTCTTCTTGCTGCCGAAGAGTTTCTTGAAAGAAGAAGCCATCTCGACGACGCAAGAAGAGCGGATGATATGTACGTGGGGCAAATGAAGAAATTCTGAAAACGTCAAACATGTCAACAGATCAACAACAATGAGGCGAAAAAGACGCGCGAAAAGATCAGCGAGGTGTTGTGGAGTCAACAAAGTAAATACAACCTTTGATAAATTGCACATAGATCGTGAATAATTTCGATCTTCAATCAATCAAGCAATCAAGCGGAGGAAATCGTAATTCATACTCGCTCGACAGTCTCGCATATGTCGGCGTGTGTGGGAGTGTCTTGGCAATAGCCTGGGAGGGCGTGGTCTCTCCCATCTCTCTCCCATCTTCAGAGACGCCGCCCCAGCCGCGTACCTCGCGCGTCGCGGCGGGACCTCTCCGCCATTCGAATCGATCAATATGACCCGCCTGTTCTCTCTCCCCCCTCTCTCTCACCACCAACATCTTTTCCAACAGCTTACCCTATATATGGCGATATGCCAACTAGCCAACGGCACATTTCAACGCGCAAGTGCGATTTCTTTGATAGTGATTTCTTTGATGTACAATTCCGCTTTCTTTTTCTGTGTTTGTTTTCACCACACTCACTTCGCTCCCAATCGGATTTGTTCTATTTGATCGGTTGCAATTTGCCGCATATGGCCATATTTGTCTTCGTGTGATTGACACATCACTTCCCCGATTGATTGCCAATTCCACGAAATGTGGTGTATCGTGTTGGATTGATTGCTATTGCGTGATTCCATCCCTCCTCCGTCTATCCAGGCTATCGACGGCATCTGACCGGCTGCGCTGCGCGTGCTGTCAGCTGCGATGCCGTCCACGCTCACCGGGTGCCTCCACCCCAGCAACCGACACTGCATCCATTGGTGCGTTGTTTACGTGTTTGTTGTTCACTTGTTCATCTCGCAGGTCTCCTTCTGGGGTTATCGCGACGGCGTGCCACAATGTGCTCACCCTGATCGACGCGTTCTCTCTACAGCGGGTGCAGACCATCGAACACCACACAGCCGCCATAAACCAGGTGTGCCAATCGTTGTGTTATCATGAGTAGTGATAACTCTATAAGTATTTGTGCGTGGTCCTCGTTCTTCGTGGGTGGTCTTGAATCTCTCCCTACAGGTGGCGTGGTCGCCGCCTGATTCCCTGTGCACCCAGCAGCACGGCGAGGGTCCGCGCATAGCTTCAGCGGACATATCAGGTACCTATACCGTAAAAAATGTGCATACCATAGTGTATAGTATTGATTACTAACTACCATTTCGCTCTTGCAGGCCAGATCATCGTCTGCGACCCGGTGAGCGGCGAGAAGCGCGCCCAGTTCTCTCTGCCCAACTGCAACGTGCTCGGTGAGCTCATGTTGTTTCTTCGTTTGTTAGTTAGTTTGTTGTTTGTTTACAGTTCCGTTCCAGCCATGTCGTGGTTCCCGTGGCGCGACATGTCCCGCGACTTTCTCCTCGTCCTCCACACTGGCGACCAGCTAGTGCTCTGGAACGCCGACAGTGGCGAGAAGGTTGGGTTGATTCTTCGTTTCCTCTTTGCTTATTGACTTCCCACAGGTGTGGACGCGTCAGCTGCCGAACAGCTCGTTCACGATGATGGCGCTGTGTCCCTTCGAGCAGGAGCAGGTCGCAGGTTGGTCCCCCCCGCTCTCTCTCTTTCTCTTTCCCTCATTCCCTCTCTCTCTTCTCTCTCTCTCTTTCTCTCTCTCTCTCTTTCTCTCTCTCTCTCTTTCTCTCTCTTTCTCTCTCTTTCTCTCTCTTTCTCTCTCTTTCTCTCTCTCTTTCTCTCTCTCTCTCTCCTCTGACCCACCCCACCCTCGCAGTCGCCTCGCGTGACTGCCTGCTGCTTCTCTCGGACGTGCACCTCAACCAGCCGCCCTCCTCCCCTCCCGCCCTCCTCTCTGTCGATGGCCCCATCGACAGCATTGTCTTCCACTCGGCCTACAGCAACCAGCTGCTCGTCGTCCACGGCGACTCGGTCAGTGAAATCAGAATCTGAATGTTTATCTCGAATCAAGTAGCACATATGTGCAATTACATTACGGTGAGGTTAAACGCTTCACGAATTCTGGAAAACGAGTGAGTGGAATGCGATTCACCCCATCTTTACGTTGCTTATTTTTGGCGTCGTGAAAACTGATGGAAAGATTGTGCTCTGGGAGTTGGTCAGTCTTCTCTTTCAATCGACTCCCCTGTTCAGCTGTCGTGCGTGGAGACGCAGGTGTCGGCCGTTCTCTATCGCACCCCCGTCGACTCCGCCCCCGTGGCCGTCCTGCCCGCCGCCCTGCGAGACGTCATGTACACTGTCCAGGTACGACCACACTTATGAGTTACATTAGGGATTACTGACTGCTTGTGGGTGAATGATACCTGTGGTGACAGTGTAGGCTATGGGTAGCTATGACTGCTTGCAGTCCTCCGGCTCGGTCATTTTGCGCTCGGCGACTTGCGAGACGGACGAGAGGGGCGATTGTCGGATGGGCCTTGCTACTCTGGCGATGGGAGAAGCGCCCAGGTATGGTGATCTTCCCCGCCCACTCTCCTTCTCTTTTTTTAAATATCTTTATTCTTACATAGTTATGGAGTTATTGTGGCGATACAATATGGTGTGTAAAAAGAACAAAGAGGATCAGAACAGAGAGTTCAGGTCGTGTCGCGCGGTCGCGGCCGCCCTGTGTCCCACCACGCAGGCCAGCCTGGCAGTCCTCATGGCGAACGGGAAGATCGTGCTCTGGCAGCTGGTCAGTCGACGCATTCACATCCCTTTCTCAGCTAATCTTCCTTCAACCTTATATTCTCTGCTTTTTCCTCCGCCCTCTACTCTCCCTCCCTCTCTCTCTCTCTCTCTCTCTCTCTCTCTCTCTCTCTCTCTCTCTCTCTCTCTCTCTCTCTCTCTCTCTACTCATCCCTCCTTGCAGGACTCGTCCACCCTCTCCCCTCCTCCCCCGTACCGCTCCTTGTGTCTCGATGACCTGCTCTCCTTCAATGCCCGGCTGGAGACGAGGCCGGTCGGAAAGCTGCGGTACGTGGTCATAGTTTTGTTGTATGCGATTATATTGATTGCATGGCAGTATTCTCAATATTGTGATTCAGTCTGCGTCAATCCGGCCAGCTGTCTTCTCTGTCCACCGGTCTGTCTACTGTGCGCATGCGACCGATGGAGGGCGCCACCGACGGCGCCCATCTGGCCGCCGTCGGCACGTCGTCCGGACGCATCCATCTGGTAGACGTGTTCACGTGCGAGGTCGTCAAGGAGTTCACCGTGCAGAGCAGCCCCATCAAGTGAGAGAAAGCAACATGGGATAGCAGTGAAGAAGTGTGACTGCGTCTAGATGAGGAGAGAGAGAGAGAGAGAGAGAGAGAGAGAGAGAGAGAGAGGTCAGTATAATGGGTTTGTTGTAGGTGTCTGGAATGGGGCGGACCGCATCTCCTCATCTCTGCCGGTTACAATCACGCCCTCTCGCAGACCAGCTCCGTCCGAAACGACATACACATCACCGACATACGGACAGGTAAGCGTCGTGGGTGGTCTGCATACCTAACGTTTCCCATTGCAGGAGAGACGCGTCGGCTGCGACAAGAGTGCGACGAGACGCCCATCTCCATGCTGCGCGTCTCATTCTATCAGTGAGTCTCTCTCCCCTTCTCTCTCTCTCTCTCTCTCTCTCTCTCTCTTTCTCTCTCTCTCTCTCGCTCTCCCTCTCTCTCTCCCTCTCTCCATGTCACCTGTTCAGCTGCTACCTGGCGCTGGCGTTCCAGAAGGAGCCTCTGGAGATCTGGGATCTGAAGTCGTTCCGTCTGCTGCGCAAGATGAGCCGGACGTGTCCTCTCATATCCGACATGGCCTGGTCGTGCAAGCATCATGGGGTGAAGACAACGGCCGAGGGAGGCGCTCCTGTGTACAGGTGAGCCACCTCTGTTGTGAAAAATATTACATTTATTAGTTTAAAGTAGAGTATTTTGGAAATATATGAGGCGTTCTCGATTTCTTCTACGCTTTGCAGGGAGAATTTGGTTGTGCTGGATGCGGACAACCGTCTCTACCACATTGTCGTCAAGGGAATGCACGTGAGAGACGGCAAGGAGGTGAACACGCAGGTGAGGGGGAGGGAGAGGGAGAGGGGGGGGGGGGGGGAGAGGAAGGAAGAGAGAAGGGGAGGCAGAGAGAGAGAGAGGGAGAGAGAGAGAGAGAGAGAGAGACACGGTCTTGCAGTGGAAGTCTGGCGGCTGGTCGATCCGTGCCATGGCGTGGAAGGACGACTGTCTGGCTATGGGCGATGCAGACGGAAGGATATCGGTAATTACAAAAAAAAACATCTATTTATGCTGCATCTCCTCATATGTTTCTGTAGCATTACTGGTTCTAACATAACAACAATAAACAATAATAACAATATGAATAATAATAACAATAATAAATAACAACACTAAACATGAAACGCTCGATTATCATGGTCAACGCTTGCTGCTCGCAGGTGTGGGACCTGTCTCGTCGGCAGTCGCGGCAGACGCGGGCCGCCCGCCTGCCGGTGCTGCGCATGGCGTTCAGTCGACTCGCCGGCGACCACACCCTCGCTGTCCTCCACCAGAGGGAGCTCATCGTTTGGGACACGGACGCCCTGCACAAGATGCAGACAGTGCAGGTGGGGACAGAGGCTGAATGGAAAGCAATCGAACACAGTGTAATAGCCTGTTAATTGAGAGCTGCGAGGCAGCTTATCTACTGTGGATTGAGTGGGGCGGGAAGAGAAGACAGAACATTACTCTATCTAGAGGGAATTGGGAAAGAGTGCAAGACGGAAATATTGTGAGAATCAGAGAGACGGTAGATTAGATTTCAGTACATTTGCAGCTCGATGCGTCGGTGGCGGCGTTGGACATGGATCTGTGCGGGGTGTCGCCACTGTTCGTGTGCAACGACAACACGTTCCGCCATCAACCACCGGGGACTCCCGTCACCGCCATTCCCAACAAGCGTGCGTCTTCCCCCCTCTCTATCTCTCACTCTCGCTTTCCAACACTATGATGACACGTGTTGTACGTAAGAAGATACGTGTTCAGTGCTGCCCCCTCTGCTGTCGGACGCCGTCGTGGCTGAGTTATCGGAGGAGTTCGCCGCTTCCTCCTCCACCCATCCCTCCATGCAGTGGCTGATCCAGAGCTGCAGCGGAGACGACCAAGTGAGTGTTCACGGAATCTATAGAAGAATGGCGAATAGTTTAATTATTCTGGTTTGCGGTGATGCTTTCCCTGTTTCCTTCGAAGTACATCGGCTGAACATCTCAACGTTCGAAAAACGTGTTCACATATTCTTGTCTTCAGCTCACCCGCGCCTCCCGTCTGCGCCGCTTCCTCGGCGAGCCAGCCGCCTGGTCGCTGCTCACCCTGGCTGCCCACAAGAGACGGGGATGGGAGGGAGGGGAGGAGGCAGACCATCTACCGCCCTGTCTACAACTGCACTGGCCGGAAACCACCTTCCGGGTGGGGTTTTGTTTCCAAATACAGACCAACATGACAAGGATGTCGTTGTTTACTATATAAATAGTTGTTACAATTGCTTAACGAAGGAAAATGATGATACAACAAAACAAATTCAACTACTAATAATAATGTTAAAGGACTATTCTGGACAAAAACTACCCCCCCCCCCCCCCCTAATTTTATTGCATCTTCAGATAGCCCAAGTACATGTGATAATGAAATAGTGTTTCATAAAGTTAGAAAATACGTTTCCAAAAAGTTATGAGCCGAAAACATATCTGAAACCTCAATTTACTTTTTCACAGCGGGCTTCCCAGACAAAATATCAGCATTCTGTGAACGCAGTTTTGTAGAGCTCAAAAAGTTGTAACTGTCATTCATTAATCACATTTTGATATGTTTACGAAAAACGCCGCTACAGCAATAGTTTGAAGTCCAGATTAGGCTCAATATGGCCATATTAGCTCTAATCTATCGCTTGTAGCTCTGTTATAAAAATATCTACAAAGATGAGAAAAAAACAACTCTTTGAACTCTACAAAACTGCGTTTACAGAATGTTGATATCTCGTCTAGGAAGCCCGCTGTGAAAAGGGAAACTAAGGTTTCAGATACGTTTTCGGTTCATAACTTTTTGAAAACGTATTTTCTAACGTTATGAAACACTATTTCATTATCACATATACTTGGGATATCCGAAAATGCAATAAAATTAGGGGGATAGTTTTCGTTCGGAATAGCCCTTTAATGATATCGTGATTCAGTTGCGCGAGCAGTTGGTGGCGTCTGCGGCAGTGCGCTCGTCGTCGGATGAAGCAGCCGTGGTGGAGAGGGCGGTGGTGGCTGGAGGAAGGGCAAGGGAACAGGCTGTGGATAGACTCATTGGTGAGGGTCCTTTCGATACATAATAATAACATCCATACAACTATTGTATATATTGGTATCGGGAGTTCTTCTTTCTGTATGTCTACAATCAATCAATACCAATTCCCTATCCCTATACCACGACGCAACAGTCAATTTTGGTAATCTCGGCACTCCCTGTTTGTCAGGCTCTTCCGACCTGCGCTGCGCGTCCCTGCAGGCGGCGCTGCTAGTCTCGGATCAGTCGAGCGAGCAGGCAAAGTCGCTCATCAAACTCATCGCCACCAACCTCATCGCCAGTGATATGGTCAGGGGTGAGTGCTGATTATTGATTCTGATCTTACAGTTATTCTTTCTGAAAAGAGGGGAAACAAAGACAGTCACTGGAATGGTGCTCCTGTCCCTGGTTGCGCGGAGAGCGCGCGCCGCGTGGGCTGGTGCGAAGGACAGGAGCACCACTTTTGATTTCGCTTTCGCCTTTGATTTCTCCTCCCCTCCTTCCCTCACCCCGTGCCTTGCAGAGGGAGTGCAGCTGCTGTTCCTTGTGGGGGCAGGCGGAGACGCGTGCAAGTACCTGCAGAGCCAGCGACTATGGACAAAGAGCGTCCAGTACGCAAAGGTAGCGCGTATTTCTGATATGTCGATTTCCGCTCTTTTAGATGGGCCTGGCGGATCCCGAGGAGCCGCTATTCAAGTGGACTGCATACATGCAGATCGACCATAGGGTGAGCACATTTCTCTATCTTTCTCTCTCCTATCTCCTCTCTCTCCCTTTCTCCCTCTCTCTCTCTTCATGTCTCCCTTTCCAGTCGGAATTCGTTCGTGCTGAGGTGTGTCGTGGTGAGTGGGAGTCTGCGAGGAGTGTCCTCACAGCAGTTGGGAGGACTGGCCTGGCTGAGGCATTGCAGCAGTAGGAGGAGAAGGAGGGGAAGGAGGAGGAGGAGGAGGAGCAGGCGGGATAATGATCATGTTAGACTAGCTTTTCGCTTCACTTCAAGTAGTGTGATCGTTTTCATGTGCCAACGTAATTTTTCATGTACTTTGTGATTCATAATAACTACACGTTTCGGAAGCTTCACTCAATATTTGTACCCTCTATTCACGATTCTTTGAAGTTATTGGCTGCTTTATTTATTCGATGCTGTGATCGCTGAGACTGGATTGTTTTGAGGTTGTGTGTTTCCCATATTCAAATATATTATGCAAGTAAAGGTTTTATCGTAGCTCGATTTCAATTTATCCGATCAGTAGACTCACAACTTTTAAAAATTGCATTGAAAATTAGCATAATCGTGATTTTGTGGTCACGCGTGATTTTATGGTCCACAGTTGCTGAGAGAAACATGTGGTAGGCTGCATGAAAAAGCGAAATGTCAGTGCACAATGGGCTTTTATGCCAGGAAAGACGTCAGAGATCGTAAAAAGCCAAGAAATGCGCGTGGAATCCGCCATTTCATAAATCTGTATGATCAAATATTGTTCCAGCAAACGAACTCTCTCTCCCGCCTCTCTCTCTCTCTCTCTCTCTCTCTCTCTCTCTCTCTCTCTCTCCTCTACTTGCCTGGCGCCCCGCCCCCTTCTAGGCGGCACACTTCACGTGTGATGCTATATGACACTATCACTATATTATCAATGAGGCGGCTGTTACCAGTACTCCTACTCGTTTCCTTTTCCACTCAAGGTTGGCTTTTGGATTTGATCGCGTTTTGGGAATTGTATTGCAATTACTGTAATTGGAAACCTATTACGGTCTTGTTAGGCGAACTGCTACTTTTTCGAGCATTGCAGATCAGAATGTGACTAAAAGTGAGAGTTAGGCATGTAGGCTTGCCGTTTTCTCTCTGTTTGGATAGGACTGTCGACTTTTTTTATATTTCGTCTGGCAGAGATCGTAGTAGAGTGTCTCGGTCGGCGTGGCACTAGCTGATATCAGATCATCCCGTCGACTGGTCCCTCTCCCTCTACCCTCCCTCCACCCTCTCCACTCTCTCTCCCTCTCCCCCTCTGCTCCCTCTCGCGTCTCCGCACTCTCTCCCCTCTCTCCCTCTAGAAGCTGGTTTCTCTCTGCGCATGCCGCCTCGCATTTGCCAACAACGCTGAAAACAAATACGCAAACAGCGTGTGCAGCGTCGAGATTCGCTGCGTAGAACGGCTGAGTATCAGACTGATAGCTGAAGGAGAACTCGGTCGAAGTTTGATTGTAAGTTTGTCGATTGATTTGAACAATAACGGATTTGGACACGCGTTGTTATAAAAGTGGACACCAAAGCGTTGTTTGATGTGGTAGGTACATTTACAACGGTTCTGAGTGATATACTGATGTTGTTGTAGATGAGAGATTTGTTACAATAACTCGGAAGATAGCGCGTTGTCGTAGGTTGTACTGACATGATCACGATCTCTATTCTCTCTCTATTCTCTCTCTCTCTCTCTCTCTCTCTCTCTCTCTCTCCTCATGACATCACCACCAGACATATTCGGTAGCCGAACTCGATAATGCCTGTGTTGTATTTTGCCCCGTTTTGGAGTGATGAGAGCATTTTGCATTTAAATCTCGCAATCCGCTTACCATTTCCGATGCGCGCATCAATTGAGAGATGATAGAGAGAGAGAGAGAGAGAGAGAGAGAGAGAGATCGCTCTCCTCTTTTCTGTCCTTGTGCACTCTGTGAACTCTCGTTGTAATCGTAAATTGAATGAAATTGCAGGGTCAAAAGTGAAAGAAACATTGGTGCATTTGTCCAAAAAGAACTGTCAGTGACGCATTTTGTCCTGCGTTATTAGGTGACAGTACGAGCTGAATATACAGTCTTTCACATTTCGCGGTACGTTTATCGCTCGGTTCTACCTCGCTAATCGAGTAAATGCAGTAAGTCGTAAGCGAGTCGTCACCCCGGAACCGACGTAGTCTCACCCCCCCCCCCCTCCTCTCTCTCTCTCTCTCTCTCTCTCTCTCTCTCTCTCTCTCTCTCTCTCTCTCTCTCTCTCTCTCTCTCTCTCTCTCTCTCTCTCTCTCTGTAACGCTAGCCAAGCGGAAGACGCGAATACAGTGTTGGAGGAGGCATCAAGCGACCTTGACCTTATATTGTCGACACAAACCCATTTGACACCTCTCTCTCTCTCTCTCTCCTCTCTCTCTTCTCTCCTCGTCTTGCCACTCCCTACAAAACGCCATAAAGCGTTAGCAGTGTGAGAGTGAGAGTAACGGCTTGCATCTTGATCAAATAGAATAGAACATCATGTCAGCGCACGACGCTGAATCATCCCATTTCCGATCCACGCACCCTACCCAAACACCGAGGGAGAGAGAGAGAGAGAGAGAGAGAGAGAGAGAGAGAGAGAGAGAGGCGTAGTGATTGTTTGCCCCACTCTATCATATTTGCATGCTATGTAGTACTGAAGTGGACAGGGGACAGGGGACAGAGGGCAGTCTCTCATCTTTCACTCACTGTTCGAGTTCCGGGAAAACTGATTGAGATTGAGGCGATCAAACTCGCCGCCGCCGTTTTCCCGGCATAAACAGAGATTAGTCTCTGTTCCCACCTACACGCTCACTGGCCATGTATCAAACTGTGTGTGTGTTGTGATAGGGTTGCAAACCGCCCCGAGGGCATTTCCCGTTTCCCAAAACCGCCCACTATACTCGAGTAAACCCCTTACCGGTTCCAGGTTCAATAGCGCCCGCCGCTTGTGCAAAAGGCAATAACAGCACGGTTAAAAAGGAATGACAAGTAGTGAGAGAGAGAAGGGGGGAGGGATGTTTCTTCCCCTCTTCTTTCGGCCCGCGACACTTCTAGAAGACCGGTCGGGGGTCAGAGAGATTCAAGAAGTTCAATGCGAGTCATGATGGCACCAGAAAGAGAGAGAGAGAGAGAGAGAGAGAGAGAGAGAGAGAGAGAAACCCGAGACCCAATTTCGATACATATTCTCCGTGCGCGCGTACACGCATTCTACGTGTGTGCATATTTGAACAACAAACAAATAGTAGACAAAAGGGAAACGCGGTCGGTGGAGAGAGAGAGATAGAATGTAGTCTACGATGCAAATCCGGGGAAAAGAAAGTATGATTTGTATTAGTATTCAAACCCAAAACCATAAAAACAAAACACTGTAAAAGTTGTTCCTTTCAGATGCCGTGCAAACCACGTTTCCTCTTTGCGTCGACATTTCGGCTGCAAGTTCCCGGGAACATGGTGAGAGTTGTTTGAAACGATCTGGCTCCATTCCTGAGAGCACTTTTATGTTATGTGAATCTCTACTGAACAGTTTGCACGAGTCGAAGAGAAAAGAGAAAAAAATAATTTCACGCGTACATTGTTTTGTTGAAAAGTGCTAATCGTCAAGAGAGAACATAGTTACTAGAACCGGCACACGTTTGCAGATCCGTCAGTCGAAGTGGTCCCTTTCCACGGCCGGGACCACCAGGGCTCTCTGCCCGAGGGAACATCGGCCAGTATACCCATGTGGCAGGACGGAAACAACAGTGAGTGCAGCTGTGTTAAACATATTGAAGATGTTAAGGCACTAAGGGTGTCAATTGAGCTGTGCATAGCACTCGAGTCTATCGCATCCCTGGTCTATCGCATGCCGCATGTATGTTTGATAGAATATGCTAAAATGTGGATGTGGATAGACCTGGACAAAATGAGTGATAGTACGATTGGATTTTTGTGAGTGTATAAAATGACAAAGTGAGAAAAAACTGATGGTAATGTTTGAGCTCTGCCTTCCCTCCTCTCCTGTTCCCTTCGTGTCACCACATGCACTGGATGTGTGCTGGAGGTGACTGCCGACTCGGCTGGCAAGGGACTCAGCGGCACGCAGAGACAAGAGGTACGTCGACGTCATGCTAGACATTTGTAAATTCGGTCCTGCATCATTATACACACGATATAATTGGTCATGTCTGTAATTGCAATGATGTGTTCGCAATCGCATATCGTTCATGACACAACAATCAGCGCCGGTCCATTTGTGTGCAACTGCGGTCACTCTATTGTGGATCAGTGGAGCGATGAAAGAGCCGAGCGGGCGCGCACCACAATAGAGGGGAGAGGGGGGACGGGGGGGGGAGGGCAGTAGCTACGTATAGTTGGGGATGAACAGAGGGCAGAAGAAGTGAGAGAGAGAGAGAGAGAGAGAGAGAGAGAGAGAGAGAGTCGTTCAGCTCTCGATGTGCCACCCTCTGTCCGATGCTCCCTGTCTTCAGCTGAGGGTAGTCGAGATGCGTGCTGATATGTCATTCGAGCAGGAGTACAGGTACAACATTCTCCCTTTTCTTAATCTTATTAGGGGTATACTATAAATAGCTGGTATCCGAACAAACCACTAGGAAGGCGGAACAAAATTAGGTCACAGTAATCGTCGTGGAATTATATGAACAATCCGTTCAGCTCTGTCTCTCTACTGTCCTCCCTCCCGTCTGTCACCCATGTTACCACTTCCGGAGATGCTCTGATCCGAGTGGAGATGCGCAACCTGCAGGGAAAGAACAAGCAGTTCGTCGACGTATGTTCTTGTTATATATTTGGGTGGGAACGACTGAAAACTGAAAATCCAACACAGGGATAGGACAAGAAGCAATTGTTACACATGTCCGTTGTATTTGTATCTTCAAAACTCCCTTTTCCACTCATATATTTTTGTCTACAATTTCTTGTCTCTGTCTGATTTTAAAATGCGATTCTTAAAAAATATTTCTTCGGTACTCTTTGAAGATGCCAAATGATCACTGTCTATTCAGAAGCTGTTCCCTCTCCACATCCGCTCCCTCCCCTCCATTCTCGAAGTCGCCGGCAAAAACGGTGACGAACCCGGCTTCATCGAGTCGCCCAGGTGAGCATGACGTCATCGGATGTGCTCACCTGTTCAGGTATCCTTCGCCCTATCCCCGTCGACTGGAGAAGACGTACCGTCTAGTGAACAGGGAGGGCGGTCGGGTGCGGCTACAGTGGGACGACTTCCGGATGCATCTGCACAGCGAGATACAGGCGAGGCAGTCTCTCTCTCTCCCCCCTCTCTCTCTCTTTCTCTCTTCCTCTCTCTTTCTCTCTCTATCTCTCTCTCTCTCCCTCCTCTCCCTCTCAACATCCCTCTTTCCAGATCCTCGACTCTGACTCCTCTCTCCTCTTCTCCTCTTCCTCCTCTCGCCGCCGCCCGCCCGCCCTCCAATCTACGGGAGACTCCATCACCGTCACATTCAAGGCGAACGGATACACGCATCCCGTACGTTGCAGTCTTTCTTCAAGCGTTATTGTGTTCATTGTCATTCTTATCAGGTGGGATTCCGCGCCAAGTACTCGTTTGTCTCGCGAGTGGACGAGTGGGCAGAGCGACCGGATGAGAGGGGTGAGTGTGGAAGAGGGGGAGAGAGAGAGAGAGAGAGACTTTCCAGACTGTGACCAGCTGATCGATTCGTACGGCGGCGAGCTTCGACTGGACGATCTTCGAGGGGGGCTGGACAGATACGTGGACTGTGTGTGGATCATTGGAAGAGAGGACAGAAGGGACCGGACGGCGTTCGACAGGGTCTACCTCAAGGTGGGACAGGGAGAGAGGGGGGAGAGAGAGAGGGAGAGAGAGAGGGAGAGAGAGAGGGGGGGGGAGAGGGAGAGAAGGAGCCTTCCAGATCGACTCGTTCGGTCTGCGTGGTCGGGGCGTGCATCTGGAGGTCCGGGAGGGCGGGGCTTCGATCGACGACCGACTCCTCATTCTATCCGAGACAAACACGCCGGCGGAGCTCGGATATAGACAGCCGAGGTGGGCAAATACCGATTCTGGGTTAAAGGGAGTGTACCCTCTGGTTTTCGAAGTTCATTTTCGAAGAGTTAGCATCGAATGTGAAAATACATTAAAAAAATGATACACTTTTGTCAATTGGACCATATGCCGCAAATGGCGGGACGTTGGAGAAACCATCATCAACTGTGCACGTTTGTGCACATTTCTGCACACTTTTCTCTAGAAAGAGCGTATTCCAGCGAAAATCCAACAATCTTCAAGGCGACTTGAGCATAACTTTTCTATGAGAAAGTACGCTATTTCTGACATAGTTCAATATTCTGATGCTAACTCAAATTCGAAAACCAGAGGGTACACTCCCTTTAAAACCTGGTACCACCATATTCGGAATTAGAAATAGGGGAGGAGATTTAAACCAGCGTGTGTGGGATATGTGAAACTTGTCTGATTCTATACAACAGCCGACAATACTTGTTGTTGAATAACTGTATATGATGTGTGCACTGTGCGTCATACGTGTACTTTGTTGTAGACAATGGCTGGGTGATGCGACCATATCTGACATTGGCAAGCCCACCCGCACCCATCCCCCACCCATCACTACCACTACTGCACCCCAGTGAGTGCACTCACTCACTCACACTCACTCACGCTCACTCACACTCACTCACTACTCACTACTCATTGACCCTGTTCACTCACACTCACTCACTCACTCACTCACTAACCTTACATGATTTGCTTCCCGATTGAAGCTATTCGCCTAGCGATTCTTGACTCGTTTACCATAGATGAGCCGATTTGCTTCACATTTTACGATGCACACCAGTTGATATGACATGAGAATTGCAGGCACGGCTTCACCACTGGCCTCTCCGCCCCCGCATTCTACATCCGACTGCAGGGATACGTACAGGAGAAGTGAGTGACTCTTCGACCTCAGTCCAAGTCCGGATTTTGAGTCCGGACTAAGTCAGCGTCATTGAACGAAGTGAAGGAGGGATAGCGTGGAAACTGAAAGAGGACAGATACTCTTAAGTAATTCTCCATTCTTTGCAGCTCCTATCTCTCGCTGGTCTTCGCGCAGTTCTATCGCTGGGCCACGCAACAGTGCCCCGGATTGGGAGAGTTCCACTGCGAGAACGCCAGATGCATCAAGGTAGAGAGAGAAGGAGAGAGGGAGAGAGAAAGAGGCGGAGAGAGAGAGAGGAATAGAAGAGAGGGAGAGAAGGAGAGAGGAAGAGAAAAAGAGACGTTGAGAGAGAGGAAGAGAAGAGAGGGAGAGAAGGAGAGAGGAAGAGAAAAAGAGACGTTGAGAGAAGAAGAGAAGAGAGGGAGAAAGAGAAAATATTAATTCGTACAGAAAGTGGTAGACTGAGTCAGAGAGAGAGAGAGAGAGAGAGAGAGAAGGGGAGAGAGAGAGAGGAAAGAAGGAGAGGAGAGAGATAGAGAAAGAGAGAGAGAGAGAGAGAGAGGGGGAGAGAGTCTCCTATTCCAGGCGTCTCTGCGCTGCGATGGTGTGGACCACTGCGGAGATGGCTCGGATGAGCAGTGTATGCGGCCGAACGGCGGAGAATACAGGGCGGGGTAAGAGTGAGAGAGAGTGAGAAAGAGAGAGAGAGAGAGAGAGAGAGAGAGAGAGAGAGAGAAGGAGAAGGAGAAGGAGAAGGAGAAGGAGGAGAGAGAAATACAGAAATACAGAGAGAGAGAGAGAGATAGAGGGAGGGAGAGAGGCAGAGAGAGAGAGAGAGAGAGAGAGAGGGAGAGAGGCTCCTATTCCAGCGAGGAGACGGATGTCGCTGGCCTGGTCGCTCTTGTCGTGGGAGTGTGTGGCCTCATAGTCCTGCTCATCGCCAGTACGGCTGCCATGAGCAAGTGAGTACTCTCTCCCTCTCTCCCTCTTTCCCTTTCTCCCTCCCTTCTTCCCCTTCTATCTCTCCCTCCCTCTCTCCCTCCCTCCCTCCCTTCTCCCCTCTCTCTCCACCCTGCCCCTCCAGGTTCTACCGTCGCCGCACCCCCTCGGAGGCTGCTGCCGCCGCACCCGGTCAGCCTCCGTACGAATCGACTGCTCCCCAGATGCAGACAGTGGGAGAGAGGCGGTTCTACGTGCTTCCCGAACAGCACGTGTCGGTCATCGAAGCGCCGCCCTGCTACGACGACGCACTCAAACACCCGCAGGTGAGTCTGGGACAGGTGTGAGTGAGGGAGAGAGTGAGAGAGAGTTGCAGGTGACGACGGACGTCTCGCCGATGCCCGCGTATAGCAACGCCGCGTTCCGCCGATCCTCGCAGGATTCGAACCCGTCAACGCCTGCGTCGCCGCTGCCGCCTCCGGCGTTCGACGAGATCGACGATGCCCCGCCCACACACGCCCCGCCCACATCTAGTGGCGCGTCGCGCTCGCAAGCTCCGCCCACAGAGTCGCACGAGCGACTGGATTCGTCCGAGTCTTGGGTGTAACATACAGCTCACACAACACAGAACAGTATATTGTACATAGCATAGTCACATACGGCGCCGTCGCTCAACCCGTGAATTCGTTTCCCTTCCCCTTTGATTCTCTGTTGACACACTTGCTTCCCCCCGAATCCTGCACGGGTATCTCATCGCACGATATGTAATAAAGTTTATGTGACGTACATCGAATGTTGGCACAACCAGGTTGGCATGTCGCCAATATTTCCTTTGAGTACATACTTGCTGCAAGTGCACCTCCGCCCACTCTTCTCAAAAATGAATAGAGAACGGGAGAACAGAGTTCATCGGGATTTGTAATTGCGGAAACGTACTATTTAATTTATATAATGTATATTTCGTGTCACAGTACCAGGTACACGGTTAGATACAATAATAGGATACAGTACCTCTACCGGGTACCGGTACACATGTAGTCATTTCAGCCGTAGTCCCATGTCTTCAAGTCCTGCCAATCTGTTCTCGTCCTGACCGGTCCCCCAACTTTCTCTCTCTCGATGATAGTTCTTTTACATCTGACATATCTTCTCTCCATTCTCTCATTTCCTCTCTTCTCTCTCCCCTCCATTCTCTCTCCAACGTTTTCCCTCTTCCTTCTCTTTCCACTCCTTCCACTCCTCCTTTGTCTATCCCCCTCCCTCTCCCATCTCTCTCTCTCTCTCTCTCTCTCTCTCTCTTTTCATTTTCTTCCCCCAACTACAAGGTACAATCCACAAGTACAGTAACGTATGTGAATGAAGAGAATATCGAAAAAGGTCAGCCCTGAACACTTTTAAGAATGTTATAAGATTAAAGATTCAAACCATGCTTTCAGAACCAAAAAAAGGAAAGAGAAAAAGAGAAAGGTCCGTTTCAATTTTTAATCCAATTTACTACCTCTTTCCAATAATGTGAAGGCGCGCTTTCAGTTTTCTGCATCAATGACTACAGCGTGCGGGTGGGGCGCGGGTGGGACGCGGGTGGGGCGCGGGTGGCTGACGACTAGTTGACGGCCCGCGCCCCACCTGCACCCCACCCGCAGCTCACCCGCGCCCCACCCGCACCCCACCCGCAGATCAACCGCACCTCACCCGCGCCCCACCCGCAGAATTTCTCTCCGATAAGCCCCGCCCCCTTTTCCAGACGCCTCCACCGGTTCACTTTGCCATATTCTCTCGTTGCATCATTAATTAACAAATATTAATGTCAAATATTTATTCGGAAACAACCAACGTGAACTCTAAAAATCACACATGGCACAGGTAAATTGGTCAAAAATCAGTCAAAGATGGCATAAGAGGGCGAAGAAGAGAGCGCGTCTCTGGGCCAGCGTCGGCAGCTCCGGCTTCTCCGCGATGAACTTGATCACATCCAACGAGCACCGCCGTCGCCGACACTGCAACACAACATTCAAAATTGTCGATATGTCAACATCATCAATGCATCGGCCAAATTCAATTATAAAAAATCGGTTTAAGAATTATTTAGGCTCAACTGTTCCTCCCATTTCCACTATTCATCGTTCCTCCTCACCCCTCACCTTGAATTCCAATCAGCAGTTGTTCTTCGTCCAAATGCCCCTCTTGCTGTCGTACACGGGCCGAATGATGACAACGTACTCGCCGTACGAGCTGATCATAGTCGCGATCATATCACTGTAAGTTAGGGATGACAAGTCACACAAGACGAACCGCGAACACCATACAAGCCACACCTCATACATGAAACCTATCAGTTCGAGTCACAAGTGAAAAACGTTCACTTACCGGTTGTTCTTGCGCGGGCAATGGTCGTGGGTCGTGCTGGACATCGAACTGGTAGTACTGGTTGGTAACTCCCGGGAGTCGCTGGCGCCGTCCTGCCCCTCCCCGCACCTCCTCAAAGCGCCTACAATCACATCAGTCAACACAACAATTATATAAACATATAGTATCGGCGGGTCTAACTGACAGCGAATGTCGACAACAACATGAGCGAACCTGAATAAGTATCGAACACTGAATGGAATCCTATATCCTCCCCTATTATACCCTTCCTATCTCTTCCCTGCCTCTCCCACTCACAATTACCACTCGCAATGATCGGGAGACGGCGACTTCTTGCCGGCATTGCAGACGAGAACGCATCCGCGCGGAATCACGGCGGACACAACTCGTCCGTTACCCTAAACATAAACGTTCAGTCAAAACAACGATGTCAACCTGAGTGTGAGGCGCGCTTTTCGTACCTGTACTGCGGGCAGCACTTCGTGGAGATGCTATCGGGGGACGTGGCCGCGCTCGATCACCGCGTCCACGGGCCGCCGCTCTTCTATCAACATTGTGCATAGAGAAGATCGATCCATAACAATACACGATATAAGTGCTACAACAAAACAAAACGGAAACAATCCATACACAGGACGGTGATACTCTATCGGCGACTCAACTGGGTTTAGAGTGACAATGCTCATACTCGGAGTTTGTTTAAAGCTTGATGAAATACACTTATAAAATGAAATGAAACAAACAAACAAATCAAACAAAATAAATAATGAAAAACACGAAAAAAAGAACGCCATTGTGGCAAAAGAGCACAACATTATTTTATTATTCGAAGTAGAGCGCGATTAATAAAACCACTTTCCCCTCTGCGGGTGGGGCGCAGGTGGCACGCTAGTCGCGCCCCACCCGCGCGCCACCCGCAGTTGCTCTTTCAGAGCTCTTTTCGCGCCTTTCCCGCGCCCCACCCGCATCTCACCCGCAGCTCACCCGCGCCCCACTAGCGTGCCACCCGCATATGCCCCCAATCGGCTCTCTACCCGCGTCCCACCCGCGCGCCACCCGCACTCTGTAGTCAGTGATTGTGCGCGAAAATTGCGAAAGTTCAATAAGTGCACGTCATTTAGCGTTGTATGGGTATGTGTTTGTTATTTATTTAGTTTTAAGTAAGTTTTACGCCATCGACATTGTCTATTGCGTTGTTATCATGTGAATCTTTGTCGTCGTGGATGATAGTTTGATTTACTAGTGTATGGACGACGCGAACCCGCCTCCGTTTAACACAGCGGAGTATCGCGACAAAAAGAAGGAGGTAGGTGATTAGGCATCGCAACCATATGTATGTATAGTCATGTGCATTTAGATGATCGATCTCATAGAGACCCTCCCAGACACCTTCAAGGCCGACTTCTCGGACACTTTCAGGGTTTTCGAGAACTTCATTTTGGCTCAGGCAAAGCTGTATGTGGACGGTCAGTTCTGGTTCACTTTTGAATGTAGTTTTTTATTCAGCTCTTCCTGTCCAGGAGAACGGATATCGAGGGATCCGATACACTGCGCATCCCGTCGTCAAGGGAGCTGAAGAGTGAGTTTACGTCGGTTTGGGTCACCTTTATTGTCTTGTTACAGGCCTGTGACGAGGTTCGATCCCAATGTGGAGATGACCAAGTCGTTCAAGGTACTGATCCCTGAGCGCCAGTGGGGGCGGGAAGGCGATCGCGTGCCCCGGTCGATGACGCACCTGGCTGCGGTTTTCCACGCGATTGGCGAGGGCCACAACGCGATGGCCATCGAGCACGTTGTGCGGTGTGATGGCCGAGAGGTGCGTGAGATGAAGACCTCGGCCGACGCTTTCTGCAGGGTATGTAGCGCACATTTCGGGCATTGTTTCAATCGCGATATTTTCAGGCGATCCTCGCCGTGGCTAATGTCGTTCCCGAGTACAGCAACAATTTGGTGGCTTACGTCAACGGAACAGTAACTATAGACGTGGAGCTTATGACGATGACGCACATCGCGGTATGCACGTTCGTTCCCAACATTGGTTTTCATGATTTCCACGTTTCCAACAACTTTTCGTTTTTCAGGGAATGCGACAAGCTGTGCGCGCACGCGCGAGAAAACGCATGTGCATCTTCTTCTTGATGCCGCTCGAGTTCAAGAAGTTCTCCCCCCACCACGTATCCTACAGGTCACTCAATGATCTGGAAAGCGAGATTCGGCTCATGATGCATGAGATGCGAGGTAAGTCTAAATATGAATTTTATTCTTCGTTTCTATGTTAATTATCGTTTCAGGCGGAGATGTGTTAGTAGTATGCCTGTCGCGTGTCGGTGTCATCGACGCGGATGCTATCAAACGGATTCCCGTTCCCGCGCGAGTCAGCGTATTCATGGCTCCCATGCCAATCAGCACCAAAGAAAACCCCACCCGAGTGTACGAGTAAGTGTCACTTTTTTTTATTGCGTTTAACATTTTTTACAGACGCTGGGCCGAGCTGAGCATCTTCAACGACCCCACGAAGACCATTCTCTTCGTAGGCGAGGGTGGGTATTTGTTTATTGATGTACTCTATATAGTGGTCATTTTGTAGGCACACCGGACGTGGTATCGCGAGGTGATCCGAGTGTGGTGCTCGGGGACGAGCCGTTCCTGGAGAAGGGCAAGTTCGGCAAGAGCAACGGAGAGCGTTGGGTTCGCGCCGTCGCGAAAGTGATCAAGAGGCACAGCAAGCTGGACATCAGCCAGTTTACGGGAATGCCCGGGTACGGCGAAGGAGGGGAGAAGGTGCACTCGATGCCGACTGTGCTGCGCGGGTCGCAGGAGGAGAGGAGCGAGGAGGTTGTTGCGGCGCGTGGCAGGCGGAGGAGCAGAGATAGAGAGACGCGCCATCGCCGACGCACTACCGCATCTCCTGGCCGTCGCACCAGGTCCCGTTCTCGCTGGTGAGTATCATATAGTCGTTTAGTATACAGTTACAGTGTGTTTAAGTGTGGTCAGTCTCTTCGAAAACTGTTTTCGAAGTAGTTCGAAGTAGTTGGAGGGCATTCGTAAGTAGTTTGAAGTGGTTGGGGGCGTTTCGGAGGTAGTTGGAAGGCATTTTGGCAGTAGTTTGCAGAGACTGACTTGATAGTGAAACTTGATAGTGTCGTTGTAGATATCTCCGACCGTGCTCTTCTCATCCATCTCTTCACACTACGTCTCTATGAGGTACGTTCTTTCGTACATTATAGTATTTTATCAGCATAGTCCATTGCAGTGTTTTGTCTTCCCTTGTTCACCTTGTCTCTGTTCAACGCGAGTTCGAGGGACACGCGGGTCGTCCTGGCCGGACGCTTTCTACAAGATATGCGAGATTTGCATTTCACTTTTTTTTTAACTATATGCAATATGCTCATTTCACTCCTCCTCATTTGATAGTATCTTTACTGGTTTCTTTAGTGTCTTGTAAAGGGGCGGTCAGTGTTTTCAATCCAAAACGCCTAATTGCCAAAATGTCTCTCGAATACCTCCAAAATGCTTGCAAACGCCTTCCAAATATCCAAATTGCCTTTCCAACCTCCGAAATGCCCTCAAACCCTCCAAATTACATACTTGCGAATGCCCTCCAACAACTACTTCGGAAACGGTTTACAAATAGACTGACCGCCCCTTAAGATTGCTTGTTTTGCAAGTGTTGTTTCTTTCATAAATTTTTGTGTCAAATACAAGTTGTGTGATAAGGTCATTGAAATCTGTAGTGATCTTCCGCAAACCTCACCGATGCTACTTGAATCGCCATCCGGGTCGGCCAGACTAACAGGAAGCTGGCGACACACCGCGGAGTCAACACACTTCCCGCTCCCTCTCTCTCCGCCCTTCGCGCACCTTCCCTCTCCCTCTCTCTCCGCCCATCGCGCACCTTCCCTCTCCCTCTCTCTCCGCCCATCGCGCACCTTCCCTCTACCTCTCTCTCTCTCTCAGCCCTTCGCGCACCTTCCCTCTCCCTCTCTCTCCGCCCATCGCGCACCTTCCCTCTCTCTCTCTCTCCGCCCTTCGCGCACCTTCCCTCTCCCTCTCTCTCCGCCCTTCGCGCACCTTCCCTCTCCCTCTCTCTCCGCCCATCGCGCACCTTCCCTCTACCTCTCTCTCCGCCCTTCGCGCACCTTCCCTCTCTCTCTCTCTCCGCCCTTCGCGCACCTTCCCTCTCCCTCTCTCTCCGCCCTTCGCGCACCTTCCCTCTACCTCTCTCTCTCTGCCCTTCGCGCACCTTCCCTCTCCCTCTCCCCCCGCCCTTCGCGCACCTTCCTTCTTCGTCTCTCTCCGCCCATCGCGCACCTTCCCTCTCTCTCTCTCTCTCTCTCCGCCCTTCGCGCACCTTCCCTCTCTCTCTCTCCGCCCTTCGCGCACCTTCCCTCTACCTCTCTCTCTCTGCCCTTCGCGCACCTTCCCTCTCCTTCTCTCTCCGCCCTTCGCGCACCTTCCCTCTCCCTCTCTCTCCGCCCATCGCGCACCTTCCCTTTACCTCTCTCTCCGCCCTTCGCGCACCTTCCCTCTCTCTCTCTCTCCGCCCTTCGCGCACCTTCCCTCTCTCTCTCTCTCCGCCCATCGCGCACCTTCCCTCTCTCTCTCTCTCTCCGCCCTTCGCGCACCTTCCCTCTCCCTCTCTCTCCGCCCTTCGCGCACCTTCCCTCTCCCTCTCTCTCCGCCCTTCGCGCACCTTCCTTCTTCCTCTCTCTCCGCTCTTCGCGCACCTTCCTTCTTCCTCTCTCTCCGCCCTTCGCGCACTTTCCCTCTCCCTTTCTCTCTCTCCGCCCTTCGCGCACCTTCCCTCTCTCTCTCTCTCTCCGCCCTTCGCGCACCTTCCCTCTACCTCTCTCTCCGCCCTTCGCGCACCTTCCCTCTCTCTCTCCGCCCTTCGCGCACCTTCCCTCTCCCTCTCTCTCCGCCCTTCGCGCACCTTCCCTCTACCTCTCTCTCTCTGCCCTTCGCGCACCTTCCCTCTCCCTCTCCCCCCGCCCTTCGCGCACCTTTCTTCTTCGTCTCTCTCCGCCCATCGCGCACCTTCCCTCTCTCTCTCTCTCCGCCCTTCGCGCACCTTCCCTCTCCCTCTCTCTCCGCCCTTCGCGCACCTTCCCTCTACCTCTCTCTCTCTGCCCTTCGCGCACCTTCCCTCTCCCTCTCCCCCCGCCCTTCGCGCACCTTCCTTCTTCGTCTCTCTCCGCCCATCGCGCACCTTCCCTCTCTCTCTCTCTCCGCCCTTCGCGCACCTTCCCTCTCTCTCTCTCTCCGCCCTTCGCGCACCTTCCCTCTACCTCTCTCTCTCTCTGCCCTTCGCGCACCTTCCCTCTCCTTCTCTCTCCGCCCTTCGCGCACCTTCCCTCTCCCTCTCTCTCCGCCCATCGCGCACCTTCCCTCTACCTCTCTCTCCGCCCTTCGCGCACCTTCCCTCTCTCTCTCTCTCCGCCCTTCGCGCACCTTCCCTCTCTCTCTCTCTCCGCCCATCGCGCACCTTCCCTCTCTCTCTCTCTCTCCGCCCTTCGCGCACCTTCCCTCTCCCTCTCTCTCCGCCCTTCGCGCACCTTCCCTCTCCCTCTCTCTCCGCCCTTCGCGCACCTTCCTTCTTCCTCTCTCTCCGCTCTTCGCGCACCTTCCTTCTTCCTCTCTCTCCGCCCTTCGCGCACCTTCCCTCTCCCTTTCTCTCTCTCCGCCCTTCGCGCACCTTCCCTCTCTCTCTCTCTCTCCGCCCTTCGCGCACCTTCCCTCTCTCTCTCTCCGCCCTTCGCGCACCTTCCCTCTCCCTCTCTCTCCGCCCTTCGCGCACCTTCCTTCTTCCTCTCTCTCCGCCCTTCGCGCACCTTCCCTCTACCTCTCTCTCCGCCCTTCGAGCACCTTCCCTCTACCTCTCTCTCCGCCCATCGCGCAACTTCCCTCTACCTTTCTCTCCGCCCTTTGCGCACTTTCCCTCTACCTCTCTCTCCGCCCTTCGCGCACCTTCCCTCTCTCTCTCCGCCCTTCGCGCACCTTCCCTCTCCCTCTCTCTCCGCCCTTCCCGCACATTCCATCTACCTCTCTCTCTCTGCCCTTCGCGCACCTTCCCTCTACCTCTCTCTCCGCCCTTCGCGCACCTTCCCTCTCCCTCTCTCTCCGCCCTTCGCGCACCTTCCTTCTTTCTCTCTCTCCGCCCATTGCGCACCTTCCCACTCTCTCTCTCCGCCCATCGCCCACCTTCCCTCTCCCTCTCTCTCCGCCCTTCGCGCACCTTCCCTCTACCCCTCTCTCTCCGCCCTTCGCGCACCTTCCCTCTACCTCTCTCTCCGCCCTTCGCGCACCTTCCCTCTCTCTCTCTCTCTCCGCCCTTCGCGCACCTTCCCTCTCCCTCTCTCTCCGCCCTTCGCGCACCTTCCCTCTCTCTCTCTCTCCGCCCTTCGCGCACCTTCCCCCTCTCTCTCTCCGCCCATCGCCCACCTTCCCTCTACCCCTCTCTCTCCGCCCTTCGCGCACCTTCCCTCTACCTCTCTCTCCGCCCTTCGCGCACCTTCCCTCTCTCTCTCTCCGCCCTTCGCGCACCTTCCCTCTCCCTCTCTCTCCGCCCTTCGCGCACCTTCCCTCTCCCTCTCTCTCCGCCCTTCGCGCACCTTCCCTCTCCCTCTCTCTCCGCCCATCGCGCAACTTCCCTCTACCTTTCTCTCCGCCCTTTGCGCACTTTCCCTCTACCTCTCTCTCCGCCCTTCGCGCACCTTCCCTCTCTCTCTCTCCGCCCTTCGCGCACCTTCCCTCTCCCTCTCTCTCCGCCCTTCCCGCACCTTCCATCTACCTCTCTCTCTCTGCCCTTCGCGCACCTTCCCTCTCCCTCTCTCTCCGCCCTTCGCGCACCTTCCTTCTTTCTCTCTCTCCGCCCATTGCGCACCTTCCCCCTCTCTCTCTCCGCCCATCGCCCACCTTCCCTCTACCCCTCTCTCTCCGCCCTTCGCGCACCTTCCCTCTACCTCTCTCTCCGCCCTTCGCGCACCTTCCCTCTCTCTCTCTCCGCCCTTCGCGCACCTTCCCTCTCTCTCTCTCTCCGCCCTTCGCGCACCTTCCCTCTCTCTCTCTCCGCCCTTCGCGCACCTTCCCTCTCCCTCTCTCTCCGCCCTTCGCGCACCTTCCCTCTCCCTCTCTCTCCGCAATTCGCGCACCTTCCCTCTACCTCTCTCTCCGCCCTTCGCGCACCTTCCCTCTCCCTCTCTCTCCGCCCTTCGCGCACCTTCCCTCTCCCTCTCTCTCCGCCCTTCGCGCACCTTCCCTCTCCCTCTCTCTCCGCCCTTCGCGCACCTTCCCTCTCCCTCTCTCTCCGCCCTTCGCGCACCTTCCCTCTCCCTCTCTCTCCGCCCTTCGCGCACCTTCCCTCTCTCTCTCCGCCCTTCGTCACCTTCCCTCTACCTCTCTCTCCGCCCTTCGCGCACCTTCCCTCTCCCTCTCTCTCCGCCCATTGCGCACATTTCCCTTTGCGCCCATTGCGCACGATGTAGAGAGAGACAGTCACCCACTCGGACCATCCGAGTGGACGATGTAGAGTAGAGAGACGGCCACCCACTCGGACCATCCGAGTGGACGTGTAGAGTAGAGAGACGGCCACCCACTCGGACCATCCGAGTGGACGATGTAGAGTAGAGAGACGGCCACCCACTCGGACCATCCGAGTGAACGATGTAGAGTAGAGAGACGGCCACCCACTCGGACCATCCGAGTGGACGATGTAGAGTAGAGAGACGGCCACCCACTCGGACCATCCGAGTGGACGATGTAGAGTAGAGAGACGGCCACCCACTCGGACCATCCGAGTGAACGATGTAGAGTAGAGAGAAGGCCACCCACTCGGACCATCCGAGTGGACGATGTAGAGTAGAGAGACGGCCACCCACTCGGACCATCCGAGTGAACGATGTAGAGTAGAGAGACGGCCACCCACTCGGACCATCCGAGTGAACGATGTAGAGTAGAGAGACGGCCACCCACTCGGACCATCCGAGTGGACGATGTAGAGTAGAGAGACGGCCACCCACTCGGACCATCCGAGTGGACGATGTAGAGTAGAGAGACGGCCACCCACTCGGACCATCCGAGTGAACGATGTAGAGTAGAGAGACGGCCACCCACTCGGACCATCCGAGTGAACGATGTAGAGTAGAGAGACGGCCACCCACTCGGACCATCCGAGTGGACGATGTAGAGTAGAGAGACGGCCACCCACTCGGACCATCCGAGTGGACGATGTAGAGTAGAGAGACGGCCACCCACTCGGACCATCCGAGTGAACGATGTAGAGTAGAGAGACGGCCACCCACTCGGACCATCCGAGTGAACGATGTAGAGTAGAGAGACGGCCACCCACTCGGACCATCCGAGTGGACGATGTAGAGTAGAGAGACGGCCACCCACTCGGACCATCCGAGTGGACGATGTAGAGTAGAGAGACGGCCACCCACTCGGACCATCCGAGTGAACGATGTAGAGTAGAGAGACGGCCACCCACTCGGACCATCCGAGTGGACGATGTAGAGTAGAGAGACGGCCACCCACTCGAACCATCCGAGTGGACGATGTAGAGTAGAGAGACGGCCACCCACTCGGACCATCCGAGTGGACGATGTAGAGTAGAGAGACGGCCACCCACTCGGACCATCCGAGTGGACGATGTAGAGTAGAGAGACGGCCACCCACTCGGACTATCCGAGTGGACGATGTAGAGTAGAGAGACGGCCACCCACTCGGACCATCCGAGTGAACGATGTAGAGTAGAGAGACGGCCACCCACTCGGACCATCCGAGTGGACGATGTAGAGTAGAGAGACGGCCACCCACTCGGACCATCCGAGTGGACGATGTAGAGTAGAGAGACGGCCACCCACTCGGACCATCCGAGTGGACGATGTAGAGTAGAGAGACGGCCACCCACTCGGACCATCCGAGTGGACGATGTAGAGTAGAGAGACGGCCACCCACTCGGACCATCCGAGTGGACGATGTAGAGTAGAGAGACGGCCACCCACTCGGACCATCCGAGTGGACGATGTAGAGTAGAGAGACGGCCACCCACTCGGACCATCCGAGTGGACGATGTAGAGTAGAGAGACGGCCACCCACTCGGACCATCCGAGTGGACGATGTAGAGTAGAGAGACGGCCACCCACTCGGACCATCCGAGTGGACGATGTAGAGTAGAGAGACGGCCACCCACTCGGACCATCCGAGTGGACGATGTAGAGTAGAGAGACGGCCACCCACTCGGACCATCCGAGTGGACGATGTAGAGTAGAGAGACGGCCACCCACTCGGACCATCCGAGTGGACGATGTAGAGTAGAGAGACGGCCACCCACTCGGACCATCCGAGTGACGATGTAGAGTAGAGAGACGGCCACCCACTCGGACCATCCGAGTGGACGATGTAGAGTAGAGAGACGGCCACCCACTCGGACCATCCGAGTGAACGATGTAGAGTAGAGAGACGGCCACCCACTCGGACCATCCGAGTGACGATGTAGAGTAGAGAGACGGCCACCCACTCGGACCATCCGAGTGGACGATGTAGAGTAGAGAGACGGCCACCCACTCGGACCATCCGAGTGGACGATGTAGAGTAGAGAGACGGCCACCCACTCGGACCATCCGAGTGAACGATGTAGAGTAGAGAGACGGCCACCCACTCGGACCATCCGAGTGACGATGTAGAGTAGAGAGACGGCCACCCACTCGGACCATCCGAGTGGACGATGTAGAGTAGAGAGACGGCCACCCACTCGGACCATCCGAGTGGACGATGTAGAGTAGAGAGACGGCCACCCACTCGGACCATCCGAGTGAACGATGTAGAGTAGAGAGACGGCCACCCACTCGGACCATCCGAGTGGACGATGTAGAGTAGAGAGACGGCCACCCACTCGGACCATCCGAGTGGACGATGTAGAGTAGAGAGACGGCCACCCACTCGGACCATCCGAGTGGACGATGTAGAGTAGAGAGACGGCCACCCACTCGGACCATCCGAGTGGACGATGTAGAGTAGAGAGACGGCCACCCACTCGGACCATCCGAGTGGACGATGTAGAGTAGAGAGACGGCCACCCACTCGGACCATCCGAGTGGACGATGTAGAGTAGAGAGACGGCCACCCACTCGGACCATCCGAGTGGACGATGTAGAGTAGAGAGACGGCCACCCACTCGGACCATCCGAGTGGACGATGTAGAGTAGAGAGACGGCCACCCACTCGGACCATCCGAGTGGACGATGTAGAGTAGAGAGACGGCCACCCACTCGGACCATCCGAGTGGACGATGTAGAGTAGAGAGACGGCCACCCACTCGGACCATCCGAGTGGACGATGTAGAGTAGAGAGACGGCCACCCACTCGGACCATCCGAGTGGACGATGTAGAGTAGAGAGACGGCCACCCACTCGGACTATCCGAGTGGACGATGTAGAGTAGAGAGACGGCCACCCACTCGGACCATCCGAGTGGACGATGTAGAGTAGAGAGACGGCCACCCACTCGGACCATCCGAGTGGACGATGTAGAGTAGAGAGACGGCCACCCACTCGGACCATCCGAGTGACGATGTAGAGTAGAGAGACGGCCACCCACTCGGACCATCCGAGTGACGATGTAGAGTAGAGAGACGGCCACCCACTCGGACCATCCGAGTGGACGATGTAGAGTAGAGAGACGGCCACCCACTCGGACCATCCGAGTGGACGATGTAGAGTAGAGAGACGGCCACCCACTCGGACCATCCGAGTGGACGATGTAGAGTAGAGAGACGGCCACCCACTCGGACCATCCGAGTGAACGATGTAGAGTAGAGAGACGGCCACCCACTCGGACCATCCGAGTGGACGATGTAGAGTAGAGAGACGGCCACCCACTCGGACCATCCGAGTGGACGATGTAGAGTAGAGAGACGGCCACCCACTCGGACCATCCGAGTGGACGATGTAGAGTAGAGAGACGGCCACCCACTCGGACCATCCGAGTGGACGATGTAGAGTAGAGAGACGGCCACCCACTCGGACCATCCGAGTGGACGATGTAGAGTAGAGAGACGGCCACCCACTCGGACCATCCGAGTGGACGATGTAGAGTAGAGAGACGGCCACCCACTCGGACCATCCGAGTGGACGATGTAGAGTAGAGAGACGGCCACCCACTCGGACCATCCGAGTGGACGATGTAGAGTAGAGAGACGGCCACCCACTCGGACCATCCGAGTGGACGATGTAGAGTAGAGAGACGGCCACCCACTCGGACCATCCGAGTGGACGATGTAGAGTAGAGAGACGGCCACCCACTCGGACCATCCGAGTGGACGATGTAGAGTAGAGAGACGGCCACCCACTCGGACCATCCGAGTGGACGATGTAGAGTAGAGAGACGGCCACCCACTCGGACCATCCGAGTGGACGATGTAGAGTAGAGAGACGGCCACCCACTCGGACCATCCGAGTGGACGATGTAGAGTAGAGAGACGGCCACCCACTCGGACCATCCGAGTGGACGATGTAGAGTAGAGAGACGGCCACCCACTCGGACCATCCGAGTGGACGATGTAGAGTAGAGAGACGGCCACCCACTCGGACCATCCGAGTGGACGATGTAGAGTAGAGAGACGGCCACCCACTCGGACCATCCGAGTGGACGATGTAGAGTAGAGAGACGGCCACCCACTCGGACCATCCGAGTGGACGATGTAGAGTAGAGAGACGGCCACCCACTCGGACCATCCGAGTGGACGATGTAGAGTAGAGAGACGGCCACCCACTCGGACCATCCGAGTGAACGATGTAGAGTAGAGAGACGGCCACCCACTCGGACCATCCGAGTGAACGATGTAGAGTAGAGAGACGGCCACCCACTCGGACCATCCGAGTGACGATGTAGAGTAGAGAGACGGCCACCCACTCGGACCATCCGAGTGGACGATGTAGAGTAGAGAGACGGCCACCCACTCGGACCATCCGAGTGGACGATGTAGAGTAGAGAGACGGCCACCCACTCGGACCATCCGAGTGGACGATGTAGAGTAGAGAGACGGCCACCCACTCGGACCATCCGAGTGGACGATGTAGAGTAGAGAGACGGCCACCCACTCGGACCATCCGAGTGGACGATGTAGAGTAGAGAGACGGCCACCCACTCGGACTATCCGAGTGGACGATGTAGAGAGACGGTGCTCGAACCGTCCGAGTGTCGGAGGACGACTCAACGTCTACTGAAACTCGTGCACACAAACAACCAAGGAAAACAACACAAAAATGCGTACCTATGTTGGTGGCACGAGGAGGAATGGAGATGTGTGCGAGTTGGAAGGGTGGGGTTGGGAACAATGACGCGCCCTTCGTCGCCCTCCCACCAGCGCCACACTCGCCCCATATGCTAATCGAGATACGTGAACTGGGCGATTTGCATCCGCAGCGCGCAAAACACTGCTCGTCGGGCGTGCGTACAGGATCTATCTCACACATCTGTATTGGCAATTTGTGCACAGTTCGCATTTCCGTTCGTAAACGATACTTGCTTGTATACACGCGAGACATTTTCATTGCAGTGAGTAAACAGCTGTAATCCGGATATAGAACACGACTGATATTGATAATAGGGAAGATGCCATAGATCACGACTAGCCCTCACGATTTCGCTTTTACGAAGGCTGTTGGGACCATACATCGCCGAGAAATAACTTCGTTTCCAAAAGTAGCCCAATCGGCTCCAGCAATGGCCGCAATGTACTCATGTAAACCGTGAATCTTTTATTCCTTGTCAGAACGTTTATGCGAAATCGAAGTGTTCGGTAGTTTGTTCACATCGACTCGGCAGATCTGCAAACATCAGTGTAAGCCCCGCCCCTTGCAGTCCCGCCCACCCGGCTCCGTCCATTCGCGGTGCGGCGAGGTGGTCTTCTGGATCGGGACAGAGCTCCCGAGACGACGACGAGAACTTGTGACGGAGACGGTGGATGTCGAACTAAAGAACATCTTTCAACCTACTTCCCTCTCCTCTCTTCTCCAACTCACCATCAAATAGGGAATGTACACGAGAATGAGTAGAAGAAAGAGCGACGGAACACCCACTGCCACGTCTAAAGCTGTGGTCAGTCTCTTCGAAACACCCCCTTCAAAAACGCCTTCGTGTTCCGAAGTCGCTTCGAAACGTCAGTACTTTAGAGACTGATGATTGAATGAACTATGATGATTCTCACAGATGCCCGCGTCGATCTCTGCCGCGGATTCGCCGTCGTCGAAAGTCGCTGTTCTTTTGTTGAGAATTCGACGCGCATCGACCGAGAACCACTCGTCACTCTGAAGTGTGCAAGGGAGAGAGAGAGAGAAAGAGAGAGAAAAAATTAGGAAAAGAGAGGAAGAGAAAGAGAGAGAAAGAGAGATCATACGTTGAAGGAAGCGACTTGCTGTTCGTATACCTTCCTCCTGCTGGAGTCGTCGCACACATGTGCTGGGCAGTGCTTGGATAGGGCGGCTTTCCCGAATGTCTCCAGAGACCGCGTCTCCCTCTCCCTCTCCCCCTCATCCCACGCTGACACAGACGACTGCACCACATTCACGATGGACTGAAGACAACTTCCTTTGCATATTGTATTATTGATATTCCATTGATCTCCTAGTCTTAACTGGTATGAAATTGATTAAAAACAAGTTATAACATTGATTGAGGTGATAATAAGCAACTGACGAGTGAGTGGTGGAGAGAGATGGCGAGTGGGGGTGGGTCCATGAGAACGCAGGTCCATTGGGAAGAAGGGGAGAGAGGGGAGGGGGAGAAGCAGCTGAAGCGAAAGAGGCTGAGAGAGAGAAGGGGGGGGAGAGGGAGAGAGGGAGAGAGAGAGGAAGAGAGGGAGAGAAATAGAGAGAGGGGTGGGGAGAGAGAGAGGGACAGAGGAAGAGAGAGGACTCACCGGAAAGGCGGTACGTCGGCCGCCTTCAGGTCCAAACCGGCCATGGGGTGCGATTCCACCTAAAAGGTTCTTCTTTGATTCTACTGTCTATTTCATATTTCAAACCAACAATATGCATTCCAGACTCTCGATTGGGAAGATTCTTCATCCAGCCGTGTGTCAGTTCTTTCTATAAAATAACTAAAAGCTTCGAAAAAAAGATAACAGGTGACCCCACAAAGTTTTTATTGTCGAAAGAGAACCGCGCGTAGCAGAATCCGCTCTAAAAGTGGAACAAATTGTTATCTATCCAGTATTGTAGCTCGTATAAACAAGCTATAACATCTTTACTTTTTAAAAAAATACCGTTTTCGCGTCGAACTGCCACGTGGATTTCGTATATGAGGCACACATGCATCTAGAATACACGACGGTTTACGTTCTCCAGAGTTCTAGACTCACGGTTGCTGAGTGTTGCATTCCTTGGGCGTTTTGTAGACGTGGGTGACAGCATTGGAGAAAGGGAGGAAGAGAACGACCAACAACCACACAACCATCTAGGACAATGACACACACACGAAAGCAACAACGATAAACACTTTTTCAAGCGAATCATTTATGCAAATCAAGGTGAGTAGCGGTGTAATAAGTGTAAGCATTGTGTAAGAGGGAGATATTGTAAGATCTTTTAAACTGAGGTGAGTCAAATTGAGATGCGAACAAAAGATGCAGAGTGTTTGTTTTACAAAATGATAAGATGTAATCTAGTAGTAAGTATTAGGGGCGGGGCTAGGGTGGGCGGGGTTAAGCCCTCGACTTGCGCTTCGTGTTCTTCTTGCCAACTTGCGATTTGTGAGAGGTGAGTGCCGCGTTGAGTGCATCCTTCAGTGTTTTCTTCTTCTTCCTGTAACAACACAATAAGCTCCGCCCATACAAGACCCGCCCACTTGACGGAGTCTTCGTCCGATCCAGATCCGGAGATGTCATCCGATTTGTCCGAGTCACTCTAGAATAAGAGAGATGAGGAGAAAGATGGAGAGAGAGGAGATGAGACCACCCACGTCGCCCTTCTTCTTCTCCTTGATCTTTCCGTCCCAATCAAACGGCTTGTTCACATTGATGCGGTGAGCCTTCACGATCTGATCCATCATCTAAACAGGGAGCATAACACGACGGTGCACAAACTACCGAAATCCAATGATCAAAACATACTTCGTGTATCTTGGCATAGTCTGGCGCGTCTTCAAACTTCAGTCCGTCCACGTATTTGATGATGTCGCGGAACTCTTTCGGGAAGATCTTGAAGCACTTGACTGCAAAGAAGAGAGTAGGAGGGAGAAGAGGGAGGAGGAGTGACGAGAGAGAGAGAGAGAGAGAGAGAGAGAGAAAGAAAGAGAGAAAGAGAGAAAGAGATAAAGAGAGAAAGATAGAAAGAGAGAAAGAGAGAAAGAGAGAAAGAGAGAAAAAGAGAAAGAGAGAAAGAGAGAAAGAGAGAAAGAGAGAGAGAAAGAGAAAGAGAGAGAGAACGAGGAAGCGTACATCCAAGCTTGAAGAACTTGTCCTTTGCCTCAGCCACATCATCTCTCTTGGCCATCAGCTTCCAAGGAAGTCCGATGTCGTCAAACACGTCCAGACACATGTAGATCCACGCCTCCACATCGTCCCTGAAAGAGACAACTCTCTCTCTCCCTCTCTCTCTCTCTCCCTCTCTCTCTTTCCCCCTCTCTCTTACTTTCTCTCTCTCCCATCTCTCCCTCTCTCCCTCTCTCCCTCTCTCCCTCTCTCTCTCTCCTCTCTCTCTCTCCCCCTCTCTTTCTCCCCCTCTCTCTCTCCCTCTCTCTCTCCCTCTCTCTCCCTCCAACCCACTTCCTGCCCTGCTCCTTCAGCTGATGGCAGGCTCGCGAGCAGAATCGTATCGTTCCGAGGAACTTGACCCTCTCCCTCGCCTTCTTCGGCGTCTTCGAGTGTCCCTCCGACCACTTCCGCGCGATTCCAAAGTCCAGCATGTACACCGTCGACTGCGCGTCCTTCTCCACACCCACCGCAAAGTTGCACGGCTTGATGTCGCTGCAATTGGGTACGTTAGGACTACGGTAGTTTCGCAGTGACTACGGTACAACCAACCGATGCAGGTACCCGGCCTCGTGGAAGTCGGACACAGCGCGCAGCGACTGCTGACACACGCGGATCGCCGTGGACTTACTGCAAATGGCTGCATTGGGGCGGGGTCAGAGTGGGCGGAGCTTGCCTGAATCCCTCGTCGAGAATCTTCTTTCGGATGTCGTCGAGACTCGGTCCGACCAGTCCCATCACCATGAATCGGAACTTGTCCGCCTGTCCTCTGTCGATGTACGGCACGAAGTACTTCTTGTGCTCGGCGTCTGCCTGTGAGAGGGCGGGGCTTAGAGGGGCGGGGCTTCGGGTACCTTGTTGAGGGCGACGAGAATGTCGGTCTCGAATTTGAGCCGTGCCATCGCCGGATTGCAGTCATTCATCTCGGTCTTCAAAGCGTACTTCTAAAGCAGAAAAAGATGAGAGAGAGAGAGAGAGAGAGAGAGATCACGACCTTCTCGTCTCCCTTGTCGACCAAGTATACGTCTCCGAACCCTCCCGATCCGAGAAGACTGAGCACCTGAAAGGAGTGGTCATAATTCCGCCTTCACTCCCCCATACCTGATACTTGTGGTGTGTCTCGGACGCGATGGTGATGCCTGGCTTGAGCTTCTCGCGCTCCTTCTTCTGCTTCCGCTTCTTCTCCCTCTTCTCCTTCTTCTCCCCTCCACTCACTCTGCTCCGTCGCTTGCTCCGCTGGCTATGCTGGCTCTTACCGCTTTTCGGCATTGTTCGACTGCAATAGACAACCTGTTCAAAACATTAGCTCGAATGAAGTCGCCATATTACATTATTTATTGTATCCTTTCCCACCAATTTACCTGTCACAACTCTTCTGACACTTTTCCTTGGTGCTCTTCGCCGTGACAGTAGGCGAACTGGCTCTCTTCTTCTTTCCTGGAATGTTGCTGAGTGGGCGTGACCAGTGTGGGCGTGGCTACCGTCTTCCTCGTCCGAGTCGGACCCGCTGAGCTTGTTGCTGTTGCTCTCGCTGTCATCGCCCTTCTTCCGCTCCTTTCCAATCTCGCCAGCCCAGTCGAATGGCTTGTCGACGTTGATGCGACGCGCTTGGATCAACGCGTCCAGCAGCTGAGAAGTGGGCGTGGTCAGAGGGGGCGGAGCCTAGCCCACCTCAAAGATGTACTTGTAGTCGGGCTCGTCCGCGTACTGCAGTCCGTCCACGTAGGTGACGATCTTCATGAACTCCTTGGGCAGAAGGCGGTAGCAGCGCACTGCAAATGACATTAGCCCCGCCCATCATGTCTCCGCCCACTCACGCAGGTTCTTCATGAACTTCTCCTTGGCCTCGAGTACGTCGTCGCGGATGGGGATGAGGCGCCAGGGAAGGCCGGAATCGTCGTACACATCCAAACACATGTACAACCACGACTCCACGTCATCCCTGCAAGACGTCTCTCTCTCTCTCCCTCCCTCTCTCTCTCTCTCTCTCTCTCTCTCTCTCTCACTTCCGACCCTGATCCTTGAGCCTATGACACGCGCGAGAACAGTAGCGCACCGTTCCGAGAAACTTGACCTTACTACGCGGCACTCTGGAAAAAAGAGACAATAGACAACTGGGCGGGACTGTGATGGGCGGGACTTGGGACAGGGGGAGCGACACTCACTTGGCCGCTTTGGTGTTCTTCTCGCACCACGCTCTCGCGATTCCAAAATCCAGCATGTAGATGGTTCCCTGTGCCTCTGGATCGAGTCCCACTGCGAAGTTGCACGCCTTGATGTCGCTGCAACATTCAAGATACAGTAACCCAGTAATACGGTAGTCTACAGTATACCGTACCGATGAATGAATCCCACGTCGTGTAGGTCCCAGATAGATTGCAGCGTCTGTTGGCAGATGCGAATCGCCGTCGAGCTTCTGAAATGTAGGCGGGGCTTGGGTGGGCGCGTCGGTGGTGACTGACGAGAAGTTGTCGCAGACGATCTTCTTCCTGATATCTTCGACGCTCGGTCCTACCAGACCCATGACTACGAATTTGAACTTTGCTGTGATGCCTCTGTCCAGGTACTCGACAAAGTGGCGACGCCGCTCCGGAGACGCCTACGTATACGGTATGCAGAAGTACGGTAGGTACCATATACCTTAGCGCAGGCCGAGAGAATGAGTACTTCCATCTTGAGTCGCAGCATCATCTTGTTTGAGCTGTTCTCCTCCGTCTTCATCGCGTATTTCTGGAAAGGGTTACTGTAAGTACAAAAATCCTACAGTAACGACGGTACCTTCTCTGCGCCATAGTCAACCAGATACACGTCGCCGAATCCTCCCGAGCCCAGCAGCTTGATGACTGTGTACCTGAAAAAAAACCCTCTCTCTCTCTCTCTCTCTCTCTCTCTCTCCCTCCCTCCCTTCGCTCTTCTCCCCCCTCCCTCTCCTCACTTGTTCTTTTCCGATGGGATGACGACACCGGGCGAGAGTTTCTCGCGCACCTTCTTGTGCTCTTTTTTCTTCGCTCGCTTCACCGCCCGAACTTCCTGCAGGAGTGGGGGAATGGAGGAGAAGAAGGAGAAGGAGCAGTAGGAGAAGGAGGAGAAGGAGGAGAAGGAGAAGAAGGAGAAGAAGGAGAAGAAGGAGAAGAAGGAGCAGGAGCAGTAGGATCACCCACATCGGCCGCCCCCATGGCGGCAGGCGCGAGCGTCGACTGCCATTCTCTCGCCGCGAACACGACGTGGTGATTCTTCACAGACCATCTCTTCTAAACACTCACACATTCCAAATGCTAAAACGGTGTGTGTACAGTGTAGTCAACAATGCGTGGTCTACTTTTTTTATTGAAAAGAACTGTATCTCTTATCTGCGACTCAGCCTTCTCGCGCAATCAGTTATCAATATTTCTCTCATCTCATCAAGGGTTCGATTCGAGCACGCCTCTTATCTGTCTAGTCTTACAATTGCGGGTCGTCTGTGCACTCTCTTCTTTTTCTCTCGTTAACCTGCCGTTTTTCATGCTACAATTATTACTTTTTCTGCACTCCGAAGAGTGCATCAACAAACGCGCCGGTGTTACACTTCTAGCAAGATGATGTTGTGGTTATCTTGGCGCATATGCGAACAAAATACTAGTTTTGCCCCGATATCTGTGATTATTTAAAAAAAAAAACACTCGTCTCTCTTGAAGGTTCTCGTTGGTGCTTGTGGATCTTTCGATTCCAATCCATTTGTTATTATTGCTCACTCTTCTTTTCCGTCCCTTCTGCGTTTGTCATGTCTAACGTGTATAAATGCTGCATAACATCCAAATCGTCAATTCACTGTAGATTGGGACGACTAGATAGGACAACAGACATTGCCTTGCATAACATACAACTCGCCATATCGAAGTGATTGTTTGCAGTATGTCGCTCACCCTCCTCTCCTCTCCTGATGACTTCTCCCGAGTCATGTCTGAGTGCCGCGGAAACGTCGAGCTCATTTGGACACATAACCTTGCACTCAACGAATACACAAAGGCGGTGCCGGAGGTTTGTAGTGATGTCATTCAGATGACGTCACCTATGTCCATGTTCCAGATCTTGACTCACTTCTACACTGCGGAACACGAAGGCATCAAGTATTACCTCGCACATAGGGCTACGCCCGTCAAGTAAGGAACTCTCCGCTCTCTCTCCATCTCCCTCTCTCTTCCTCTCTTTTCCTCTCTCCCTCTCTCCCTCTCTCCCTCTCTTCCTCTCTTCCTCTCTCCCCCTCTCCCTCTCTCCCTCTCTCCCCCTCTCCCCCTCTCCCTCTCTCCCTCTCTCCCTCTCTCCCCCTCTCCCTCTCTCCCTCTCTCTCCCTCTCCCTCTCTCCCTCTCTCTCCCTCTCCCTCTCTCCCTCTCCCTCTCTCCCTCTCTCTCCCTCTCTCTTCATCCTCTCTTCCAGTGAGCAGCTCCACTTTTCCGCCTCGTCCCTCTCCTTCTCCTGTCCATTTTTCGTCTCACTCATCGAACAGGTATGCTATGTCCAACTTCTCTCTCTCAATCTCTCCCTCTCTCTCTCTCTCTCCCTCTCTCTCCCTCTCTCTCTCTCCCTCTCTCTCTCCCTCTCTCCCTCTCCCTCTCTCTCTGTACCCGTTCCTCTCCTCAGCTCATCTCCCTCCACCCCCTCAACGCCTCTGCCCCCTACTTCACATTCCCTACCAAGAAAATCGCGCCGCTGGTGAGTCCATAACTTATGATACTGCCCGATTTGTAATCGAACGAAACGTGTTTGTATCATTATTTGTAGTATATTTCATGTTTCAGACCCGCCAAGTGATTTTGGCCAAGTATCCCGAGTTGGAGATGGGCGACTATCCCACGCAGACGTACTACTGTAACGAGGAGCAACAGAAGGCGGCTGGAGAGTGGCGGGTGGAAGACGCGGGGCTGCCACATGGTGGGTGCACTTAAAAAGTTTGTTTATCAGCAGATTCAAGTTATACAATCGTCGACCTAGCCAATAAGGGGACTGACCTAGGGCTCTCGAGTACAAGTCGCTAGCTGCTTATAAGGAGTCCATCGATGAATGCAATGAATTTTGGATCAAAAGACGTCACAGTTGTGCATACTTATTTCAAGTGTTCCGTGGTTATGTGCATTCTCTCAGGCTACTCCCTGCACATCGCCACTCCCTCGGATGCTCCCTTCATGACTGCCAACTGGCAGCATGCGAAGCCGGGAGACGAACAACAGACTGTGTCAGTCGCTATCATTAGGGAAAGAGAAGAGCGAACGATGGAGAACATGGTCTCGACTCCTGTCATCAGATCAATCTGAAATCATCAGTGACGAGAGTCAAACCGTTTTGAAATCATGATCATAACTTTGATGATTGCAAATATGTAGTAGGCATGTTTCAGTATCAAGGTGGCCCGTATGCCGTCTGCTGTGGTGCGATTGGAGTCGGAGAGTGGAGAGAGAGAGATAGCGGCATACGAGATGTGCGACACTTCTGGACACCTTAATGCTCAGGTCAGTCTCTCTCTCTCTCTCTCTCTCTCTCTCTCTCTCTCTCTCAACCCCCTCCTTCAGTTCACTGTTCCGGAGCATCGCCGCCGCGGTCTGGGCGAAGCTGTGGAAACTTACATAATGAAACAGTGTGTCGAGTGAGTGTGACTTTCGAGAATCCTTACCCTGATAAGAGATCAATGATAACACTGATAACACAGGCGCGGAATGATTCCCGTCAAGTCGGTGGAACACTACAACACCGCCGTCATCGCCAATTCCAACAAGAGCAAGAGGTAGAGAGAGAAAGAGAGAAAGAGAGAAAGAGAGAGAAAGAGAGAGAAAGAGAGAGAAAGAGAGAGAGAGAAAGAGAGAGGGAGAGAGAGAGAGAGAGAGAGAGAGAGAGAGAGAGAGATGAACAGATTTATCTCAACTCGTATTACATTGGGGGAGATTGGGGCTGCGTCCGTCGTTGGTCACAGCATCCTCGAGGCGTCGGGCTAAGAGGGGAAGGAAGAGACAGAGAGACATAGAGGCAGAGAAAGAGGGAAGATGACGTCATCTTCCAGATGGACTCGTGCAGTGCACGCCGACGGCAGTGACCACGTGATCGTCTACCAGCCGTGCCGACTTCGTCAACTCAACTAGATCAATAAACAATTTCTCCTATTGCGCTTCGTCTTTCTATTTCTTTGCTTAGCAGTGTTGTACAACGGCCTTTTACGGCGCTGACTATTCGATAACAAGTGACCTCTCTTTTTCTGTGTCTGTCTTTTATCTTCTCTGAAATTCAGAGTCAGTGTCTTCGAAACTTATACGCGCGAAATAGAAAAGCGGGACTCAATCATTTACAAACAAAGTCGGTATCGATTTTTAGCCACTAATGTAATGAGTCTGAAAATATCAATGATTCCCTGACAACATTAACACATGACAGACCGTGAAATGACAGGAATAGAACTCTTTACCGCTACCACAGACAACACCCTCTACTGAACATGTGTTTGTTTTGACGACTGATATGAGGGTGGACTATTATCATACACATGCAAGGAGAAACTAGTGCGTATGGAATGTGGCAGTAGAGCGATGCTGCCTCTCTTGATCCTTCTCCTCCTCCTCCCTTCTTCCACCCCACTCAACATACTCATCTACAACCCCAAGTATGCGCTCTCGCGCGTCTGGATTCTGGGCAGAATGGCCGATGAACTCGCGATGAGAGGACACAACGTGGTAGGATTGTGTTTTGTGTTTTTGTGTTTTGTGTTCTGTGTTCTGCTCATTTGTGTTTTGCAGACGACACTGATGCCGATCATCAAGGACAATATGAACAACGAGGGCACTAGGCTGTCCAGGATCATTCATGTGCCTCCCGTGCCGGCTGCCAGGGAATACGCACAGTACATAGACACCACCCTGGCAGACAACTTCTGGAACGACAACACAGACAATCCGTCGCAACTCATACAGGTGGAGATTTCCTAGGCTCTCTCTCTCTCTCTCTCTCTCTCTCTCTCTATTTTTTATTGTAGGGCACTAAGCTGTCCAAGATGATTGATTATTAATTATTTCAACAATAAATCTCATTTGTCATTTGCACAGGTGGTCCGTTTGATGATCAACGCATTCACGGCGCAGTGCGAGGGTGAGTGGAAGTATGTGGGGTTCCATGTTTTAAACTCTACTCTGCAGCTGCTCTTCTGGATGACTCACTCATCGCATCTCTGCGAGAATCGCACTTCGACTTTGCCATAACAGAGGTCGTCGACCTATGCGGCGTCAGTGAGTATACCTCCATGACCATTCCTTCTTTCACTCTCCCCCTACCTCTCTCTCTCTCTCTCTCCCTCTCTCTCTCCCTCTCCCTCTCTCCCTCTCTCCCTCACTCCCTCTCTCCCTCTCCCTCTCTCCCTTCCTCACTCTTTTTCGATCCGAGAACGTGGAGAACATGCCTAAACAAACGCACGATGACTCTCTCTATCTCTCCCTCCCTCTCCCTCTCTTTCTCCCCCCCTCTCTCTCTCTCTCTCTCTCTTTCCCTCCTCTCTCTCCAGCCCTCGCGCACCGCCTCGGTCTTCGCAACTACGCCCTGGCGCAGACGACCGGCATGATGGAATCACTGGCCGTCGACCTCGGCCTTCCGGGAGCCATGACCAGTCACGTGCCAGGTGACGTCATTCAACAACCGTGACGTCATCGTCGGTTCTAGGTGTGTTCTCGACGTTCTCGGATCGGATGTCGTTCGTGGAGCGCGCAGTGAACGGGGTGGCATTTCTGGTCGGGGAGTATATGAAGAGCCACATTCTCTCCCGCCAACACGAACTCCTCCAGAAACTACACATGGACTTTGATATTGCCGTGAGTGTGCAAGTCTTTTCCTCTGTATAGTTTTTTTCCAGGAATACGCATCCAACTGCTCACTGGTGTTTGTCAACTCCAATCCCCTCGTCGACTTTCCCCGGCCCACACTCGCCAAGGTCATAGACATTGGCGGCATTTCCGTGGCCAAGAAGAGCGAGACGAAGCTTGACGAGGTTAGGCAAAACGTAAAACGGCATGCATGTACATATCACAAGTGTTCAGAAGTGGGACTCGATCCTCGCTCGTCGCCAGAAGACCGTCCTCGTTTCGTTCGGATCCGTGGCTCTATCCCACAAGATGCCACCGGCCTACAAGAATGCACTGCTGGAGGTGCTGATTCTATTCGGAACTTTTTTGCGCGCTCCACACTATATTCCTCTGTCCTTGATCTGTTCTGTTTTCATCTTAGTTTCCATCCCTATTTTGTCAACTACATCTCCAGATGTTCCGTCGCATGCCCGACGTGACGTTCATCTGGAAGTACGAGAAGGCGGAGGACAGAATAGCAGAAGGCGTCGACAACGTCGTCACCGCACACTGGCTGCCACAACAACAGATTCTTGGTGAGACGGTGTGTCCACAACGAGATGCGCCTCCCCTTATACATTATACCTTTTACAACATTATACGATTATACGATATTATATTATACGATATGGTTATACGATATTGATTGGTGATCGTGCCAGGCAAAGAACAAATCAGAAGTGACCAATGAGGTCCATGATAATAGTATAAAAAAATGAGGTAGTCTATTCTAGCCGACCCGCGTCTCTCACTCTTCCTCACCCACGGTGGCGCGGGGTCCACGCAGGAAGCCCTCGCCATCGGAGTCCCCCTCCTGTGCATACCCATATTCGGCGACCAGATGAGGAACGCCAGGGTCATCGAGCGGACAGGTACATGAAACCAGAAATATGAAATCATACACTACATACGTTCAGGCACGGGTCTGGTTCTGAAAAAGACGCAGCTCGCGGACGCAGACATTCTAGAGCAGACAGTGGCGAGACTGATCAACGATGACAGGTACATACTTCACTATCAAATCATTTGGCATAATGTGTTACTTGATCCAACAATAATATTTCAATGTAAGTGCCAGACAGAAGAGCATTCAACTACATACTTAATTAGGTAAGTATTCTATAAGTAAACCTTTGCAGTTTCCTTGACACCGCGCGTCGCACAGCCGACATGCTGTCGCACCAGCCGTCGCTTCCCGCGGAGACGTTCACTCGACAGGTGGAGTTCGCGGCGCGCTTCGGACCCCTCGCACAGCTACACTCCGAGGGCCGGAGGATGGGCGCCGTCCGGTACTACATGCTGGATGTGCTCGGCGCGGCGGCGGCGCTCCTCTTCGCCACGCTCTTCACAGCATTCTCACTCTGTCGCTGCGCCGCGCGAAAGTGCGCGGGCAAACAGAAACGCGAATGATACATTGTAAAGGATACCATGATGATACCATTTCTCGCGCCCGTTATGATTATGTTGGCCCTCTCGAAAACGGGGCACCCACTGTATGTCAAGTAAAAAAGAGTAGGGTGCAGGTGTTTAATGTGGAAGGCGGAAGTCACCAGCCGGCCTCGCATACCGCAACGTGCACGTCGAAGATCTCGCTCGCCTTCTTCGCCTGCAATCCGTAATTATTTTATTAATAGTTCATGATTATCAAGGTGAGACGCAATCATGAAAAAGGGAATGAGAGAGTCAAGTCAAGAAGAAGTTTGAGTGATAACACTGAACCTCAGGCAGTAGCCAATCAACTGAACAGGAAAAAGAAAGAGAGAAGTAGAAAAGGAGCTGATATGTAAGAGAAGTGCCACACCCACCCCTCCGACCCCGTTGATACTCATCACCGCATTCTTCTTCTTGCGAAGCCATCGATGGACTGCGTCGAAGACGAGTGGAAGCAGGAGGCCGTTGGCGAACAGCCAGTTCACGCTCTCCTCCAGAAGCGGGTACCACGATGGCGAGACGGACAGGAAGTGCATCTGATGGGGAGGGTGAAGGGAGAGAGAGAGAGAGAGAGAGAGAGAGAGAGCGAGAGAGAGAGAGAGAGAGAGAGAGAGAGAGAGAGAGAGAGATCATCTCACCAGTATTGGATACGACACTGTGCAGGATACGGACAGAATGAAGTGCGTCCATACTAGTGGTATGAGCATTCGCAGAGAGTCGAGGTTTTCAGTGATTTGATACCTGAAAGTAATCGATAATCGATAGTGAACCGAGTCTGCACAAGATGCCTGGCTGAGAGTGAGAGCGACGGGCTTCTTCTTCTCTTTCGGTTGATGCTCATTGAGTAGTGGAACACAAAGAGAGAGAGGCCCTCCGTTATTGTGATAGCGTGCTGAAAAATAAGAATAACAGTTTGGCGAAAGGTTTTTTTTACATTCGAGATTCGTTTCGTTTTTAATAGCAAGTTTTTTTTAGCAAGTTTTTGATAGCAAGTTTACGATGCGTTCACATTTCACAAAAATTTCTTTGCACTTTGCCTAACAATTACCATTGTAAAATACCATGTCCGTTAAAGATTACGTCTACATCTTTTCTATTTATAATTCCTCATCATAATCAGATTATCTGACACAGAACAAAAAAGAAGCAGTGTAGTGCAGTGTGGTAATAATTAAAGGTATCAGTAACTTTAACACGAAACTCGAAACACAAACCTCAAACAAGTATGTTCAAAGTATATAATCTCATCTATAGTTGGATTTACATCGATCATCGCATTTGTTTAACAAAGCAAAGCATGAGAGAGAGGGGAGAGAGAGAGCGTGTGAGAGAGAGGGGGAGAGAAAGGGAGGGAGAGGGAGGGAGAGAGAGAGAAGGAGAGAGAGAGAGAGAGGGAGAGGAAGGAAGGAGAGCTCACCGCTAGGGCGACGACATGTGTCCTGTTCGTCACGCTGGCAATCGTGCAGTAGAATTGCGGAGTGTCGATGTCATACTCCCACATCACAAAGATTACGACGAACAGCGGTACGGTGAACTAAACACATTATTCGTAAACGGTTGTTGTATTTTCCCGCATTTCTGATAGTCTGACCGTATGTCGACGTTATGAGACATTCACATTACCATGTGCTACTTGATTCGAGAAAAATGTTCTGATTTTAAATATTCTGATTCTGATATCGACGGTATACCTTGCTACTACATTGCGCTGTACACTACACACAACAAGCAATTTACCACCCATACACTAATCACGAAGTTCTGACTGAGCACACTGATCCTGTCCTAACACGTTACTGGAAAATCCAGCTTTCATCTGGAAAATCCCGTGTTGTTACTGGTTACCTCGCAAATGAGCAGCAGCACGGCGAACCTCTGTCCACACTCCTCGTAGCTGCGCGACCGCAGAGTCGCCATCAGACGCTCCACACAGATCACGGCTGAAGGAAAGTACTACTTGTAAACAGAAAACGTACAAAATGAATGGTAGAAAAAAAGCTGCGTGATGTTCTTGAATCGGGGGAGACCTTTTTTTACATTTTGAAAATGTAAAAAAAAGACTGACCTAGTGAATACTCAGACGCGTACATGAATGCCACAGAGAAGAGTGCTCGCACAAAACATTGACGACCAGAGTGGACCAGGGAGTGAGCGTCACTGGGAAACAAACATCATTATCATTCAATCAATAAAACGCAATAGAGAAATCACAAAGAAAACGCGAATTTGGATCAAGTGGTTTCGACTCCTAGCATCTTACCACATGAGCCTTCCATCAACCCGGATTCAATCCGGAAATACACGACACACGTACGTATACGACGACTACGAACACTCACGTGTAGGTGAGGAAGTTGACGAGTGCCTCGGCGGAGAGAAGAAAGACGACGCACTGACAGCCGAGTGAGAAGAGGAAGTGGACAGCCAGCACGAGACGCGTGTTCGCGTGCACCGCTACTAGTCTGGAAGATCAGAAATTACTAATCATCAGTCATCACCAATACTTATTTTGAATTGTTTTGTACCATTACATACTCATAAACAAGTACATTGACCGCATTGACATTATAGGCAAGATGGCTGACTTGATCTGTCGATAGCAGAGCACATCGAGTAGTATGCCTGCCAGCGCGAGCCCCATTCGGATGCCCAGCACACATCGCATGTGCGAGCTGCCAGCCAGCTGCACCGCCGAAGCAACCTGAAACCGTTAAACTACACAATGATTATTTAAATTGTGATGTTGTGATGTAATGAATTGACTCCTGTTCTAGACTGGATTCGTGAGAACAGTTCGGCGGAATCTCGTCAATACAAACGCACAACATGAGGACCTTCAACATTCAAGAATGTACAAGTGTGCCTCACCGTCCACGTCCACACCTCTTCCGGTACCTTGGCGCTGGAGACGTTCATGGAAGGATCTGGGAAAGAGGGAGTGACGTCTCCAAGAAATTTGCGTGTGCAGAACACAGAATGGAGGTTTATACAACAGCGCACCCATGCATTAACACGCTGCCTGCAGAAAAAAGAACGCCCCGGCAGTTTACCTGCTGACGTCACTCGACTAATGCCGGGGATGCTCGACTCATAGGGGAGAATAATACATCTGCAGACATGAACAGAGCGGATTAGTAATTTCTAAATGTCCGTCGCATGTAGTCGCGACTGTCACAAGTTGCCCCCGTCCCCGAGGAAATCATTTCGTGTAACATTTCATGTTCATGTTTGGTGAAATACTAATGCACTAATCACTAATCAGTATGGACGTAGTAAATTTTGGTGGCCTTTGTACCCCCTGGTGTTTCGTCGGAATCGAACCGGGCTAAAAAGGAAGACAGAGATAAGGGGGGATCGCCCGTTCTCATTGGATCAGACACTGCAATGCATTGGCATCGATTCCACTACGCTCTGTACTATTATCAGTCAGCTGACGCTTTCACTTGTTTCATTCATTGTCACTAGTCATACGCGATGTGGTGTGTGCGTGTGTGTGTCGAACCTTCTAGCGTGCAGTTGCCCGTTCCAGCCTCACCGTCGCTCGCCTTCACTACAGCGTCGTCTTATCGCCCCTCTCTCCCACCCACCCCCACTCCCCTTTCCTTCATTGCGTGAGTATCACCGCGCGCCGATCGGCCGTGGTCGCTGTTTGTGTTTACAGTTTGATCATGCTTTAATTTCAATCTGAGGCGTGATCAGAGATTTCAGATGACCGCCATAATGGGCGTGCGCATCGCGAATCTGTCTGCGCCGTGGAGCCGTCGCTTTCCCTTCCTCGTCGCTCTCGCGTACTTCACAGTGTTCGGGATGATGCCGGTGGTGTGCATCGGTCTCACCCTCACCATGGTACGCTGTTCTTATAATAATAACAATGTTTATTCATAAGTGGTTAATCACATACACACAAATCGAATAATGGAATAGTACAGCTATATGCATGTTCCTTTTCCACACGCATTATTCAGTTGCTCACCCTGCAATGGATTCCGCTAGCGCTCTACGCTGTATGGTACTACTATGATCGAAAGAAGTCGAGGAGAGGAGGAAGGAGCTGCTGGCTGTCAGTCTCTCTCTCTCTCTCTCTCTCTCTCTCTCTCTATCTCTATCTCTATCTCTATCTCTATCTCTATCTCTATCTCTATCTCTATCTCTATCTCTATCTATCTCTCTCTCTCCCTCTCTCTCCCTCCCTCCCTCCCTCCCTCTCTCTCTCTCTCTCTCTCTCTCTCTCTCTCTCTCTCGTCACGCTCTACTTTCAGTGTCCGGAACTTTCCCACTCACAAGTACTTTGCGCGTTACTTCCCGCTCAAGATGCATAAAACTGCCGAGATGCCAACCGACCAGGTGAGAGAGGGGAGAGAAAGAGAGAGCGAGAGAGAGAGAGAGAGAGAGAGAGAGAGAGAGAAAGAGAAAGTGACAGAAAAAAGCACGTGGTACGTGGTCTACCAGACAACGTGATGTGCATCAAAGTGCATTGATATCACTATGAACGTGTGGGAACGCGTCACTGATTGCGAAATGTGTTATGTGCTTTGTTGTGTTTAGAACTACCTGCTGGCGTGCCACCCGCATGGCATCTTCGGCGTCGGCAGCATCATCAACTTCGCCACCAACGGCACCGGCACCTTCGACAAGGTCGGACAGTTCTTTCATATCTCAATTCCCCTCTGTTATCAAATATAATTTCAAAGCCCCTGTCCTACCGGCACATCACTGATGATGGTCCTGGCCGGTAGGATCACACATTCGATCTGGTGAAAGGGACCGAAACCGGATGTGTGCGTAGTTTAATCGCATGTATTACTTCTTAGTTATTTTGTACTAATCTCACCTGTCATCTTCTTGTAACTGCCGTATAAACGTGTTTTGAAGACGTTTTGACTTGACGGAGTTGATGGAGTCTGTTTCGAAGAGACCGACCGGACCTTTCACCAACTTGCTGACCAAGTAATAGTAGTAGTTTATTACCGTGTTGAGTACATGGGCATCATAGGAAGCACAACAGAGCCTACGGTAGTCTAGCCTACGGTACGGCAAGTAACTCTCCTCCTCTTTCCAGTTCGCCGGGATCAAGTTCAACCTGTGCACGCTGGTGGTCAACTTCTCCACCCCCATCTGGCGGGAGTTCCTCATGGCAGCCGGTCTCATCGAGTGCAGCAAGAGCAGCATCAAGTGAGACACTTCAAATATATATGTTCAAATATATCCCGCCAACTGTGTTAGAATATTTATATCGAATCAAGTAGCTCATCAAATAGCACGTGTCAGACTGCTCTGTTTAAATACCTATTATATCCAGACAATGATGTCCAAAACATATAGGTATATGACGCATACCAACGTGTAAACTCTCCGGGATAGAGAGAGTCTCGTAATACATATTCGTCCACTGTAGTGCGTACGATATAAATGCAGGTACACACTGTCTCATCCGAAGAAGGGCCACGCGGTCGCCCTAGTAGTGGGGGGAGCAGAGGAGGCACTCGAGGCACATCCGGGAGTCAACCGACTCACACTCGCCAACAGGTGCGCCCTCTCTCTCTCCCTCTCTCCTCTCTCTCTCTCTCTCTCTCTCTCTCTCTCTCTCTCTCTCTATCACGCCCTCTTCAGGAAGGGCTTCGTGAAGATCGCCCTCCAGACAGGAGCCCACCTCGTTCCCGTGTACAACTTTGGAGAGAACGACATTTACCACCAGGTAAGATTCTTTCACGTTTTGTTGTTGATGTTTGCCTACCTCACCCGATAACAAGTTATCAGTTCCGGAAACCACTCTGCAAATTGTGCATTGCATACTGGTTAGGAGGTTAGGTAATCTTTATGGGAACCGGTATCAGATAGGGTGTCAAAGGTGAACGTATTTACGGCATGTATGTAGTCTTATCGATGCTGCAAAACGGTGATTGTTGGTTCTTCGACATCCCTTCTTCCATTTTCTCTTATCTGTTGGGTGGGATGTGAGAAACGACCCCTGTTGCGATGGGGACAAATTGCATCAGATACACACAGAAGCTATAAAATGGAGAACTCTCTCTCTCTCATTCTCTTTCTCTAGTTCTAGTTTGATGCAATGAAGCATTCCGAAGTGTTCGATAGAGTACGAAGTAGATCTTCGATGTTATGTGCGTATCCTACCTCACACTCAGAGAACTCTCTCTCGATGCAATGAAGATGCAATACATTCACGTTCACCGTTCACGCTGCCATATTCGAACGATTAGAACACTCTGCACCCTTCAGGTCCCGAACCCTCCCGGCTCTGCGGTGCGCTCTTTCCAGTCGTGGCTCAAGGCCAAGACAGGCATCGCACCCGCCCTCTTCCACGGCAGAGGACTGTTCCAGTACGCATTCGGAATACTCCCCTTCGGACGACCCATCAACACAGGTGCGGCCTTCTTTTGGTGCACCAACCTTTCACATCCGCCGTGTTTAGTTTGGTAGACTTCCAACTATGAGAAAGAGTTTTGAAGAAAAGTGACTATTGCGAATACTTGCAGTGGTTGGTTCACCAATTCCGGTGGAGAAGTGCGAGCATCCGACACAAGAACAGATCGACGAGCTCCATAATAGGTAGGACTATCTCTTCTCTTTCCCTCCTTTCCTCTCCGTCTCTCTATCTCTCCCCTCTCTCCCTCCCTCTCCCTCCCTCTCTCTTCCTTCCATCTCCCTCCTTACAGGTACATGTCCGACCTGCGGGACCTATTCAACACGTACAAGACCAAGTACGGTTATGGAGAGAAGGATATCCTCGAGATACAATAGAATATAATACGAGTGTAGTGGGCCCCCTCGAACATTGGCTCCTGTTTCGATAATGCTCCGATAATAATACCGACCCGCAATTAGTAGTTCCATATTCAATTGTATGTTACGATCTCTACGAGTATAGTATATCTGATGTCTCAATGTTTTTTATAACAGAATAAACATTTACAATGAATAATTGATTTTGTATGATCTGAGTGAAATCGCTAGTTTGTATTGCCGCGCAGTGTTGCTATGGTAACGTAACCGCTGGCAGGGCTGGGACCTGGATGAAATAATTGCATAATTTTGTTATTTCAATGATGATAGATCCGAATGACGTGTACGATATCACTCTGAAAGAATGCGACGCCGCCAACTCTCTGGAACCAATGGTACACAGGTGCGACTCTCTCTCTTGCATGAATACTCAATTTGTCGTTCATGTTTCATATAATTATATGGTGTTATTGAGAAAGAGAGGAAGAGGAGAAGATTGAGAGAGAAAAGAAGAGAGAAAGAGCGAGAGAGAGAGAGAGAGAGAGAGAGAGAGAGAGAGAGAGATGCGTACTGCAGTTGGTGGAACTCTCGCGGTCGCGTGGGCGCTTCGTTCCTCCACTCGGACCGGCGTATGGCGCAGCGCGCAGCCAGCACCATTGCCACTCGATTCGCACAGCACAGGTGTGAATGAATGAATTTATTACAGTCACAATCTACGTCACACATCAATAATCAACGTTTCAACCCAAAGAAAAAGAGGATACCGCATAAAGCACGTGTCATCGTAGATAGACGAACAGGATCACCCCGCCTGGATGTGTGTCTTCCAATCAGTCAATCAATCGTTCATCCGGAATCGTTATGTCTGAATATGACAGCACAATCATGATGATATGAAGCACACAGTAGTGCTTAAGATGCTAGATGCGCCCCATATTATCCTCATGCGTTCTTCCTTGCCGTGGAAGCAAACACATTCTTTTCTTTTTTTCTGATTGTTCTCTTCCCCCAGTGACTACAAGCGACTGCGCGCCGAAGTCCGGCGACAGATCCTCGTCATCGCCAACTCGGCCAAAATAGTAAGTAGTAATGTCGTAGTAGTATCTCATAGACAGTAATAATTCATAATTCATACCATCCTAGCTCTACACACGTTTTGTATAGTCAGGATATAGCGATTCTGGATGAACGATTGATTAGCTGTTAAAAGTACTCGCGTAAAGAGAGTGAGTTTGTCTTGACCCAATTCAACAAAAGCGCATGCATAAAACGTTTACAAATACTAACACAAACCTCTCTCTCTCGCGCTAATATTGATTATGTTTCGTCGATTACTTCAACAGGTCCGGTATGCGTGCAGGTTTGTGTTAGTATTTGTAAACGTTTTATGCATGCGCTTTTGTTGAATTGGGTCAAGACAAACTGACTCTCTTTACGCGAGTACTTTTAACAGATAATATATGTGCTTTTGTTGAATTTCATAGAAATTTCTTCTCTTACCGATTGCCGAGCTCCGTCGTTCATTCGTATGCGCAGAACTATGATAGTTTTTAATGGTGGTAGCAAGTCATTGAATATAATACTTACTACATGTGGTGTTTGTTGCATGGTCTCGTAAGAAACGTTTTGAAAACATATTTTTCTCTTTATTTTCGATCGCTGCAGCGTAAGTGCATGTCTGCTACCGTCTGCGCGCTCTGCCAATAGCGCGCACTCTCTCTCTCTCTCTCTCTCTCTCTCTCTCTCTCTCTCTCTCGCGCGCGCGCGCGCGCGCGCCCCGCCCACCGGGAGGAGCTATAGCATCCAGAGTGACTGGACACGACACCCACACGCTGGCCTTTCGCCTAGGGCGCACGCGGGATCGCTCATAACTTCTTTCAGAGAAGAGATACAAAGATGCCGCCGACCAGTGATCTGGCCTACGGAACGGTGCGAATCTAACTAGCATGAAATGGATGACTTAACATTGCTGATAATGGGACCTTTGGTTATAGCTTCTTGAAAATTCTGGCGCGAGCCCTATCCTAAAGGTGCGGTCAGTCTCTTCAAACACATATCAGAAGTAATCCGAAGTAATTCGAAGGCGTTTGAAGGCTATCGCAAGTAATACGAAGTCGTTTGGAGTCGTTTGAAGTAATCTGAAGGCAAATCGCAAGGCATATCGCAAGGCATATGGGGGGGGGGGTAGTTTGAAGGCAATACGAAGTAGTTTGAAGAGACTGACCGCTACTTAAGTCAAAAGAGAGGGCGCTGCGCGCCCTCTCTAATTGATTTTTTATAACATACTTTCAAGGAAGCGCGTGACGAGGAGGTGTTCCTCTCGCAGTCATTCGGACAGCCCTACAACATCGGAGTGCGCAAGGCGAGTCCTATAATAGATGTATTACCGATAACATGAAAATCGACATAGGAAGCAAATAAATCGATTCGACATTATTAGCTTTTCATGCGGCAGACGGGCTGCAGGGCGATGAGCAGAGCAGGAAAGCCGCGCTGGCCGCCCTCCTAACCCTGCCCGCTGAACAGGTACCTCTTCTCACCTTCCTCTCTCTCTCTCTGTCACCCTCTCACCCTTTTTTCTTTCTCTCTCTCTCTCTCTCTCTCTCTCTCTCTCTCTTCTTACCCTCTCCCCCCAGGTCCTCCGCTGTGCCTCGGACATGCTGTTCGAGCGTCTCCGACCGTGTCTTCTCGCAGAGACCGTGGAAGTTCTCACGCTCTATGAGAAGTACTTCAACTCCAGCGAGAACTCGCTCGTCAAGGTGTGTATAAGTGAAGACAAGCGCATTTCCATGATTATCTCGATTGTCTGGGTCATTTCTTCTACTTACCCTCGAAAA